>VWZE01025972.1:134099-194771 GCA_013396675.1 Eubucco bourcierii | reverse complement strand
AAAGGGGCAGAATCACCTCCCTTGCCCTGCTTGCCACACTATGTTTTTAAACAAAGACTTCATTTCTAGAAGTGCTTTCAGACTTTGCACGGTGCACCCAAATCTTGTCACAGAAAGCGAGTGTGTCCTCTTTCAGGCTGCAGGTTTTAGAGTGCCAGCTCAGGAGAATAAATAAGCATAGTTACAGTTTGGTTACCTAACTTTACATTGTCTAAGAGTACTCCGGCAGAGTTGTACACCACATGCAGCTACACACCATCATATCATTTCATAGAGGAGTGTTATGAAAAACATAGACATGAAGTCTTTAGAAAAAGTAATAAATAGACCAAACAAAGCAACACTTAGGACTTAAGTAAGAGACATGGCTGAAAAGAACTTCCCTCTTGCTCTGTCAGCTTCTCCATTTCCCTTTTTATTAAAACACTAAACCATGAGCATTAAGCAGCTCTTAATTTAGCTTTATAATAAAAATTGAAATCCTTCTTAACCAAGAGTATAGGTTTGTTGAAATCTGTACCCTTGATTATTTTATAAGGTGAAGGAATAAAGTAAAGTTAAGAAAGCCATGAAAAGAAAGGAGTCGAAAGCAGAAAGTGAAATACAAAAATTCTTAAGATGCTAATGGAAGGGAAAAGTAGGCAAAAGATCAATGTGACTTTTAGCAAGGACTAATTCATAAGTTAAAACTTAATCTGAAAGACTTACTTCACCTGAAAGATCTAAAAATAAATATTTGGCAAGGGATACAGAATATGGTATAACGTTAGGTACTAGTGAACTACTTGCCAGTAAGAGGGTGCCTTGTCAGAAGAGGGAACTGAAGCTCTATTTCCCTTTTCCTGGCTGAGTGCTTCCACTATGAAGCCAGCATTAAAAATACTCCCTTGGTTGCAGTGTCACAGCTGTTGTGCAGCTTTGCTGCCTCAAGTGCTTTTGAAGCACAAGCTCTACTTAGTTAGGTCAGTATGCTCAGGTTTACCTTTCTACGAGTCCACCACAATTTGATAATTAAATTTATGTTCCAAATTCACTTTCCCAGAACATTTACACTGCAATTCCCTATGAAATCAAAGCATATTGAAGATTTCATTCAGAGTGAGTTGTCAGCTGCCTCATACCAGCAAGAAGAACATATTTCTTTGATTAACACACTTTTTCTCTTTCTTTGAACATCAACAAAATCATGATAAAGAAGCAGATTGACAGCTTAAAACAGCCTTCAAGGCTTTACTAACAAAATCCAAACCACTTAAGAATATTCTGCTGCTTTTGCTCCTACTGTAGTTATTAATATATCATCATAACTAAAAGAAAAAGATCCAAGAAGTATTTTAGCTCATAAAAAAATCAATCCTGCCCTTGTTTTTAATATATTCTGAGCACAAATACTCTAACCACAGAAAAACTTCTTCAGTTGGCCATTATACTCCCAAATCACAAGTTACTGATCCAAAGAGCATTCAATGCCTTTAGACATCTTCATAATTGGCTCAGAAATAGTATGCTGCAAGAAAGGTTAACAGACCTTGCTGCGCCTCAGATGGACAAATCTTTATTAAAAACAGCATAACGAAAAGGTTCTCAAGAACTAGGAAACCATATTATTTGCAGCTGGTTCCCTAAGTCTAATTTGAACAAAAAATGGCAAATCCAACAGCCAGCCTCTTCCTCTGACTACTAAATCTGAATCCTAGGCAGATGTTACCCTATCTGCCTATGTCACGTGGATTCAAAGTTAAGTATTGAAGTTAGGGCACATCAGGAAAACGCTTTCATGCAAATTCAGGAGGCTGTTAAAATACTGTATTAATTTCTGAACCTAAAGAACACTATTAATTGTACCTAAGCACACTTCCAGGGACTGAAATTGGATATAATTGGAAAACGTCCTAAGATTATTAAATTCCAAGAAATCATTGGACATAAAAACTGCTACCTAATGATTTGCTGCTTTCCATTGAGCTCCATTTTATGCCACAAGCATCCAGCTCATCCTCCCAACCACTTATCAGTAAATTAATTCAGATTTCTCTAATTACCATTTATTAGATCTTTGAGAAACACTAACAAAATTATATTGTTCCACATATGTTTCTTCACCTGCCTTGAAGTTCTTCACAGAAAGAGTGATTGCCCATTGGAATGGGCTGCCTGAGGAGGTGGTGGTGGTGTACCCATCCCTGGAGGTGTTTAAAAGGAGAATGGATGAGGCACTTGGTTTAGTTAATTACAAGGTATTAGGTGACAGGTTGGACTTGATGATCTCAAAGGTCTTTTCTGGTCAGGTTAATTCTGTGATTGATGGCTTCCTCAGAGAGTCATCCTAGGCATTTTGAGTTGGAATGTAAAGTCTCGAATCTGAGACAGAACAACTCCATGTACCAATACATGGTCGTGAACTGATCTGTTGGAAAGCAGTGCAGAGAAGATGGACCTGGGGATTCTGGTGGACAGAAGGACGACCATGAGCCAGTAATCTGCCCTACTGGACAAGAAAGCAAATAATATCCTGGGGCATATCTGAAAGGGTATGGGGTTAACACATATAGAGAGGTTCTCCTGCCCCTCTACTCTTCCCTGCTGAGGCTGCATCTGGAATATTGTGCCCAGTTCTGGGCCCTTAGTTCATGAAGGACCTCAGGGAGTTGCTTGAGAGAGTCTCAACATGAGTGAACAATGTGCTGCTGTGGCAATGAAAGCCAACAGGATGCTGAGTGGCATTAATAAGGGTAACACAAGAAGAGATAAAGATGTCATTCTCTCACTCTACCCAGTGCTGCTCAGGCTGCACCTTAAGTACTGTGTACAGTTTTTGTCCCCACTATACAAGAAGGATGCAGACAGACTGGAAAGGACCCAGAGAGAAGGGCCACAAGAATGGTCAGAAGATTGGAAGACTTGTCATAAGAAGGAAGGCTGAGAGAACTGGGTTTGTTCAGCCCTGAGAAGAGAAGGCTTAGGGAAGACCTCATAATCATGTCCAAGTACATAAAGGGTGGCTATCACCAGGAGGGAGACTCCCTTTTTACACAGTCACATGGCCACGACAAGGGGGAACGGGGACAAGTTGCTCCTGGGGTGATTTGAAATGGATGCCAGAAAAAAGGTTATTAGACAGTGGAATAAATTCCCAAGGGAGGTGGTGGATTCTTCTGCATTAGACAGTTTCAAGGCCCAGTTTGACAGGGTGCTGCTGGGCTCTCTCATTTAAGCTATATTCTTACCCTGAAAGGTTGGACTAGGTGATCCTTGAGGTCCCTTCCAACCTGGTATTCTATGAATCTCTGCATCTATTTAAAAGTGTGTAGCAGTTTCAGAAACACACACATGCACAAAGATACTGAAAAAAAACCCCAAAACCAAACAAATGTTGTGTATAAATCTGGAGTACTGTATACAGTTCTGGAGCCTCCAGCACAGGAAGGACATGGAAGTGTTGGAGGGGGTCCAGAGGAGGCCATGAAGGTGCTCAGAGGGCTGCAGCGGCTCTGCTATGAGGACAGATCGAGAGAGTTGGGGGCTCTGCAGCCTGGAGAAGAGAAGGCTTTGAGGAGACCTTAGAGTATCTGAAGGGGGCTACAGGAAGGCTGGGGAGGGAATATTGACAAGGTCTTGTAATGACAGGACAAGGGGCAATGGGTTTAAAGTTTCATAGGGGAGATTTAGACTGGATGNAAAAAAAAAATATATATATATATATATATATACACTTCTCAGTTTTGATTATATACTTATGTTTTTATCAGATTAAAAGTAGTAGCTATTATTTTAAAAGTTAAACTAAACCTTTAAATTCTGAAGGCAATGTTAACAACAATGCAGTTATAACAAGAAATATTATTACACAACTGTATCTGTCATATAATTTTCATACAAATGCATGACATGAACTGCTCTGTTATTTAAAAAACCAGTATTTTCAAAACATTTTCTTTGGGAGAACATATTCTGTGTTAATAAAATGAAGATATGCACCAGAAATCAGCAAGAACTTAACCTGAGGGACATCCACAGCACTGACTTTATTTCGTAAGATATGCAACTCATACTTTGCAAGGTAGCATAAAGCTAGAAATGCTTCCAGCTCTGCACATGTCTTAGAAAGTGCTATGCAAGCCATTGCAATAAAAGCAAGAGATCTGAAAGCAGATCAGAAGCAGTCTGTTTACACACAGACAAACTGAGCCAAGCAAACTACATTCAAACAGAACAAAGAGGGAAATGAAAAATGTAACCTGAAGTGATGGAGATGGTGACAAAGGCTCCTTATTAGATATATTAAGTACTTCAAATCACTTCAGTCATATAATTAGCAAAGACAAGAACTATAGGTTATTTAATCAGGGGCTGGCATATTGGTTGGAAGAATGACTTTTCAGGTCATCTATTTGAAACTGAATTTTGAGTAGTAGTAATAAAATAAGTTTAGAGTGATTGGAGTTTTTTTTTAAATTTATTTCAATTTTTTTTCTATTTACCTAAGTCTCTCTAATATGGCACAAACTGATTTGCACTTTCAGTGCATACAGTTAGAAGTCTGGGGCATACTGTTTGTGAGACGCTGGGTCTGAAGCAATTCCATGTCCCAGTTTCTTGTGACTTAAAGAACAAGCCAAGTAAAAGCACATGCTGCATAGCCTGTCAGTGCATCCCTTACTAAGGAGTATTTGGGCTCTCATTATCTATGGGTACTGTAGGATATGCCTGAGTAACAACATTCTCCCAAAATAGAGGCTAAATTACTGAAATTAAGAGATTTTAAAAAAAAAGAAGCTCCATGAAGCACTCACAGTTCAGAGTAAAGGTTTTAATGTTGTGATTAAATTTTAATTTCTTTGTACTAAAGAATAATGTGTTTATGTTTATTAAATAGGAAGTGTAAAATTTATTCCTTAACAATTCATTTAATTGCTTTTAATGGCTTGGGTATTGTCAATAATATATGTAAGTGCACTGTGGCCACTTAGCAACCTTGAAGAGACTTTGAAAGAAGGTTTTGTTGGTTTTGTGATATATATCAGAAATAACTGCTGCTTAGTTCATTATGAAGCCCAACATCTGATGTAAAAATGAAACACATCCACATCAAACTTGCACATAGATTTCCCATTTGCTTCAGAGATTTGAGTATTACTTGGTCCAAAACCAAATTTGACAATTGGCTGCAAATTTATGTTGTTAGTGTTCACCAATTCTGATCATAAGAGCCCCTTCAAAAAAAAAAAAAAACAAGCAAGGTTCAATAAAACCCAGTTGTATTACAATGCATTTTGTTTAGTTCATGAAAATTGGGGGAAATCATTTGCACATAACTATTTGACAATACTTTATCAGAAAGCAATAACTAGGAAGCTGTAGTTTAGTGGTTTTGTTGCATTGTTATCATAGAATCATAGAATGGTAAGGTTGGAAGGGACCTCAAGGATCATCCAGTTCCAACCCCCTGCCAGAGGCAGGGACACCTCCCACTAGTACAGGTTACTCAAGGCCTCCTCCAACCTGGCCTTGAACACCTCCAGGGAGGGAGCAGCCACAACCTCCCTGGGCAACCTGTGCCAGTGTCTCACCACCCTCAATGTAAAGAACTTCCTCCTGACATCCACTCTAAATCTCCCTTCTGCCAGTTTAATCTCATTGCCCCTTGTCCTGTATTGCAAGACCTTGTCAATGTTCCTCCTATCTGCTATAGACTCCCTTCATATGTGAATTTACTATGAAATAAAAGCAGTCAGAAACCTTCTGTCACTGTTACTGTTATTTTAAATAATGTGAGCAAAGAATGGAAAAGGCTGAGATTTAATTCCTATACAGTTCAGTTTAACATATTGTAATAGAAAGTAGTAGTTTTAATGAATTAAAGAATGTGTAGAACATCCATAGAAAAGGTTTAATGACCTATTGTGATTAATGAAACACTTGCAATAAATTCCTTTATCCCCCTGACATCAGTTGATTGACCTTGGCCTATAGCATATGGATAGACCTGTTGTGAATCAACTTTCTGGGTCAATCTCTCTGTATGATTTGAGCACCACACTAAACAATCCTTCCTCCTGGACAAGGCAATGGTTTTCATCAACAACTCAATTGTTTCTTTAACAGCAGCAAGTTTTACATATCTTTAAAATACCTAACATTCCTTAAAAGAAAAAAAAAGAAGTTTCAATATAATGTCAACATTAAGAGCACAAATTTCAGCTGTTTGCTTTCCAAGGTGCAGAATGGAAGGTGTCTCACAGCAATCTCTAGAGGAAGTACCCAACAAACAGCCTTTACTATCACAATGGTGCAAAATGAGAGCCCATTTCAGTCCTGCAGTAGTGAACTCAGCAGCTAAGGACCCTGAGAATGCAAATACCAGTTCAGTGCTCTGCTAAGGGTATGGTACAGTATTCTGCTTTCAGAGAGGTGTTTTGAAATCACAGGAGAGGCTCAGAATTTTGGGATGCCTGCTTAAAACATGTTTTATACAGCACACTAGTTCTCATGAGTCTGAACCTACCATTTCACAACCACACCAGCCTCCCAAAGAGGCACTACAGAGTCATGTTTAAGAATGTAAGAAGTCTCCAAAGCAGAGTGACTTAGTCCATTAGCAGATGTTAGAGAAATTGTACAAAATTGAAACCTTCTATCAGTGAGAGTTACAGATATTGCAGACGCAGACAGCTGACATTTTGCTTTGCAGGTAGCAGGCATAGGTAGGCTGAATCAGCATTATATTCTGTCTTCTGTCCCAGCTCAGCAAACTCAAGCACACATTACACACTTTAGGCATTTTTTTGGTAGAGATGAGCTACCACATGTTTGACAAATGAAAATGTTGGCATTTTTTGGTTTGCCTTTCTGTTTATAAAACTTAGGATCAAGAGCTAGGCAGAGTAGCTTACAGGCCATGCCTTGCTCATGGTAAATATGTCATACTCCATCATAAATATTGTTGCCTTGTGTTGTTTCTCCTGATGACCAGAGTTGCAGTAATACTGCCTAAGTTCTGAAGTATTCCCTGGAGCCTTGTCCTTTTATGAAAAGAAATGAGTGGGTTCAATGGGACAGGTAACAGATGCCTGCAATCTGCTTTCTCTGTGGGGTTTGTGTCTTCTTTTTAAGTGTTTTCAGCTCAGTCACAACCAGGAAGGGAGGAGAGGTTGAAGGAGAGAGACTGAAATACCTTCAATTCAGGTCAGGAGATTTTTGCTGATGATTAGTATATTCACTGCATATATGCAGTTGTGATTCAACCCAAGAGACTTCATCACTTAAACTGGAAGAATAACGAAAATATCAAAATAGTTTTGTTCTACTCAAAAGGAAACACTCTGACTCTTGAATTCAAAGCTCAAATAGGTCAACTTTAAAAGAAAGGCTAAACCCATCTGAGAATGGAGTATTCACCCCATTACAAATGTCTTTGCTTTCAAACTGAGGTTGCCTTATGGGAAAGAAGAATGAGAACATTTACAGCGATCTTTTTTAATCTTAGGCACCATACTGGCAGCAGTACTTGCTTTCAAAAGCAAGTCATTTGAGGAACCTCCAACATTCATGTGGAATAACTGTTCCAGTTTCTCTGGCTCTGCATATGGCAGGGGTTTGGAACTAGATGATCCTTGAGGTCTCTTCCAACCTTACCACTCTGTGATTCTATGATTCTATTAGAAATATTTCCTGATAAAGCTTTTGAATACAGTAATAATGCTTCCATGACGACACATGTGGAAAAAATTGCTAAGATTGGTTTACCTGCCACTATTTCCACTTTTTATTTTTGGGTTTTTTTTCCCTAGATTAAACTGATGTCACATAACATGTAGGTCAAAACAAAGACACAACTTCCTTCATATTAATTAACAGAAGATTTATCCTCCTGGAGGTCACTTGTAGAAGGCAAATCAGTACTTTCTATGATATGATTTCATTAGAAATTAAGTGTATAGACACTGGCACAAAACAAAAGCATAACTAAGCAAGTTGAAAGTGAATCTTAAAAGACTATGGCCAGGAACATGCTACAGATTGAGTTATTAGAAATATGAACTTTTTCTGATTCAGGATTTCTTCATCACAAAGACAAAAATAGATTGATATTTGAAAATCCCAAAGATGATGTACTTAAGGTTGTAAATGCAGTTTCTAAATCCTACACTGGCACACTGAAATGATGAAATTTATGCTATGGAGTGCCACAAGCAAATTAGCATGCCTAATTTCACTGAATATTTGTTGTTGAACATATTCTTTGTTTCCCTGTGTATGTTTCAGGCACTTAACTCATACAGCTGTTATTCCCAGCATCAAGTCTATGATGTTTACACAGATCTCCCTGCAGGGCATTTGGGCCTAACAGAATTATTATTTCAGCAGCATGGCCTTGTTTAATGACACTGCTCCTTGAAATGCTGCCTTTTGCAAGTTTTCTCCCCACCCCCTGGAATTAACTCAGCCCCTTCACACTGGAATCAGAAAATGTGACCTTACTCTTAAGCAGAAGATGCTGGGATGTGAACTCTGCTTTCTCAAGCATAGAGCTCTCAGCGCTTCAGACCTGTAGAGTGGATAATGTGACAGCTGAGACTCTTGGTTTTGTGAACACATTTAAATCTTAATGAAACATCAGTACTAGTTTCTGAGAATGTGTGCTAATGATCTTAAGATACATTAATTGTAAATTAAAATGGCACATTAAGATTTTTTTCTTTCAGCAGAAGTGGGGACTGTGTTCTCACTTCCATTCTTTTCTATTTGACCATAACTGGAAGAAGAATTTTACTCTCCTGAAGATGGGATTTTAGGAACAAGTAATGAATATTTAAACTCACTGTCAGACATTTATGCTGAGTCTCATTTGGAAAACAATATAGAATCACAGAATGCATTTGGTTGGAAGGGATCTTTAAAAATCATCTAGTCCTTCATTAAGAGGGACATCCCCAAACAAATCAGGTATGGAGCTGCTCCATATTGCAGTTTCAAGTCAGTAAAGGATCACTTAAATGTCTTTCAGTGAAATTTAAGTAAGCTTCTGAACAAAGATGATCTTTTTGACCAAGGGTCTTGCTTTCAATTGAATAAGAAACTCAAATAGGTGCTTCATTGAAAAGAAATGCCACAAGGGACCTTGCTAATTCAATTGAATATTTTAGAAACCACAAATCATATGGATTTTTAATTCATGATTATTTATATGTTTGATCTAAGACTTTTCAAAGACTTAAATGTCTAAATACTGTCTAGATATTAAAAAAACTTTACACCTTAATTTGTTTCCTTCTATTTTTAGTAAGCAGTAATACTAAATCTTTGTATCCAAAATCTATGAACACTGTGAGGTTTCAAAATGTGCCAGAGCTCCTAATCATTATTCTATGACTACAGAATCATAGAATGCTAAGGTTAGAAGAGACCTCAAGGACCATCTAGTTCCAACCCCCTGCCATAGGCAGGGACACCTCCCACTAGTACAGGTCACTCAAGGCCTTGTCCAATCTGGCCTTGAATACCTTCAGGGAGGGAGCAGCCACAACCTTCCTGGGCAACCTGTGCCAGTGTCTCACCACCCTCACTGGAAAGAACTTCCTCCTAACATCCAGTCTAAATCTCCCCTCTGCCAGTTGAAACCCATTGCTCCTTGTCCTGTCATTACAAGACCTTGTCAACAGTCTCTCCCCAGCCTTCCTGTAGGCCCCCTTCAGATACTGAAAGGCTACTATAAGGTCTCCTCAAAGCTTTCTCTGATTTGCAAGTATTCTACAGTACTGGTTCACATTTACTACAAAGTCCTTCTAAGCCTTGTGACATGCTCTCATCTTCATTTTGTGAAGAAAACTACAGCAAGGTTCTGGCTTCACACAAAATTACAACATCAGGAGTAACCCTGCTGGCATACTCATAAACATGAAACTTGGGATCAGAGTGTCAAAGAACACCCTTAGGAAGTTGAGGATCATCACCATGATTTACCAGAGAATATTCTCCACTCCAAAACTTAGCCTACCTTACATTACTGAAGTACAGCACCCTCAGATTTCAAAACACCTTTGCACACAGCATAACCTTAAAGCTTCTCTTTAGGGAGGAAACTCTTACATGTTCATTTTCCGAGCAGAACCCCAGCGCGAGGACCTGGTTTTACACCAGTGAGTGATAGCTGTGGGAGCTCAAAACCTTGGAAAGTCAGGCAAGAGAAAAATAACATAAAACCACAAACGTTTGTTTTATTTTTTTTAAATCCTAAGAGATGTTTACACGTGAGAATGCAGAGTTTTCAACAAGTAATGCAGGCTTTTCAAAGCAGCAATGCAGGGTCTTTGAAATGAGGAAGTGCTATTAATAACGGTGGAGTCCACTATGAATCTGACTTGAGCTCAACTTGCTGATCCTAGATCATTTAGACTGCACTAAAAACATTCCACACTCTGGTGAATTCAGACTTGTGGTCTAGCAGGCATCTAAAGCAGGGATTTATTTTTACACACTGCAGGAAAATGCTGCTGCGAGATACTATGGAGTGTGGCCGCATGAAAATAACTTAGTGGAACAAACTACTTAGTGAAATAAAATAATTTGGAAAAATTCTGCTCAACAAAAACAGAAATCCACAATTTTTCCCCCTTGCTACACAGGAAAAAAAGAAACATTTAAAAAACATCAGTCTCTACTATAATCCTTTGCTCAAAACCTGACATTCTTTTTGAGACATGCATAATCTTGCTGATTTGTCTTTCGATGCTCAGAGAATCACTGCTTTTTGCAAGTTCTTTCAATACCACAGCACCAAAGAACATAGGGACTGGAACTATATATTTTTGTAATTAATTTCCTTAAGATAATGTTAGAAACATCAGGTTCCTTAAAATATAGATGAATTTCAAGGTGAGTCTGCTAGCAGATGTTATTAATGGCATATGATTTATTGTGACATGAAATTTGATCTGAAACTCATGTTATTAGCTGAGCTTTTTATAAATTATAATTGCCAACTGCTGAAAATATTCAGAAAGGCCACTGATAAACTAGCTTCATCTTCAGAGCCTAGAATATCTGCATTAGCTAAATGTCCAGTATCTCTAATCCTGCTGAATGAGTATAGTACATTGAGATGCACAGATCAGGCTTCAGTTCAGATCTTTCCATAGTATAATTCTTTCAGAATGAGAAGCATCAGAGGCAGGAAGAGGAGGCCATTGAAAATAAATGCTTACTGTGGAACTTAAAACCAAACATACACTTGGGTTCATAATCTGTCACTGCACAGGTGCTAGGCAGACTGAGTGTTTGAGCAAAAAGACCTCATCTCTGACAAGCACAAAATCCTTGCTTTCAACCTGAAAGCAATAAGAAGTTAGGTAACATCCAAACCTATTCAAACAGTAGTATGTAGAGCTCTAAGAGAACAGCACCACCAGCATATTCTAGCATCCATAAATTCTGTGGAGATTTGCTCCACAAGACTTTCCAGGTCACCCCCATGGAAAAGCAGAGGAAGTCTATGGGTTGGTTTACAATGACAAAACATTTGTGTTAACAATTATCTCTAGATATTCCCTATTTAGTCCCAATAACTTCATAGTTTACTTTCCTTTCCACAATGTACCTTTAAACGTTAATTATTTATGAAATGTTGCTTTCACCCATCACATCTTAGGTGCTAACTTATCTGAAGAAGAAAATCCAAACATAAGCACTGCATTATGAATATTACCCACTCAACAAACCAGCTACTGAAAGAAGGCGAATTTACAGTACATGTTGCAATACATTTTTCATCTCCAGAAAAGCTCTGAGCTAACATTGCAAATTCAAAAAGCAACACAAGGAACAGATGCAAAGCCTCGTTCTTGACTTTTTTACATATTCAAAGTTGTTTAATGATAAAAGCATTTATGTGTAAAATGGCATTCACTTGCCCTTACTAAGAGCATATATGGAAGAGCCCCCTGTCAATGTACCAGTGTGCGTGGGGAAATGAAACATAAGGATCACCATCTGCAGCTGTCTAATAAGTGTTCTTCAGTGTCTAATGGCAAAGTGTCAATTCAGGGATCCTCAGATACCACAATGCATCATCTTGTCCATGCTAGTCTTACAAGTCAAACATTTCACCAGTATATTCACAGTGCTATTCATTTCAGTTGAAATATCAGATATAAACCACTACAAGCAGTCTGTGAGCATATAGATACTATAAAATGCATCAATTTCCTCTCTTTCATAAGAATCAATATTTTAAAGGATGTGCAAAATTAACTCCTCATGGAGCACACCTTAATAACGTGAAAAGAATCTCAGAATAATCAAAGCTTTTTAGGTTCTTACCTACTGTTGAACTTTTCTGGATGTTTTTCTCTCATAATATGGAACCTGTGGGCAATTGAAGCATCCTAAGAGGAAAAAGAAAAATGGAAATCTATTGTGACAGGAAAATTGCAAAACAGAAGACAGAATCTGTAAACAAGGCATATTGTTTGTAAGGTGTTTTGTGAACTGCCATTTCCAACAACAACAATACTCTTATCACTTTGAAAGCTCACAGGTACTGTGTTCCAAGAATGGAATATATCAGAACTTCATAATCCATAACACCTGTTACAGTCTGCATTATTCCTTCTTACAAATCAGACATGATACACCTACTCAAAGTGCCTTCAACTTCTGAACAGCAAGGATCATCCACATTTGGTGAAGGTTTACCACAAGACTACTTATACAGTTCTTCCTTGTAGGAATATTAGTCTATGAATGTCTATGACATTTATTCCTGTAGAAAAGGTGAGTGGCAGATTCAGCCAAATTATTTTACATGTATATTGTCTTGGATTTGCATATGGTCATTCTAGCTTGCACTAAAATCTGGTAGAAATTAGAAATAAACACCAAGAGATACCTCATTTTCTGTTTGTCAAGGTGTGAAATCATAGAATCACACGATGTCAGGGGCTGGAAGGGACCTCGAAAGGTCATCCGGTCCAGTCCCCTGCCAGAGCAGGATCACCTAGCACAGATCACACAGGAATGCATCCAGATGGTTCTTGAATATCTCCAGAAAGGGAGACTCCACAACTCCCCTGGGCAGCTGGTTCTAGTGCACTGTCACCCTCACTGTGAAAAAAATACTTCCTCAGGTTCACATGGAACCTCCTATGCCTCAGTTTCCACCCACTACCCCTTGTCCTGTCACTGGGCATCTCCTGGCAGAGCCTGGCTCCAGCCTCCTGGCACTCCCCCCTTACATATTTATAAATATGAACGAGGTCCCCTGTCAGTCTCCTCCTCTCCCAGCTAAAGAGCTCCAGTTCCCTCAGGCTCTCCTAACAAGGAAGATGTTCAAATTCCTTAATCATTTTCGTGGCTCTGTGCTGGACTCTCTCAAGCAGCTCCCTGTGCTTCTTGAACTGAGGGGCCCAGAACTGAACACAGTACTCCAGGCGTGGCTTCACCAGGGCAGAGTAGAGGGGCAGGAGAACCTCTCTCGTCCTACTAACCACAGCCCTTCTAATACACTGCACAATGGCATTGCCCCTCCTGGCCACAAGAGCACATTGCTGGCTAATCACGTAGGGAAAAAGTGAAAGAATACAAAAAAGAAGAGATTTAATAAAATACATATATAAAAATATTTTTAAAATGCAGTAAATTATACTAATATTACACTTAAATAACATATGTAAAAACCAAAGCAGCTGTTACAAAAGACCTCTGTGCATTACACTTGAAAAAGAATCAAACCACTGTGGTGGTGGTAGCTGCTGAAAACAGAGTATCTGGAACTGATGTGCTAGAATCAGTTCTCACAGCAATTTTGTATCTCCTTTGCAGTTGTGAAAAGAACATTTTCCTCATACCAAATCATGCAATATTTATTTCACACACTAACCATAAAATATTTACAAACTGGGAATTAAGAACGTAAAAAGGGTTTGGGGTTTTTTTTAATCTTTCAATATATGTACTCAGTGAGGTGTGAGAGGAGGAAATCTACCAACTCTCCAGTCTTGCAGGTGACAGTAAACAGAAAGAAGAGGAAACCCAACTGGATCATGTTTTTATAAACATGTTTTAAAATGCTACATATATAAAAACACGAACAATGAAGAGTTATATGAAGTTCTATGAAGAGTTATTAAATGTTTACAAATATCTGAGGGCTTGGGGTCAGGAGGGTGGGAGGCCAGACAGGCTCTGCTCACTTGCTCCCTGAGACAGGACAAGGAGCAATGGATGGAAGATGCAGCACAGGAAGTTCCACCTCAACACAAGGGAGAACTTCTTTACTGTAAGGGTCCCAGACCACTGGCACAGGCTCCCCAGAGGGGTTGTGGAGTCTCCTTCTCTGGAGCCTTTCAAGGCCTGTCTGGATGCATTCCTCTGTGACCTGAGCTAGATTGTCTGCTCTGGCAGGAGGGGGTTGGACTTGATCTCTTTGGGTCCCTTCCAATCCCTAACATCCTATGATCCTGTGAGTTTTCTTATATGGAGATGTGTTCAGTAAGTAAGAAAATTAAATGAATTTCAATTTTCACATAAATAGAGTTTGACAAAAATTGCAAATAAATCGTCACTATAATCAACGATTTGTATCTGAAAAAACCTCCACTATCAATGCAAAAATAATGGAAATATGAAAAAAAAACCTCCAAGAATTTCAGAGAAGTATTACATTTACTATGAAATCTGTATCTAGTAATGCTTTAAAAGGGTTTTTAAACAATGCAAATCAGCATTTTGGGGAAGAAGACAAAAGATTTAATAAATTTGATAGAATTGCTAATCGCAAACGTGGTTAACATATTTTGTTGAAAATTATTTCCTATTCAGTCATCAGTAATATAAATCTGAAGTGAGCAAGCATTTAGTGCAGATATATAAGCACCACATCAACCATAGCTGTAACTCTTTAAAAACTGGGTTTTGTTCACACAATCTTAAGCAGAGCACACTCCAATCTTTGAGGTTTGGTTTACTAACTCATGGGTACCTCGAAAAAGTAAATGTAAAGAACTTTAGTACCATGTCAAAGATAAAGTTGTCCAGACAGATTTCATAGAATCATAGAATGGTAAGGTTGGAAGGGACCTCAAGGATCATCTAGTTCCAACTCCATGCCATAGGCAGGGACACCTCCCACTAGCACAGGTCACTCAAGGTCTCATCCTCATTTATAATGTTTAAATAAACTTTTAAGACTGTTACTAAAAAAGCAACAGAGAAGTCATAACATTTTGTAGACTCTACCTACATATGGATGGAGCATGGCATAGGATTCTTAAATTAAATTTGTGATCACTGAACAAATGACATCAGTAAGTGGCATCATTAAATATATTAAGTCCACTGAAATACTTCTATTCAGGATAGCGTTATACATGTTTTAAATACATGCATGTTTTTTGCTTTCTGCAGAACATATCAATTATTTAATTATTAAGGGTGGTGAGGCACTGGAACAGGTTGCCCAGGGAGGTTGTGGATGCTCCCTCCCTGGATGTGTTCAAGGCCAGATTGGATGAGGTCTTGAGTAAACTGTACTAGTGGGAGGTGTCCCTGCCTGTGGCAGGGGGTTGGAACTAGATGATCCTTGAGGTCCCTTCCAACCTTACCATTCTATGATTCTATGATTTAATTATTTATTTTTCTATTCTCTCTAAGAATGGAATTGTCATTTAAGATTTTACTGTTCTACAAGAATATGGCAGCAGTAATCCCTAGTGAATGGACTGGTGTTAGCCATAAAAAGCCTTATTGTTCTGTCCTGGCATCCAAACTGTCTCCTGAAAGTTTTCAGTGCTGTGTTCACACAAGCTGTACTACTTTAAATTTATTTTTTTGTTCAATTTTATAAGGCAAATATCCAGAAGTATCCAGGTGATCCCACAGTTCTCAGAGACGGATGAAATAAAGCTGACAGTAAACCCTGAGCGACCACGCTTCTAAACAAAGCCTGCCAGCTAAACTAAAGTAATAACTCTGTTAACTTTAGAAAGACCCATCATTCATACTTTATCCTACACTAGATGTGCCAGCATTACAACAGTATATTTGTTAGCCAGCCCTATATGAAAAAAAGAAACAAAAGGACTACTGTTGTAGTTAACTTAATTTTCTATGCACTGAAGCAAAAAGGCAGACCCAAGACAAAATGAATAAAGGAGTAGTAGCATATATGACAGAAACTAGAAAACACTAATCAAGGACTAGCTGTCTAATGAATGAAATGAAAAGGCTAATGTGCTTACTCATGCATAACAAATGCAAGGCACAAACAAGCTAGGGATCAATGCCCACTGCAGATGGCACACAGGCAGTTGTTTCCACGCAAGGTTGATTTGATCAAAATTTTCCCCTGCCTGAACATTTTTTTACTCCCAAATAGATCAACTAACTTCATGAGGTGAGAGGTTAAGAAAAAGTAACACACAAAGTTGGATTTGGTAGGAACACCACAAGACAGGCACATATCAGACCAACTTCAATTTAAATAAAAATTAATTGTTGAAAGGCAAAATGCTGACTGCAAACCAAAGTAGTGACTACACAGAGAGAGCCTTGAAAATAGGGGAGCTGCTAAGGCCTTCTTCAGTTTATAGTGCCCAAATGATCTTTGGGACCATCTGTTGAATCTATCATTTAAGAGTCATCAGAATCCCTGGCACAGGGACCTCTTCTCACCATAACTTCATGCCACAGAAAAATCTGAACCCAGCCTATGCTGGTTGTATGCTAGCATCATACTCCTCTGCTTTAGGGTTAAAAAAAAAAGATGAAAAAGAGAGACAGCTAAAGTGAGTTTTCTGTTTTCCCAACGTCTAGAATCATTTATTTTTTAACATAGTAGCACGTAGACTGTTATAAATAAATGAAAGAAAATTGGAAGAATTGACAATAACAGGAACTTGAGAGTGGGTAGGAATGAAAGTTCTGTCTCCTAGGAGCTCCAAAAATTGTCAGATACCACCTCTGATTTCTGAGGTTTTGAATTCCTGGATGAGAAAAGATGAGGATCCTTCATTGTGAGCTGTTTTGGATATATATGTGAAATAGGATTAATTCTAGCACTCTCCATTCAGGTATTTCAAAAACAGGCCCCTAGCATAAGCTGTTCTGAGTTTACAACTATTATAGGACCAATAGAAAAAAAAATTTATTTATTTTTTTGGCCACAAACTATATTAAAATCATCTAATTGACTATACTGAAAATAGAATAATATTCACATCCATTGTAAGTCAAATATTATTTGCACAAAGTTGCCTCAATATGCCAACCTTTCCTGGTACTGGACATTGCGGATGGCCAGTAAAATATGAGAAATTTGGTTTGTATTTGATAATAAAACTGATGTAAAAGTGAAAACTCAGGAGTCAGTAAAGCAAACTCATCTGCTTCATGATATTACCTAGCAAGGGAAGAAGTAAATCAATTGTTTTTTTGTTTTTTTTTTTTTTTTTAAGAAAGATCATTTGAGAGACATTGATCTATAATATCACCTCTGTATGTGCATTATTTATTGATTTTTCTTAATAAATTTGTATGTATGATAGCCTGAAAGACAACTTTCCAGCAGTACTGTACCTGAATCTAAATATTTTCCTTTTTTTAGAAGTAACACACAAACATGCCTCAAACTTGCAAAAGCTTTGTGATTAACGATAATCTGAGGAGACACCATGCTGTCAGGTCTGCTGCAAAGGTGAAAGGAGGAGGAAGGTCTTACAGGATCATTGTAATATGAAACCAGTACCTTTCCCCACCCTCACGCCTTAGTCACAAAGCTCATTTTATACCTAAAGCATTGTAATACTTTTCACCAAAGCATTCAAGAATAAAGATTCTTCTTTTCAGGAACACTTTTGCATCCACATCAATGTTGGGGTGCAAAGCAGTGCTGAACACAGACCGTTTAAGGCAGAACTAAGTAACTAATTAGGCAATTCTGCATTTCTGAGAATATTAAATGAATAGTTCAGTTATGTGCCCCTGTTCTAAAACACTTCGTGTCTTACAGATAATGCCTTTACTCATTTACATGTCATATGCAATATGTGACAATAGTCTGGATGACAATAATCTCTGTGAGCATTCATTTCACAGTGTCAGCAATCTAACCTAAAAAAAACCCCCACCTACCCCTCCTTCTTCTCTTTTGTATGTCTCTCTAATTTAGGCTGTTTCCACTCACAGCTGTACCATTTTGCAAGTGGAAAGGAAGGAATTGGTGTTTGAAGAACAAACACCACTGACAAGTGGTGTCCCTCAGGGGTCAGTGCTGGGACCAGTGCTGTTTAACATCTTTGTCAGTGACATGGACAGAGGAATCAGTGCACCCTCAGCAAGTTTGCAGATGACACCAAGCTGTGTGGTACGGTCGACTTGCTAGAGGGCAGGGATCCATCCAGAGGGACCTGGACAGGCTGGAGAGGTGGGCCCAGGCCAACCTAATGAAATTCAACAAGGCCAAGTGTAAGGTCCTGCATGTGGGTAGACACAATCCCAAGCACAAATACAGGTTGGGTGGGGAATGGCTGGAGAGCAGCCCTGAGGAAAAGGACCTTGGAGTCTGGGTTGATGAAAAGCTCAACATGAGCCTGCAGTGTGAGTGCAGCCCAGACAGCCAACCGAGTCCTAGGCTGCATCAAGAGAAGCGTGGCCAGCAGGGCAAGGGAGGGGATTCTGCCCCTTTACTCTGCTCTCGTCAGACCCCACCTGGAGTACTGTGTGCAGTTCTGGAACCCTCAGCACAGGAAGGACATGGAAGTGTTGGAGCGGGTCCAGAGGAGGGCCACAAAGATGATCAGAGGGCTGGAGCAGCTCTGCTATGAGGACAGGCTGAAAGAATTGGGGTTCTTCAGCCTGGAGAAGAGAAGGCTTTGAGGGGACCTGATAGTAGCCTTCCAGTATCTGAAGGGGGCCTACAGGAAGGCTGGGGAGGGATTATTTACAAGGTCTTGCAATGGGTTTAAAGTGGCAGAGGGGAGATTTAGACTGGATGTTAGGAGGAAGTTCTTTACAGTGAGGGTGGTAAGGCACTGGCACAGGTTGCCCAGGGAGGTCGTGGATGCTCCCTCCCTGGAGGTGTTCAAGGCCAGATTGGATGAGGTCTTGATTGACCTGTACTAGTGGGAGGCGTCCCTGCCCATGGCAGGGGGTTGGAACTAGATGATCCTTGAGGTCACGTCCAACCTTACCAGTCTATGATTCTATGAAACTATAGTTTATCCCAGTTTAAATTCTATGAAACAGTAAACAAACTCTTAAAAAAACTGTACCTCTGTATCTCCTAAATATTCAACCTGGACATAGGCATGATGAACGTGTGGATATATACACATACATACATCCTTCCTGTGAACCTGTTCCGGGTCTGAAGTAGCAGGACTATCCTTCTTACATCCCAGGTTTGTTTTAAATCCTGACAGTGAAGATAAGATAGAGAACAGACAGAGCATATCTGAATCTACTCCTAGGAAATGGAAAAAATATTTTAATTGAACTAGGACATTTCTCAAAGTGACCTGCCAAGAAGAAAAGAAGCTTAAGTTGCTACACCTCTTTAATACCTTATGATTGACTTACACACATATATA
Organism: Eubucco bourcierii; assembly: GCA_013396675.1. Taxonomy (NCBI): domain Eukaryota; kingdom Metazoa; phylum Chordata; class Aves; order Piciformes; family Ramphastidae; genus Eubucco; species Eubucco bourcierii. Next base: position 175,188 of record VWZE01025972.1, on the reverse strand, counting down.
TTCATCTTTTTAATGGGTATTAGCATTACCGGAAAGCAATCTGAAGCAGTCTTTTCAGAGAAGTAACCTTATACATTGTGAATAACCTTATAGAAAGATTAATGTATTTAAAATATGTCTATCCATAAGCTGGCTGTGATTAAAATTTCCATTAAATAATAATTTTTATGCTGGTGAACAAACAAATGGCCAATGTGCATCTTCCATGGATATAAATGGTCTGATTATTATTATTTCCACCCCCCCCCCACCCGAAACACGTGGTNNNNCCCCCCCCAAGATGCTTCTTTGATTAAGGCTTAATGGATTCACAAGGCTAGGAAGCTTAAGGGATAATTCAACAACCTGTAATCTTTGGATCAGAATGCAAATCTAACCCGAACAACCAGTTAGCTCACATCAGTGACTAATGTGGAATAGTACAGATGTCCAAAAAGTATCATTGAAAATAGATTAAGAAGAGTTGGTTGTAGTGGATTAAGACTAAAAATTATTTTCTAAACAAACACCTTAATCATTATGCATTACACTTTACACACAAAAAAACCAAACATGGGATACTTTGTTTTAGTATTTCCCACCTCATAATAATCAAGTGTCTCGGATTAGCAAATAATATGGCTCGCAGTGAGCCAGGCTAGAAAAAGGTACTTAAGAAACTTCACTTTTTGTCTTGTTTGAATCAAGCTGTCTTTTCATATTTAACTCCCAGACATTTTTGATTAAATTACATGAGTTAATCTGACAGACAAAGTTACAGAATTTAAAAAAAAAAGAAAAGAAAAAAGAAAAAAGTAATGACTGCATTATTTTTGGTGAAACGGTGGTTTCTAGAGTGCTCTCAGTTTCTACAGATATTCTGAGCCAGTACGTCTGATAAAGGCGGAGTTTAAGAAGGTCAGAGCAAGAATTTTCAAGCTCTTTTTTGATACAGTTTTACTAAAAGACAGTAAACATAGAATCATAGGATCAGTCAGGGTTGGAAGGGACCACAAGGATCATCTAGTTCCAACCCCCCTGCCATGGGCAGGGACACCTCACACTAGATCAGGCTGTCTGCAGCCTCATCCAGCCTGGCCTTAAACACCTCCAGGGACAAAGTTTCCACCACCTCCCTGGGCATCCCATTCCAGGGTCTCACCACCCTCATGGTGAAGAACTTTTTCATAACATCCAATCTGAATCTACCCACCAAGCCCACCTGGCTACAACCTCCTTTCATGTAGTTGTAGACAGCAATGAGGTCTACCCTGAGCCTCCTCTTCTGCAGGCTGCACACCCCCAGCCTCTCCTCACAGGGCTGTGCTCCAGGCCCCTCACCAGCCTTGCTGCCCTTCTCTGGACACATTCCAGCACCTCAACATCTCTCTTGAATTGAGAGGCCCAGAACTGGACACAGCACTCAAGGTGTGGCCTGAGCTGTGCTGAGCACAGGGGCAGAATAACCTCCCTTTTCCTGCTGGCCACACTGCTCCTGATGCANTCTGCCTGGTTGATCTCCAGCCACTCTGTCCCCAGCCTGGAGCACTGCTTGGAGTTGTTGCGGTCAAAGTGTAGAACCCTGCAATTAGTCTTGTTCAATCTCATCCCACTGGCCTCTGCCCACCCATCCAGCCTCTCCAGGTCCCTCTGCAGGGTCCTCCTATCCTCCAAAAGATCCACACCTGCTCCTAACTTGGTGTCACCTGCAAACTTACTGATGCTGGACTCAATCCCCTGGTCCAGATCATCACTAAAGATATTGAACAGGATTGGGCTCAGCACCGATCCCTGGGGCACACCACTAGTGACAGCTGCCAGCTGGATCTGGCACCATTCACCACCACTCTCTGGGTCTGTCTCTCCAGCCAGTTCTTGACCCCTATCAGAGTGAATCTGTCCAAGCCACGAGCTGCCAGCCTTGCCACGAGCTTGTTGTGGCAGGTTGTGTCAAATGATTAGCTGAAGTCCAGGCAGACTACATCCACAGCCTGCCCCACATCCACCAGGAGGGTAACCTGATCATAAAAGGAGATCAGGTTGGTCAGGCAGGACCTGCCCTTCCTAAATCTATGCTGGCTGGGCCTGATCCTGTATTCCTGGTTTTCCAAGATGAAGAAAGGAACTGTCAAGATAATGCTATTCATTTTGCCAGTGATAGCCTTCACAGCCAGCCTCTGATGGTCATATTTAAATAGGTTTCAACTGTACTGTACATATTACGAAGTCAAGAGACCATTCATATTTGAAACACTCATTTAAATAGGCAGTATCTCTAAACCCATGATGAAACATCAGTAACCACCATATTTATGGATGGCAGGCAAAAATCAGAAGGTAACACACTGGGAAACTCTAAGAAAATATTAAGGGCCTTGCAATGTAAGCATCTCTCTTCTCCCTTTTCATTTGAAGTCAGATGTCTGTTGAGTTTCTGACACTGTGTGTACATGACATGTACATTACAAACATTTCACACGGACAAGGCGGATTCCATTCTGCAGGAAAACATGTTTGTGGAAAAAAACCAGCACCACAACTTATGTTCCACCTATGTATAATCATAACATGAGGACAGGTACACAAACTGACTCCTAAATTAGGATTTACTATTCACTATTTTACTGAAATGACATTCAAATTTATTATTGATCAGTTCACATAGGGTGACCACATCTCAGCTCTGCAGGGACCAGCTCAGGGACCAGTTGTGTAAGTTAAACATTTGTACCAGTATCTCAAAGACTTTCTTTGAGAAGCCATTTTCTAGAAACTGACACTAAATTTCTACCTATCTATATTTTTAAGTCATTAATTGAATTCAAGGACCATCAAAGAGGCCTGGGAGATAATGTATCAGACCAGATGGCTAAAATAAACTATACCCCATGACTCAATACAATGCAAAGGACATGTACTCTGTAAGATGAGCTCTGCTGAAGATACTCTGTGCTACTGAGCACATCTTCCTTTCTTTATATTTGGTCACCCTAAATTTACTGTAACTAGAGAAGGGTTCTTCTAGATCTATGCTGAGTGTTTATGTGGTCACTGAAAAGAAAAGAAGAAAAGTGATCACATGGCAACCAGCCAACATAGCCATACAGACTGTATTAAATATCTTGCATATCAAGAAGATCCCTGTGGTAAACCTCTAGTAGCATTTCTGATGACTGCTGATGGAGAACTACGTGGAAATTGTCCCAAATTATTCTGCACAATGAGCCTGAGCATAACACAATCAAGGACACAGCTCAGACTGAAAGTCAATATAAGTAATGGAATGCAATGAATCTGGCTGCTGCTTTAGCTGTTCTTCAGAAACACACAGCAATGGCTCACAGATACCTCCAGTAAAAAGCACAAAGTTTACATAAGAGCCTCTCTAGCTTGACATGAATGTCTTTCATGTCTACCACTTCTGCAGCTCTGAAGAGAGAAAAGTAATTCCCATCAGAAAAATCAATTACTAAACTTTTTTTTTTTTTTTGGGTGAAATAATATTTATTGCCATCACTTAAAAAAACTTAACACGAAGAAAAGGGCATATTTTAGATAAGGAACAACTGTTTGTGCACTGTCTTGGAAAATGTAACTCAACTTATAGTTTTCAAACATTGTCCTAATTAAAAAAAAAACCAACAAAACCAAAAACAAACAAAACATCTGAAGAAAAACAAGGGGCAATGGGTTTAAACTGGCAGAGGGAAGATTTAGACTGGATGTTAGGAGGAAGTTCTTTGGAGTGAGGGTGGTGGGGCACTGGCACAGGTTGCCCAGGGAGGTTGTGGCTGCTCCCTCCCTGGAGGGGTTCAAGGCCAGGTTGGAGGAGGCCTTGAAGTGAGCTGTACAAGTGGGAGGTGTCCCTGCCTATGGCAGGGGGTTGGAACTAGATGATCCTTGAGGTCCCTTCCAACCTTACCATTCTATGATTCTATGACCAACAATGAAATGATTTTGAGCTTTAAGTTGGCATTAAAGTAGTATTCTCAGGGGCTAAATTGAGGTCCCTAATTGAAGTGCCTGAAGTGACAGGATGATCTCTCTATCCTTCCAGTACGTTCAACAATCACAACAAAGCTCTTTGGAAAATTTCTTCCAGAAAGCATCTAATAAAAGTTTCTGTTCTGGATTATCATTTAGAAAGGTTTTGTTACTAATCATACAAGAAGCTGAGCACACCTAACTCTTCACTTTATGAAGCCTTGCCTGCAGTGCAACAGTTTCAGCAGCCTTCTGAAATCTTCACTCATATTTTGTTGTATCACCACTCATTTTATATGCTCATTTCCTTGATAAGGATCAAATAATAAACGTTCACCTGACTTCTCCTTAGCAATTCCCCATACTCGTTAGTCAAAGCCTTGGGAACAGAGAACTTATGATTTTAATACATATTTATGCTATTCATTTATTTCCATAGTAAATATTTATTTTTGTAAGTATGCAAACCACTGAAACAGCTCTCAATGATTTATACTCTGAAAGAATATTTTTGGCTTAACTGAAAAAGGTCACTGTTCATTATGTTTCCAATTTGAAAGTTAAATTATTTGCATTACAATATTATTTATTACCTTCCCTATTGGACAAATATTAATTTATTTTTAAAATAACATATATTAGGGCTAGATGTTAGATTATTTCCCTACAGATGTTCTCTCTCTTTCTGATGATTCAAAATCACCTCCTTCAAATCTTATACAGTCTATAAGGATTAAAAGCAACTTCTTTGACTTTTGTTCAGTATCTGCATTTGTTCTATTGTATTGATCAAAATGTTTTCTGAAACCTTCTAGTTTATTCTCTTGGTTTTGTCTACAGTTCTCTTATCCCAAAGAGGTGGACATACAGGGATCAGATGCAGGTTTTCTTCACCTCCTAATTCAGACTTGCATTTAAAACTGTGGTTTTGTTTGTGCTTAAGTTTCAGGATTGCCATGTTCACCTTTTCTAGATGTATTATCGCTGACATTCTTCATTATCTTCTCTGCTTGACCTGTGGTTGATAAGCCAAATTTCTGGGGTTTCCTCTCCTTAAAGAAAGGATAGTTAACCTGTATAATTCACATTATTTAATAAGCAGTTCTTTACTGCTAACTCTCTTCCTTTCAGGAATATCTCCCTGTTATAGTTTTGGAATGGACAGAAACTTTTTTAGTCAGCCCCGTGTGAGTGAAAGGAAACGATTCACAGGATCCAGGATTGGAATGAACTGGAAATTTAAATGGAAGTACTATTCACAACTATGTGAAGCAGGACAAAAACCTACCAACACACAAAATCATCCTTGTGGATACCTAAGACACTTTTTTGTTGTATTCAGCAGAAGAGTTTCATCTCTAAAAGCATCTTTTTCAGACTTACTCTTTCTACCATCCTCAAATCTTTCTGGGTCATAAGGCTAGACATTCAGCTGTGAAGCCCACCTATCAACAGTACACTGGCCTAGAAGTCTTTGTATTTATTTAGGATTTCACCTCTTCTCCCAAAAATACTATTCAGTCAATACTCCTTTTATGATTACTTTATTAATTTCCCCTTTACTTTCATTGTTTAGTTTTTCTTTGTATATTTCGCTTAGAATCATAGAATGGTAAGGTTGGAAGGGACCTCAAGGATCATCCAGTTCCAACCCCCTGCCATAGGCAGAGACACCTCCCATTAGTACAGGTTACTCAAGGCCTCATCCAATCTGGCCTTGAACACCTCCAGGGAGGGAGTATCCACGACCTCCCTGGGCAACCTGTTCCAGTGTCTCACCACCCTCACTGCAAAGAACTTCCTCCTAACATCCAGTCTAAATCTCCCCTCTGCCAGTTTAAACCCATTGCCCCTTGTCCTGTCGTTGCAGGACCTTGTAAATAATCCTTCCCCAGCCTTCCTGTAGGCCCCCTTCAGATACTGGAAGGCTACTATCAGGTCCCCTCGAAACCTCCTCTTGTCCAAGCTGAAGAACCCCAACTCTCTCAGCCTGTCCTCATAGGAGAGCTGCTCCAGTCCTCTGATCATCTTTGTGACCTCCTCTGGACCCACTCCAACACTTCCATGTCCTTCCTGTGCTGAGGGTTCCAGAACTGCACACAGTACTCCAGGTGGGGTCTGACGAGAGCAGAGTAAAGGGGCAGAATCACCTCCCTTGCCCTGCTGGCCACAGTGCTCTTGATGCAGTCTAGGACTCGGTTGCTGTCTGGGCTGCATGTGCACACTGCAGGCTCATGTTGAGCTTTTCATCAACCCAGACTTCAAGGTCCTTTTCCTCAGGGCTACTTCTGTAGCCTTCTATCTAAACACTTGTTGCAAACTACACCTGGCGTGACAGAACAGGCTGTTACAGCCTGAAAAAAAAAATAAATAAAATTCTGCACAAATAGCAAGATCCTGTATTAAACCCCCCAGACACTATTGACAGGTCATGGCTTAGAGAATGAAAAGCCTTTTTTGAACTTAGTATTTGGATATATGGAAAAGTGTTAAAATATGTCCAAATATGAGCATGTGTAGTCAAATTTTACAAAACTGATGGACCTGTATTTTCCTCCTGAAACAAATCAAGCTTTCCTATAGCTGCTTTAAATGAATAATTTAGATATGCAAAACATTTTACAGAGCTGGTGCACCCAGAATACAACACACAGAGGTTATGCTGTGGCTATTTTTGTAGTCTCTGGACATTAAAAGACTTTGAGGTTAAACATATTTATCAAGTCCACAGACAGGTTGTATTATGTGGTACAAAAGAAGTGAGTCACATGTTATCATCAGAATGTTTACACTAAGAGACAATAAAAAAAATGTTCTTTATTATACTGAAGACATTAATAATTCAGAAGTGTAAATATTTTTAAACAAAACTAACATACAACTGAAACTGGCTTCAGCTGAAAAGTCCAAAGCACCCAGTAACTTTAGAAACTATCAATTCTGTATTTCGCTCTTGTTTTATGTAATACTATTGCACATTAAGTAATCTACAACTAAATAAAGATATGGGTTTTGTTATGGTCAGAAACCCTGGAACTTGCTCTAAAGCCCCTTGTTATGATTTCCTGCGTAGAGAAATTTGAAATAAAGAAGAAATAGAAATGCCTTTAACATACTCATAGAATGGTTTAGGTTGAAAGGGACCTCAAAGCCCATTCAGTTCCAACCTCCCACCACAGGTAGGGACACCTCTCACTAGAACAGGTCACTCAAGGCCTCATCCAACTTGGCCTTGAACACCTCCAGAGAGGGAGCAGCCACAACCTGTGTCAGTGTCTCACCACCCTCACTGGAAAGAACTTCTTCCTGACATCTAGTCTAAAATCTCCCCTCTTCCAATTTAAGCCCATTACTCCTCATCCTGTCATTACAAGACTTTGTAAACAGTCCCTCCCCAGCCTTCCTGTGGGCCCCCTTCAGATACTGTAAATCTAAGTTTGCAGAAGACTAGTGAAAAAGTCTAGAGAAGTATATGATGAGTGTAAATAAGAAATTTCTTAATTTTTCTAGCAAAGAAAAATTCCCTTTCCCAAGTGTGCACTTGCATAATGCTTTTTGCCTAACCATCTGGACAGGCTCAGTACGTCACGGTTGTTTAGCAACTTACGGCTTTCATGGCAGTTTTGAATATATTATACCAGTATCCTATTCTCAGTCTCAGATTGCTTGGGAGGATACTATATCTGCATAAAAACTCCTTGCATAAGTCCCATTTACTCAGGATTTCCAACAAAGATGAGATTTTCCAGAAAGCTAAGTTGTTTACATGAAATACTGAGGTACAACTCCCCAAATTAATTATCTACTTTACAGAGTTACATCCCCAGAGGATCAAACCAAAGGGTGCACCAAGCTGTAATGCAAATGCAGGAACAAGCATACTAAGTAAACAAATTAATGTCTTTCTTCTGTAAAAGCCAGTATTGCTTAAAACAATGTTCTCAGCTTGAAATAAGCCCTGGAATATGGAACCGTGTACATGCTAGAGAGGTGTTGCCAGAAATGGCAAACTGTACTTTTATTTGCCTATATTTTGCAGTATTATCACATGACTAGAGAGCTTTATCACTCTGAAAATCTGCTGGCATGGAGATATCAGTTCCTGCAGATCCAGTCAAGAGATAATTAAGGAACATGGTCAAAGTCAGGTCCGTAAAATTTCATTGCACACAAGTTGGCTGGGGTGGTTTACCCGAACTCCAAGCCAGACAGTTACATTATAAACCCATGCTACAGATAGAAAGAAAGCCACACTATTGTTTGGTAACAATAACTCCATTTGCTTCGTGGGGAGTGTGCTGCTTTGAGGCTAATTGGAATATTTTAATAGAGAAAATTACACTATAGGCTGCGAAAGGAAAACATGCTGATGTCTACTTCACTCATAGGCTTGCTGAGATGTTTGGGGAAAAGAACTCAAAACATTAGATAAGTCAGTCTCTGTCTGACTCTCTCTGGGTGCACAGCGTCTTGGGCAGTCTAGTTTCTGGCTCCTCTCTGCCGATTAATCTTCACTAACCACTTTTCTTCTAACACCCCCTGGCTGATCCTCCTAATTCACCTTGTGTGTAAGGCAAACCCTGGGGTAAGGTACAGGGATGGGGAGAAGGTGGAAAGGTGGTTGGGAGCCCCTCCTGGGGTCTCTGATTTCTGGGAGGGGAGTTGTGTTTCTGTATTACCTTTAACTTGTATATGTCTGTAACTATTCCTGTCTACAGTGTATATCTCTGCTGTACATTGTGCTGAGCTGTAAACAGAGCTTCAGTCCTTAACTTCCAGCTGGTTGAGTTCTAGTCTGGGTCATTTTACAAAGTGTGGGGGGCCAGGGAACTCCCAAACTATCACAGGGAGAAAAAATTCTGCAGAAATTTTTCGTCTCTGTGGAAAGCACGGTGCAATCACCCTTCACATTTCTACCTTAAAACCCAACAATGCAGTCTACTGAAAGCTGCTCCTAGATTTTTGTAAATTTGCAAATCAAAGAGCACCTGTTTGTAAAGTGCTGCTTTGCTCAGCTACTTAAATAATGCAATCAATACTAAATGGCAAGCTCGTATTCCCAAATTTGCTGCACAGTAAGCAGACACTTTTCTTGCCAATGTTTGTAATAAGTAATCCTTCTAATTATAGCTAAGACAAATGTAGTTAATATTAACTTTTACTGAAAAATAAATATCACATCCCTATGACATCAGAAGTTCTCTAGGAGCATGAATGTGTTCATGGTTGTAACTATTCTATGTAACACCAGCATTAATAAGGGTGATGTAAATCAGTTAAATCATACTTTCACCAGTTTTAGTTCTGCTAGGGAACAAATGAAAGCTACCAAAAAATTGCACAATTGAAAGAGCAGTGCAAATAAAACATTTCCAAACTTTTGGAGAAAAATGTGTTCATGGACCTAGAGGTCTGGATTGATGAAAAGCTCAACATGAGCCTGCAGTGTGTGCATGCAGCTCAGTCAGCCAACCGAGTCCTGGGCTGCATCAAGAGCAGTGTGGCCAGCAGGGCAAATGAGGGGATTCTGCCCCTTTACTCTGCTCTTGTCAGACTCTGCCTGGAGTCCTGGGTGCAGTTCTGGAGCCCTCAGCACAGGAAGGACATGGAAGTGTTGGAGCGGGTCCAGAGGAGACCACACAGATGATCAGAGGGCTGGAGCAGCTCTGCTATGAGGACAGGCTGAGAGAGTTGGGACTCTGCAGCCTGAAGAAGAGAAGGCTTGGAGGAGATCTTAGAGTAGCCTTCCAATATCTGAAGGAGGCCTACAGAAGGGTGGGAGGGACAATTTACAAGGTCTTGTAATGACAGGATGAGGGGCATCGGGTTTAAACTGGCAGAGGGGAGATTCACACTAGATGTCAGGAGGAAGTTCTTTCCAGTGAGGGTGGTGAGACACTGGAACAGGCTGCCCAGGGAGGTTGTGGATGCTTCCTCTCTGGAGGTGTTCAAAGCCAGGTTGGATGAGGCCTTGAGTGAGCTGTACTAGTGGGAGGTGTCCCTGCCTATGGCAGTGGGTTGGAACTGGATGATCCTTGAGGTCCCTTCCAACCTTACCATTCTATGATTCTGTGGCTGTAACTATTCTATGTAACACCAGCATTAATAAGGGCGATGTAAATCAGTTAAGTCCTACTTAGACCAGTTTTAGTTTTGCTAAGGAACACATGAAAGCTACAAAAAAAATTGCACAATTGAAAGAGCAGTGCAAATAAAACATTTCCAAACTTTTGGAGAAGTCTGAGACTGGAATTTAATCTTTCTTTCAATATCAGTTAGGTACACTGCATTCAAAGCCATTTGAATGCAGTGCTGTATGGAATACACTATTCAGACACTCCTTCAAGGCCAACTTGGAACATGACAGACATTTCTTTCTGACAAAATGGAAGCTGCAGTTCAAGTTGCCATTACTTTCCAAAGAAACAAATCCACGTTTGCATTTCCCAAAGGGACATTTCACAATGGCCTTCATTGATAGGTTATCTGTGACAAAAACAGTTTCTTGGCTAAGCAGCATTTCTTTCCCTTAGTTTTCTTTCAGGAAAAATACTTACACGGTTCAAAATTACTTAAGTATCATCTATAGCAATCTCAAAATTGTAAATGGTGCTTTCTGAATTATGGATGGAATTTTTAAAAGGCTTCCATTTTTATAGTCTCTTGAAAGGACAATGAAATCTATAAAAACCCGAGATTACAATTTCAGCATTTAAAATCTACACAAAGTAATTCAAACAAATGTTATGACATTTAAGATAATGAAACCCTTCATTTATGCCAGTGTGTCCTATTTCACATATAAGGAGTCAGAACAGATGTCCAAATACTGTAATGCCAGAAGAAAGTTCGGGCATATCTTGATTAATACTCTCAGAGCAGTCCGTGGTGTCTCTTTAAAACTGGCATGTGTTACTTCATCTATTCAAAACCCCTTCTAGGAAACACAGCTAGACAAAGTGTTCCCAAGACAAAAAGAAAACAATAAAGCTCTGTATAACCCTTTTAGCAGTGTAAGCTGCATATTATCGACAGATCATTCATTGCAATCAACAAATGATTAATTGCGAATTTGTTGCTAAATTGACCACGAAAAAGACAAGCTTCAGGGTACTGTTAAAGAGGAAAAAACTTATGTTAAAAATGATTGGAGACTTTTTGGAGTGAATTAATTCTAATCGATACTCTTGTTGACTACACAGGGCAATAATGACTTCCTTAAATAGCGTGGGCACCCATTATTGCAGACATTCAAATTAATATTTAACCTAATGTCTTGCCCTTTTTTCCCTTCCCCTCTCCATCTGAAAAGGCATTTTTTTTTTCTAATCTCACCCTTAAGAACTACAGTCTAGCATCAACTGCAGCAGAAAACAATTTGTAATGTCTAGTATCAATCACCTTGGGAGACATAACCTACAAGTAACAAAAATTTCTAATGCAAAAATAATGGTATTTATTTAAACTATCTACATGAAAATCTTTTTAATTAGACTTGGTATGGATGAAATATTAGATACTTTTCAGCACATCTACTTTACAAACTTCTGACAACTGTGCAATAACTCACTTTTGTTCACAGGTGTGATTTCAGACTTTCCTGGTTGTGCCATTTTCTTCCTACTCTATATGTGGTCATATAATTAACATATAATAACATTTTAACCATAAAGGTGTTTTTATTCCTGTGAGTGTCAACGTACTACTGCAAAAGAGTTGAGTTTTTCATCTGGGACCAATGAAAAGCTCAACATGAGCCTGCAGTGCATGCACATGCAGCCCAGACAGCAACCGAGTGCTGGGCTGCAGCAAGAGCAGTGTGGCCAGCAGGGCAAGGGAGGGGATTCTGCCCCTTTACTCTGCTCTTGCCAGACCCCACCTGGAGTACTGTGTGCAGTTGTGGAGGCCTCAGCACAAGAAGGACGTGGAAGTGTTGGAGCAGGTCCAGAGGAGGCCACAAAGATGCTGAGAGGGCTGGAGCAGCTCTGCTGTGAGGACAGGCTGAGAGAGTTTGGGCTCTGCAGCCTGGAGAAGAGAAAGCTTCCAGGAGACCTGATAGTAGCCTTCCAGTATCTGAAGGGGGCTACAGGAAGGCTGTGGAGCCATTATTGACAAGGTCTTGCAATGACAGGACAAAGGGCAATGGGTTTGAACTGGCAGAGGGGACATTTAGACTGGATGTTAGGAGGAAGTTCTTTACAGTGAGGGTGGTGAGGCACTGGAACAGGTTGCCCAGGGAGGCTGTGGTTGCTCCCTCCGTGGATGTGTTCAAGGCCGGGTTGGACAAGGCCTTGAGTAACCTGTACTAGTGGGAGGTGTCCCTGCCTATGGCAGGGGGTTGGAACTAGATGATCCTTGAGGTCCCCTTGAGGTCCCTTCCAACCTTACCATTCTATGATTCTATGATCTTCCCTAAGTTTCAAGTCTATAATTTCATCATCTTTATTTGCTTGAATATAATATATTCAATAAAAGTTTTTGTTAGACACAAGCTTAGGAAGACAGTTTGTGAGAAGAGTTCAATAGAATTTAGAACAGAATAGAAAGGAATAGAATAATTCAGTTGGAAGGGACCTACAGTTATCATCTAGTCCAACTGCCTGAGCACTTTGGGGTTGACCAAAAGTTAAAGCATGTGATTATGGGCATTGTCCAATTGCCACTTAAACACCGACGGGCAGAGAGCATTGATGACCTCTCTAGGAAGCTTGTTATAGGTTTTGACTACTTTCATTAAAGAAATGCTTCCTAATGTCCATTTTAGTCCTACCCTGATGCAGATTTAAATTGTTCCCAGGTGTCTTGTCACTGGATCCCAGAGAGAAAAGGTCACCATTTCCTTTTCCATGTCACCTCACTTAGACTAGATATTATTGGGAAAAATTTTTTTTAAAAAATATGATGTATGTATAGTTAGGGTGGTGAGACACTGGAACAGGCTGCCCTGGGAGATTGTGAAAAACACCTCCAGGGAGGGGGCAAAGGCCAGGTTGAGTGAGACCACTGATCTAGTGGATGTTGTCCCTGCCCATGGCAGGAGGGTTAGATTTAGATGATCTTTAAGATCTCCTCCAACCCGAACCATTCTATGAATCTCCTCAGGAAGCTGCAGAGAGCAATGAGGTCTTTCCTCAGCCTTTTCTTTCAAAACTAGGCCAGTGGTATCCTCAGATGCTCCTCAAAGAAGAGCCTCCCAGCTCTTTCACCAGAAGAAGAAGATATATATTTATAAGATATATATGATATATATTATATATAAGATTTTTTTTGTTGTTGTTGTTGCCCTTCTCTCCATGCATTCAAGCACCTTAATATCTTTCTTAAATTGTGAGGCCCAAAACTCCACACAGGACCCACAGCGAGTCCACACCAATGCTACAAACAGGTCTGTGCTTTTCTGGGTCTTCACTCATGCCCTTCCTGTAAAATGGTATTTGCTTACCTTGATTTTTTGGGGTTTGTTTATTTCTTTTTTAAAAAGTACATTATCAAGTGCTATATGCACAAACCAGTGCTAAGGTTTCATTACCATTCTACTATTTAAAAATACCCATGGTCATAGACAGAAATGTTCCTCAGGGATACTGTCTCTATCAGCTGAATGTAATTACAACAGTTATAGGTTGTTTTTCACAACCCTGTATTGGCAAATAGCAGAAGTTCTTTTCCCTACAAACAGTGAGAGAAACTAATACTGTGTTCTCAAAACATTAACACGAAGTCCAACAAAATAATTGTTCTCTTAATTACTAAATGAAGAATTACAGGATATGTTTGTAACCAAAAGTGCAAATTTTCTGTCTAGTTTTCATTAGAGAGATAAAAACCAGCTATAACATGGCACCAAAATCTAAAACATCTGCATGACAAAGTAGCCTGCATTTGCTACAATAATGATTTTAAACTTAGCCTTTATACTATATCTTCCTGAAGAATCTGGTTTGTATTTCTGTATTTTTTTTAATAGGAGTCCTTTGTAATTCTGATACGTAAACCAAAAAACTGACGTGCTATGTGAATTGAGTAGCCTCTTTGGATTCCAGCTGGCTTGGCTGCACGCCTTTCTAATGGTAATGAAGTCACACAGCTGCTAGGACAATCAGCTGGAGTTCAGATCATCACTAGCTAAATGGATATCCACTGACTGGCTTCTTATCAGAACTCATTAAAGTTCAGCCTTAACAAACTGTAGGGTTACACAGGTTTACATGGTTACAGCAAAGTGCCTTTTAAAAATGAACTTGTTGGAGCTGGAAAAAAAAAAATCTCTCCTTTTTCTGCCTACAAATGTTACTTTGTGCTGGTCAACTCCACAAACGTCCAATCCCACTCCAAATGAAGGGAAAGGAAAATTCCCATTCATTTGCATGGAAGTAAAACAAATCAGTTCCCAATGTTTCAGGGATTTTTTGAAGAATACAGCTATTCAGATTACTTCAGAATGCCTCAGCTAAAGGGTCACAAAGTATTCAGCTATGCCCAATTCTCAGCTTAGAATGCAGCGCACACTAGGTCTGTGGGAATTGACCAGCTTTTGCTTTGCCCATCAAATTGCTGGTATGCTTATGCTACATAAAGTGGTAAAGTTTCACCATTTCCTCAAGGCGACAGTTCTCTATTCTGAGAATACAAGTAGATGCAAAATCTTTTTTTTTCCCCCCCTAGAGTAACAGTACTTTGGTGTGAACACAGTAGATTTCTGTAGAGATAAATGGGAAAGTGCAAAATGTGTCTATTTCTACTAAATCATTACTGCCAACTTCTTCACTTCTATAGCTTTTGTTGTCTTCTTTTTTTTTTTTTAACTGAACAAAATTTGAATTATTAAATCTTACTATGAGAACATGGAACATGCAGTGGTGCTTGCTTGACATGGTAAAATAGGATAAAAGGTTCTACCAGCTGAGGGTGAATGTGCAGTGATAGACCTAAAACACTCTCCGCATTCTTCAAAACGGATAAAATCCTTAGATAAAAAATTCAGCTGCTATGAGTAATGAAACCAAATGGTTTCAGTCATGGGAACACATCTCAATTGCTCTACTACTGAAAATTTCAGTGACAACAGCAGTTGAACAACGGAGCCTCTTTTAAATTATTGAGAATATTTTTTTTTGCAGACATTCAGTTAGTTGGAATTTTGGTCACTGGTTTCATGTATCACCTCACAATACAGGCGTAGCACAATATAAAACTTACACTGGTCTTAAAAGGACCTTCTGTCTAAGGACTTTACCCTGCCTTCGTCTTACCTTCATAGTGATTTATGCAAACAAGAGAAAATCCACCTGAATTATAAGCAAATTATGTCCTGAGTTCTAAACATTTCAACTTTTGATCTCTTTACTGAGATTTACTCTTTTCTGAGACTTACCTAGTTCTTTACCATTGTGTTTCCTCTAAGAATCAAAAGCCAGTCAGTAGCACTTATGTGAAACCCAGATGAAGGACTTTGGCAACACCTCCAGAGTATGATCAGCAAAATATCATAACTCCCACTAACCAATATATGGAAACTCACCCACGTAAATGACATCATCCTGATCCAACTAAGCATGCTCCAACTGAGCAGTGACATTCATACACAGAGAGAAGTCCATAGAAGGAAAATAACAATACTCCTACAGTTAATTACATTCAAAGAGAAATAGGCAAAGAATTCCTTTGCCTTTGCACACATTCTGAATTCTACATTGTTGCTCCTGCAAGTAACAAAAACATTATTTTAGTTTTGAGTTTGAAATTATTTTAGTGGCTATGAAAACTGGCAGGATGACAGCACTTTATACACAAAGTCCTATATTTATTCTTTGAGCTTACATTTCCTTGCCAATATCCTTTGGCTTTTGCCTGCAGGAGCTACTTCTGCTGGCAAGCAATAAGTTCACTTCCATGGTTCACAGTTGAGGCTGTCAACAAATGTGCCAACTGTAGGACATGGATATCTATTCAATAGCTAAGACTCAGCAGAATTATTCTATAGGTTGTAAAAATGTCACTTGGTGATAACTTTTGGTTACTGTATAGCTCAGCTGAAGTAACTGATCTAAAAAGGAAAAGTCCTATAATCCATTGCATCTCTCAGAATCTCATCCCAGAAAGAAATCAATCAACCAACCACACATAGCAGCTGTCAGCTGACCTGATTTTTTCCACTGGTAAGCACACAGTTCACATAATTTACATCCCTAACTCAAAATCTACTCATCTCAGTGCAAATATCCCTGTTATCTTCTATGAGTTTTTGATCAGCTCTTACCAACTTAAAATGAATGAACATTTTTCAGATGGAAAATAAGCAGAAATAATTTCAGCTCAAATAACACATAGTTTTCTCCTCTTTGGATTTAGAAAAGAAATTTTCATCAGGAAAAAAAAATAATTAAGATGAGCACAGAATCTTTTTCTGTTTCCAGTCACTGCAGCATACAGGTATGTCCACGGGATATAACAAAGTGTTAAAGTGGTGTCCAAAAGAGAGAGATTTTGTACAAAATAGGAGTCACTTGCAGTGTTTTGCAGTGTAACCATCTAGAGCAATTTCTCTTGGCACAGGTCTAACCAATTTGTGAGCAGGCAAAATGCCATCTGAACAGATGGCATGATGTACACAGCCAAATAGCCATGTATGTGCATTGGCTGTGGGTAGCAATGGCATGATTCCCAGCCATGAAGGTCTAAACAGTTGTCCATCCTGATCTTACAAGCTCATGTTTATAGAGAATTGTCATCAATAATACAGCTTTATACTAAATTATCTTTCAAATAAAAAGTGTTCCTGGAGCAGGAAAAGGCAGTTGAGTTTCAAGAGAAATCCTGTGTCCATTTCTATACAACTTCGTTTGCCCACTGCAGGGAAAAGAAAAAAGAAAAAAAAAAGAAAAAGCATAGCTATGGAAGCAGACCCCAGTTTCCCAGACCCACTTTACTTGTTGCTTGCTGCTGCGAAAATAAATACTGTGAAGTTGAAGATCTTGATTTGAAGAGCAGAGAATTAGCCTTTGGGTAAGGGAATACCTGTGCTGCAACACTGCACATTGATTGTGTCAACATCCTCCCCTTTCTTCTTGTTCCCAGCTTATACAACAGTTCCCATGAAACGAAAGAACAAAACATTCTTCTAATCTGGAGGTTCACAGGAATTATTCAAAGCATTCTAAACACACCCATGGCTGGGTACAACTGACTGTACCTGGAGATTTACAAACCTTATCTGTCCTCACAATCATGGCCTAGCTCTAATCCAGCTTTGCCTGGCATCCTTACAAACCATGTGTCTCAGTTACATATGAAGATCAAAACCAATGTTTTTGCCTAGGCAGATTTCATTTGAATTCTTCAGCACTGTAGCACAGCTAATAATTGTTAGCCAGCTACATTTTCAACAGAACTAATTCCTTGTCTGCTTACAAACTGATCCAAGACAGATTGAGATATCTTTGTGCTCATTAGTTACTTGAAATTATTTTCTATTCCTTTTGAGTGAGTTGTTCTCATCCTTAAGTCTCCATGGATTTTCATTAAGTATGTTTAATAGTTAGAGTTCAGTTGGTTTGTTGACTGTACACAAGGGTTACAACAACAATGGTTTTGTCTTCCGTTTGGATAAACAGAAATTCTTACAGCGAGGATTTTCATATGAAGTTTTAAGTTCCAAAAAAAATCTTGCAAATGACTGCACTTTTATTTCTCTGAAAAATGTTCCCTGATAGGAAATGTACATCCATATGGCACAATCCTTACTGTGCTACTTAACTTACAGAATAGAATCAGCCAGGTTGGAAGAGACCTCCAAGATCATCCAGTTCAACCTAGCACCCAGCCCTAGCCATTCAAATAGACCATGGCACTAAGTGCCCCATCCAGGTTCTTCTTCAACACCTCCAGGGATGGCAATGCCACCACCTCCCTGGGCAGCCCATTCCAATGCCAATCACTCTCTCTGTCAACAACTTCCTCCTAACATTCAGCCTAGACCTCCCCTGGCACAACTTGAGACTGTGTCCCCTCATTCTGTTGCTGGCTGTCTGGCAGAAGAGCCCAACCCCAGCTGGCTACAACCTCCTTTCAGGTAGTTGTAGAGAGCAATGAGGTCTGCCCTGAGCCTCCTCTTCTGCAGGCTGCACACTCCCAGCTCCCTCAGCCTCTCTTCACAGGGCTGTGCTCCAGGTCCCTCACCAGCCTTGCTGCCCTTCTCTGGACACCTTCCAGCACCTCAACATCTCTCTTGAATTGAGGGGCCGAGTACTGGACACAGCACTTCAAGTGTGGCCTGAGCAGTGTCAAGCACAGGGGCAGAATAACCTCTCTGGTCCTGCTGGTCACACTGTTCCTGACCCAGGCCAGGATGCCACTGGCTCTCCTGGCCAACTGGGCACACTGCTGCCTCATGTTCAGCTACTCTCTACCAGCACCCCCAGGTCCCTCTCTGCCTGGCTGCTCTCCAGCCACTCTGTCCCCAGCCTGGAGCACTGCTTGGAGTTGTTGTGGTCCAAGTGTAGAACCCTGCACTTAGCCTTGTTAAATCTCATACCATTGACCTCTGCCCACTCATCCAGCCTGTCCAGGGCCTTCCTACCATCCAACAGATCATTTTTATCTTTCTGAATGAAGGGTTAAAACCCCACAAAACACAAGACACCATGCTGTAAACAGAATCAACTAGCCGAAAACAAACAACCAATGTTTAGGTTTTTTAAGCCAGTCTTCTGATGCTTACTAAATTTTATTTTTAAACAACAATATTTGATTCTGTAGCAGCACCCATCCAGTGGCAGATAATCTTTCAGCTCACATAATATCTAATAGTATAACTTTTTAGGGAAAATGTTGCCAGCTGAAATGTAATTAGTTCTACTAAAATGATCCATCCTTATGAATTCAGCGGTGTAAATAAACTGACTCTGTGTAGATAACTTGGGCTGATTCAATTGTGTATCTACCAATCTTCAATACCACCACAAAACACTATCAACTCCAGACTTCTAAGACATTTCCTGATGGTTGCCTTTTGCATACACCAAACAATCTGGCAAACAAGAAGACAAATTTGGTCTCCTCGAAACAACAACAAAAATCCCACTACTGATTTCAACAGGACCTGGAAATGCAGCCCGGATAGCCAACCGAGTCCTGGGCTGCAACAGGAGCAGTGTGGCCATCAGGGCAAGGGAGGGGATTCTGCCTCTTTACTCTGTTCTCCTCAGACCCCACCTGCAGTCCTGTGTGCAGTTCTGGAGCCCCCAGCACAGGAAGGACATGGAAGTGTTGGAATGAGTCCAGAGCAGGCCACGAAGATGCTCAGAGGGCTGCAGCAGCTCTCCTATGAGGACAGGCTACAAGAGTTGGGGCTCTGCAACCTGGAGAAGAGAAGGCTTCCAGGATGCCTTATAGTAGCCTTCCAGTATCTGAAGGGGACCTACAGGAAGGCTGCGGAGGGACTATTGACAAGGTCTTGCAATGACAGGACAAGGGGCAATGGGTTTAAACTGGCAGAGGGGAGATTGAGACTGGATGTTGGGAGGAAGTTCTTTCCAGTGAGGGTGGTGAGACACTGGCACAGGTTGCCCAGGGAGGTCGTGGATGGTCCCTCCCTGGAGGTGTTCAAGGCCAGATTGGATGAGGCCTTGAGTGACCTGAACTAGTGGGAGGTGTCCCTGCCTATGGCAGGGGGTTGGAACTAGATGATCCTTGAGGTCCCTTCCAACCTTACCATTCTATGATTCTATAAATGTCCTTTACACACATTACACATTCCAGATGTATGTACAGGGAATCACAAAGGATTGCTGTGAAGGAAAAGCTACATGATTGTATTATCTTCAGCAGTTGCCTTTTGCACCTGGAACTGACAGAAAGAAATCAGTTTGCACTGTTTGGCACTCTTCTTTTTCCAGTGGCAAATCTTAATGTGTGGGTAAAATGATAAGGAATTGGAACTGATAATCCAAGAAAAATCATCCAAATACTGCGTGACCCCATCCCTGGAAATTTTCAAGGTCAGGCTGGATGGGGCTCTAAGTAACTGATCTCATGTGAGGTGTCCCAGCCCATGGTAAGGGTGTTGGAACTAGATGATCCTTGAGGTCCCTTCCAACCCTGACAATTCTGTGATTGTATGTGTCTTGCTACAATAAAGAACCTGTGTAACTCCTATATTTCAGTTTGACATTTGGCAAAACCACATTCCTCCCTGGACTCAATGCTAAAGCAGCAATTTCTACCAGAAGTGCATCACAAATTTCTAAGTTGAAACCCAAGATGGATTCTATGACTTAAAGCAAAGTGGTTTATGGTCATTTAAAGCCTTCTGGGAGCTAGAAAGTACCAGTGTGTCTTTGTGACCTTGCTCCAGTCACTTGCAGGGACAATGTCAATTAAAAAGAGTAATTCATACACTTCTGCCTCAAAATGACTTAGCTCCTGTTATTACGATTAATCTGGCATTAGTATGCATAAATCTACTACCATTAAGACACATGAAAAATAATGTTCTCCATTTTCCATTTTGCTAACAGAGTGAACTTCTGAAGTCTTTCTCTTTAAGTATTTACATGTGTTATCACTATTCTAAGCTATGAGTGTGTTAAGATAGCAACACAGGATAGTAAAACGAATAAACACCTAAAAGAAATTAAAACCATCTATCTTCTACAATCCTTAAAAATTCCTATATGAGATATAAGTAGAGGTGTAATGATTAATATCACTGTTTCGAAGTGCCCAGATTTGGATACAACTGCACACTGTTTCTGTTCAGAATCTAACTTTATCTGTTCATAACAAGGGGTCAATTGCATACCTCACAGAGGTATAATAAAGCTTAATGTTGAATGATTTAACACCACAGAGGGAAAAGTAGGGGAAAAAATAGTATTCTGTTATAATCTGTACATACAAACAATAAGGTTTATCTAGTTTGAAGAGCTGGACATTGTCTCAGCTCTTTTGCATAGTTGCTTCTTCACTTATATCAGCTGGGCATTGTACAAGATCTACTAGTTCTGTTCCTACCAAGAAAGCAGTGTACAAGCTTCAGATCACTGATGGAAAATGTGGCAGTGTGCTGCAACCTCAGCTCTCAAGGGACTGGAGAAACTGAAAAAAATAATACAGGATACCTTATGAGACTGCAAGTCATTAGATTTTAGGTATCTTGGACAATACTGGGCAAAATTCCAAACTGGAATCTACTATTTGATTTGATCTACCAATTGAACTCTACTCTGTTCCACAATAGAATTAAAGGAGTCCTCCACACCACAGCCAAAGCATAGTTTTGTTGTTTGGGGTTTTTTTTTCCATTATACACCACTGACACTTCTCAGACTACCTTTGGAAACATCTATGCAAAGCATGGCAATAAAAGGGTTATCCAAGTATATTAAGCATCTGCTTTTGTGATTAGTATTTGAAAGGAGATGAGTGCTTCTCTTGCAAGGCACAAAATGACATAGATTATAACAGGTACTGTTAATGACAGTATATTAATGTTTAATAATGCAAAGTGATTAAGACTGGGTCTGTACTTTATTATTCTATCTTCTACATATGTCAGAATGGCTTGAATACCTTTTGGCATGATATTTAATTAAAAGCAAAAGTTAATTTTTCTCATTCATATCAGGTGTAAGAGTTATTACTTATGATTACCCTAGATTTCCTACAATTTCTTTCTTTCTTTAATTGACTGCTTACAGCCAGAATTAATACAATTTTATTCTGAGTTCTTTTGATTTTTCTACAGAACTGTATAAAGATTTCAGTAAAATTACTTTCATATCATACTAATTGATTGAATATTGTTTAATATAAATAACAGAGTTGCTCCAAGAGCTAGATTTTTCCAAAACTCCCAAGTGATTTAAGAGTATATCACTCATACATTTTCCAATTCATATGAGCTTTCTAAAATGACTTGATGGTCTTTTGCCCTGCAAAATTTGCTCTCCACTCCTTTGAATAACCTCAGCAGATGCATTTCACTCCTCCTACCATAACACCTACAACAAACCAAATCAAAACAACCCTCAAAAATGAAACAAAAATGAAACCACAACCCCCCCCCCCCAGGAAACCCAAAACCAAACCCACACCAAAACACCACCAAAAACTCCAGACAAAAAGCCTCCTCCAAAAGCCTTGCTCATGCATTTCCTACCCAACAAAGCAGATAGTAGCAAAGTTGCAAAAGGCACTTCCTTAATACATTTTAGATCAAGTCACACCATCTCCCACTAATCCCATCCTAAAATGAACCTGTCAGATTCATACAGCAACAGTCCTGCTAAATATACCAAACATGAGCAGAGAGGGGGGAAAAAAAGCAATTTGACTTGGAGTTGTTCTTTGAACATAGAAAGACTGACACAGATTAGTACATCAGCCTTGTGTATCTCCTTAACTCCCTGGTAGCACAGCAGTCTCTAAAGAGTATTGCTAGATACATAACTTTAAACAGCAACCTTTTGCTACAGAATGCCAATGTAACAACTGAAAATAAGAAAGTTCCTAGACCATCATCTCATCTCACCCGTGTTTCTTTAAACAAATTCACTACAGAATATGATTTACTGGAGATTCAGGTGCTTTTAAATCCTAGTTCTCAGACTCTGGGTTCTGTAAAATGGGAACACTATTTTACTGTATCAAAACATACTGTGAAATTATATTCATTTGCAACTATTTCTACTGCAAAGAGAGCCTTTTAAAAGTATATAAATAAACAACAGTTTAAATCCAATTTATTCAGTGAATACTTGCTAGCACAAGATAGCAAAACTAAACTAAAATTAAAAATGTTTGGAATCTTAAGGGATAACATTCCATATGTTTATCTCCTCTACCAGAATGTACAGACAGGAAGAAATTAGTGTAAGACATTCAAACTTATCCAAAGACTGATTTAGCTGATGTACAGTCCCCTGGTCTAGGTAGCTGGAGTTGATACAGTTGATTCAAGGAAGGGAAAAATAAGCAATGAATCCCTGCCAGGTATGTGCAAAATTCTCATGTGTTGTTTGCCTGTGATTTACCTCCTCTCACCTTTGAGGCTTAAGCAAGATGTTTTTCCCAGGCATTCCTTTATCTGTACACTTCACTTTCAGATAAACTGTCTCATTTCACTCTGGTACTCTCTGTCCCATCCACTCATTTGTTTCTGTTGTTTCCCACAAGTTCTCTACCTGCACTCAGACTCCTCAGAGTGCTGGACAAGGGAGGCAATTCTGCTTTTAGGAATGTCATGTAGAAAGAGAGTGAAAAATTCTAGAGAACAGACTAAGCAAGCGAACTGAGGAAACTTTCCTTCATCTTCCCCCATTCATGCCCTTGTTGTTTTTTGCAGGTCTGTTTCTAGCACCTGCTGGAAGTCTTAATCTCACATGGCTCAGTGTTCAATGTCACCTTGCCTAGCTACATACTGCTACTGAAGTCAAATGGCTACCAACATGTATTAACTACTTGCTGCTTCATTTCTATTGAAGTAAAACATGGCAGCTCAAAGCCACACCTCCTAGCAATTCCCACTTACCACCAGACCCAATCCCAACATCTCAAAGATGGTTTCTGAAGGGAACAAGAGAAAAAATAAAAAGGCTATCAGTGTGTAACTGCCTTACAACTCTGCTCTGCCTATCAGTATTATTTTTCTCAGCTAAGTTAGTGGGAGTTTTTCTTTCATCTAAAAAGAAATTTGCTACAATACCAATAGATACTGCTTACAGAGTTTCAGCAAGATTGTAAGTTACACTTTCCAAGCATCAGGAAAAGCAGTGAGTGGGAATGGGGAAGGAATGGGGCTGTTTAGTCTTGAGAAGAGAAGGTTGAGAGGGGATCTTATCAACATCTATAAATGACTGAGGAGTGGGTGTCAAGATGAAGGTGCCAGGCTCTTTTTTGTGGTACTCAGTGACAGAAGAATGAACAACAGGTACAAGCTGGAACACAGGAGGTTCCACCCCAACATGAGAAGACCCTTCTTTATGGTGGGGTGACCTGGACTTGGTTGTCAAGAGAGGTTGTGGAATCTCCTTCTCTGGGAGACTTTCAAAATCTGCCTGGATGTGTTTCCGTGCAGCCTGCCCTAGGTCATCCTGCTTTGGCAGGAGAGTTGGACTTGATCTCTGGAGGTCCATTCTTACCCCTAACATTCTGTGATGCAGTGAAGAAGAGTTTGAGTTCTTACAGCCCTTCATGCAACAGGTTTATATATGTGGATTATTATTTCGTGGATCCACTTCATCCTCAGGTGAAGTTTAATGCAGCACAACGAAGGACTATAAAGAAATGGAACCTTGCTACATTGCTGTTTTCTTAAAGCAACCAGTTGTTGAAGTGATCAGTTTTGTTAGAGCTTAATGTCATTTCCTTATTTGTCCAAACTGACTAACCAGATTCAGATCCCTGAGCTAGTGCAAACTAATATAGCCAAACTGTATTCTCATACCAGCATTTCTGCCTTCTCAGTAGTTATATGTAACTACCTCCATATAACTATCTTAATAAAATTCACAGTAGTTAAGACAGAAATATAAACTTCAAAGAGGAGTAGAAAGCTAGATACTTATAGTTTCTCAACAACTTGATCACACAGAAACATTCAGGATCACCAAGCCAAACCAATATCCCTACTCTACAAGGTTTGCCCTAAACCATATCCTCAAGCACTTCATCCAAACAACTTTTAAACATCCAGGGTTGGTGACTCAACAATTATTATCAACAATTCAATAAAAAGCTTGTTTTCACTGTAATATTTCCTTTCTATTAAAATCTGAAGCAAATTAAGCAAGCCCAGATCAATATGATTAATAATATTACAAAAAAAGCAATACCAACAGCTTCCAGGGACACAGATTACTTTTCTTTCAATGCTATTTCTCCAGACACAGTTAAACTCTTCTACTGGACTTGTGCAAAACTCAGCACTGATGTAGACTTTCTATCTAAACCAGATCAGAAATCCTTCTCACCATGTTCTAACTACGTGGCTGGAGGGGGTGGGGAAGACAAAGGGAAAAAAAAAAAAACAGAGAACAAACTCCCACCAGCCCTCTGAGTAGTCTATAATGGTAGATATAGCTAAAATTTCAATAATATATTTTTTAATTTAGATGTCACTTTGTTTGTCCACTGATGCCTTCAGTCATGAAAGCATGAGTGAAATATGAAAGCAGTGATGGATTCATTTGTGACTTTGCATTTGTGGAAAATCTATCCAGGTGATGATCTCATGAAAGTAAAGGTTCAAATTCTCTGCCAGCTGCTGAAAAGACCTATGAATTACAAAGCATTTCTTAGTTTTGTGGGGTTTGTGGGGGTTTTTTTCGGTTGGTTGGTTGGTTGGTTTTGTTAAATAAAATACATTTCACAGGTGCTAAATGCTTCAGAGAATATTTAGCACATATGAGCACAGACATTCACCATAAATTTCAACTGAAAAAAACATCAGGAAACCCAGTGGTCCTAAGTACAGTTGCCCAGAAAAGCTAAACTGTAGACTCTTGGATACAGGAGCTCCATGAAGTTTATGTTTCTGTAGGCACTCAGATTGCAGCTACAGAGAATGCACTACTCTTTTTCCCCCTTCCTTTTTCCCTACTACCTACAAGCCACCCCTATCTTGCTTCTCAAGGCATTCTGATCTTGTGGAGATGACAGAGTTACAACAGCTCCAAGCAGAAAGTTTTATGCATTCAACTATTTTACCCAATCAGAAGATTCTGATTTCCAGAAGCATTTTATAATCAGATTAAACTACACTGACATTTATATACAAATTATAGTGTTTCCATGTATCATAACCCTTCTAATCGTGAACAGCTTTAGTAGAATTCTCTGTGGAAGATAGCTTTGATAGAAAATCATTTCTGTCCTCCCAGTTAATTACTGATTTTTTTTTCCCCCACCAATTAGAAATTTGAACTCAATCCCACAGATTTATAATTTACAATCAGTAGCCAATGCATACAAATTACTCTTGCTTCTCTTTTAAACATGACTAAAAGTTCAATTTATTAAATGTTAAATCATATGAAATTTCCACAGTAAAATGCTGTGTAGTAAAACCTTCTCTGGCTACTGGAGAATACAGAATAGTTATTTATTTTCACTAATCAATCTTAAAAGCTACTAAAGGCTTTTCTATGCTCAGCATATGAGTTTGCACTCTAACCTACAAGATTAGTATTGCCAATTTAGACTCTTAATCAATTTAAATATATATATATATATATATTTAAAAGCACCAGGATAAATAATACAAGTAAAACAGAAAATGTAGATTGAATAAGAATGATTAACCTGCTAAAAAAAAAAACCCAGCCAGCAAGGGAAAGAGAAAAACATTAAATTAGACTTCCTGCTCTAGTAATTCAGCCACTGAATCACAGCAGAATGAGGTTTCAAAATGTACCTCAGTTAGAAGAAAACTGCATTTCTCTGCATTTATTTCTCTCCTTCACTCCCCTTCCCTACTAATTCTCTAGCTGTATAAGAGCGGACTCCATACTGGATGATTCGAAAATAAACAAACAGTTCCAAAACACTGCTGCTTGCAACTATGCATACAGAGGCAGACCACACATATATGACTGTTCCCAAAGGTCAGCGGTGCTAGGGAGTGTAGAATGTGTGCACTTTCCTGAAGACCATTTTGGTTGAGGTTATGAAAGCTTACAGCAACAGATGGTAAAAAGGTACTGAAGAAGCCTCTTTTCTGTTTGATGCATTGGAGAACACAGCTACACACACACACACAAAAATTAAAAAAAAATCAAACCACCAAAACCAACCAACCAAAAAAAAAAACCCATTTGGTTGGAACTAGATGATCCTTGAGGTCCCTTCCAACCTTACCATTCTATGATCAAAAGATGTTAGATGTTGGAAGGGACCTCCACAGATCATCGAGTCTAACCCCCAGGTGCGTCCTCTCTGGGCAGCCTGTTCCAGTGCTCTGTGACCCTTACAGTAAAGAAGTTCCTCCTCGTGTTGGCGTTGAACCTCCTGTGCTGTAGTTTGTATTTTTTACCCCTTGTCTTATCACATGGCACAACTGAGGAGAGTCTGTCCCCTCCCTCCTGACCCCAAGCCCTCAGATATTCCTAAACATTGATTAGATCCCCTCTAAGTTTTCTCTTTACCAGACCAAAAAGCCCCAAGTCCCTCAGTCTCTCCTCACAGGGCAATGCTCCAGACCCTTCATCATCTTCATAGTCCTCCCTTGTCCTTCCTGTCCTTCTTGATCTGGGGAGCCCAAAACAGAATGCAATATTCCAGATGAGACCTCAGCAGGCTGAGCAGAGAGGGAGGAGAACCTCCCTCAATCTCTTGGCCACACTCCTCTTAATGCAGCCCAGGACACCAGTGGCCTTCTTGGCCATTGCCCTCACCTTCCAACCTGTTCTTCTTATCAGCCCATATCCCCCACTCAGCTTAGCACAACTATATGTAAAGCATTTTAGCAGTATGCTTTTTTTCTAACTATGGTACTAAAAAAATATAATTAATAAAGAACTGTTCAAACCTCTTGAATAGATTAAGAGAGTGCTTTCATACAACCGTAAAGAAACATACACAGAAAGTATTTTATGTGGCATGGTAAAAATACTGCAAGTGATGGTAAAAAAAATTATTTACTTAAGGTCTGCTTTTTTACAGATTTGCCCTCAATGCTATCAGCAAAGAGATGGTTACCCTATTTAGAACTGAAAAGGCAACATCCAGTGTTGAATCTTCAACTTTTGTAGCTTAGATTCAAATAGCTCAGTGTTAGTTGTTACAAATACACACCAGGGGTTCTGACATTCTTTTCAGAATGAAGACCACCCTAACATTTTCTAACTAATTCAGAGAGGAAATATTTTTAGACTTACTGTAGTAGTTAAAAGAGTCATTTTGCACATAATAATTTGTGTGTGTAGACAAACAATTGGGATTGTACTGTATATACTACTTCCAAAAAGAGATATATAATCTTCTGAAGTTTTGCTAATATTGCAGCTACTATTGCACTCTTTTTAAAGAGTGTTTTTTAACGCTTTATGTTATTTGGCTTTTCCCCCTCTATCAGGTATTGACTGCCACAGAAAACCACCAGAAATATAAATGAGTCTGTACTAAGTTAAAATACTAGCTCAACGTGAGCCTGAA
Source organism: Eubucco bourcierii (assembly GCA_013396675.1). Taxonomy (NCBI): domain Eukaryota; kingdom Metazoa; phylum Chordata; class Aves; order Piciformes; family Ramphastidae; genus Eubucco; species Eubucco bourcierii. Next base: position 147,072 of record VWZE01025972.1, on the reverse strand, counting down.
CAGTAATCGAGTTCTGGGCTGCATCAAGAGCAGTGTGGCCAGCAGGGCAAGGGAGGGGATTCTGCCCTTTTTACTCTGCTCTCGTCACACACCACCTGGAGTCCTCTGTGCAGTTCTGGAGCCCTCAGCACAGGAAGGACATGGAACTGTTGGAGCGGGTCCAGAGGAGGCCACGAAGATGGCTGTAGCAGCTCTCCTATGAGGACAGGCTGAGAGAGGTGGGGTTCTGCAGCCTGGAGAAGAGAAGGTTTCCAGGAGACCTTAGAGTAGCCTTCCAGTATCTGAAGGGGGCTACAGGAAGGGTGGGAGGGACTATTGACAAGGTCTTGCAACGACAGGACAAGGAGCAATGGGTTTGAACTGGCAGAGGGGAGACTGAAACTGGATGTTAGGAGGAAATTCTTTACAGTGTGGGTGGTGAGACACTGGAACAGGTTGCCCAGGGAGGTTGTGACTGCTCCCTCCCTGCAGGTGTTCGAGGCCAGGTTGGATGAGGCCTGTTCTAGTGGGAGGTGTCCCTGCCTATGGCAGTGGGTTGGAACTGGATGATCCTTGAGGTCCCTTCCAACCTTACCATTCTATGATTCTATATGTATACACACACATACATACATACATATAGATAGATAGATATAATGTCCTAACTAGATAAAAGGAAAAAACAAAGCCCAGGACCAAGCCTTATCATCTCACACTGGTAGGCGATGTACAACTTTCTTCAGTAAAATAAAATTTCTAGTCCTTGAGCTGTGGAAAACTACAATTATAGAGAGAATACAGCCAAAATAATCAGAGGTAAAACACACAGGGGTATTTCTCAGTAGTTCACAATGTGCAAGGAACTTAGAGGAAAAGGTAAGTTCAAACCCACTTTTGTGCTGTTATTCACCTTTCTTCTTTGCTCCATAGAGGAAGTCAGCAGTAAAATTTATTTTGTAAAGAATAACTGCTGGTCAATTTTAGATGAAAACTATCAAATAAAACATAAATATTTTTCATATCATTATACTGATTTTTAAATTTGATCTCCTGAACCACTAAGTGTAAAATTCCTATCATACACTCCTCCTTAAAACTAGGCAGGTCTCAGTTGCCAACACACAATTACACAAGAGAAATTCAGCAGTTCAGAATCCCTAATCACAGGGCAGAAGTACTTCTGATACAAGGTTTCGATATTAAACAATTCTCTAACAAACAACTGTCTTCGGTTTATTAACCATCATTAGTGTCACCCTGACACACAGTAATTTTCTCCTTGACATCATCATATCTTGCTGCCATGGTTTCCAAAAGGCAAGGATTTAGCTGCTAATGACACAAAGCTCGTAGGTATATGCTATTCCAAACATAAAACCCAGAGCAAAGCAGTCTGACATGGGCAATTTGAGTCCCCAGGCTGTTGAATCTTACTGTGTAGAGATTAATTCTAAAAGATTAGTTCTATTTGGTTAGAAATTTCAGTGATATCACCTAAGGCCCTATAAAAATACTGTCCCTGGCAGCCAAAAAAGTTCTTCCTTTCGTTCTCTGCCAGGACACAGTCATTCCAGTCTTTCATTATTTGTATTAACATAGCATTTAAGAATTGTCCTGATTCTCAGTGCAAAAAAAGAGCCATGCAAACACAGAGAAGAAAGGTCAATTTTTGTCATGAGTGTCCTGAATTGAAGGCATCACAGAATCACTGTGGTTGGAAAAGACCTCTTTCCAAGTCCGACCATTAAAAGCAGTGGGAAAAAAGCATAAAAAGCTTTATCCGAAATACCATTTCCTTTGGATTTATTAGTTGTGATTAAGTCTGACATTTGAAATTTATGTACATCACTGTTCATATTGAATAAGCTTAAATGTGGGAAAAAAAAGAGGGGAGGAAAAAAGGAAGGGGGGGAAAAAAAAAAACGGTATTCCAGCAAAAAAAGGAATCAGTTCTTCATTTTCAAATTCTAATAGAGTACAAAAAGTAACAATAAAACACAGTTCAAGAGTATTCTTAATAGTAAGAATCTCTCCTAACTGCCACACCATCTTGTCAGGCTTAGGAAAGATATGCAAAGCAGTCCCCCCGCAATCCCCAAGAATGACTAAACCTTGAGAAGCTTACTGGTTACATTTACCTTCCTTATGCCTTTCTTTAAAGGTCACTTATCCATTTTCCTCTTAGTCTGGCTTGTATTACTAGTCAATGTAGATGTGTTAAGAAAGGTATCTTCCATCCTTTGACTGAGCCTTTTTTCTCCAGGCTTAAATAACATACCAACTCACTATCATATTTTCAAGAGCCTTACAAGTCACAGAGCACAGGTTTATCAAGGTTGTATAAATCACAAGCTGCAAGAAGCTATCATTACTTAATATATCTTCTAAAATTCACAATCTTTAGTTTATCTTCGTATTTTCACAGAGACCAGAGACATCTTATTAATTACAGAACTCCAAACTTGGCATTTAGAGTGCTCTCACCCTTCCCTCACAGCACTTGTTAGTTTTGGGCTCTTGCCATCACCACTATACTATAGAAAATCAGAAATCTGAATTCATTATAAGATTCAATCAGTTTTCCAAGTGCTTAATTTACTCAGGAAGAATTTCATGGTCTCTAAAATTATTTTCATAATCTTTTTTATCCCATATTTCACTTTCTACATCTTGTGTAATACAATAGAACCTTCAGAAACAAACCTAGAGGTTTAGCTCTGCTGTGTAGGGTGTTCCCCAACCCTGCCAGTGCAATACAAAATGTCTAATTTTTACACCTGAAACCTGTAGTGGAATTTATGGCCAGTACACTGTGTGATGGCAGTTATGATGATCTGTCTTCCCTTTCAGCATGGATCATACTGAAAACACACATCAGATGCATTTCTTTGTATTTCATACTCTTGATTTTTACATTCTTCCCTTTACATCACAGAATCACAGAAACATCCAGGTTGGCAATGCCCCTCACCAAGTCCAACCTAGAACCCTACTCCACAAGATTCACCTTGAACCATATCCCTAAGTACCACCTCCAAATTACCCTTAAACACATCCAGGGTGGGTAACTCCACCACCTCCCTGGACAGTTCATTCCAGTACCTGACCACTCTCTCCATGCAAAACTTTTTCCTAATGTCCATCCTAAACCTCCCCAGTTTTCAGCTTGAGGCTATTCCCCCTTTTTCTGTCTCCAATTATTTGTGAGAAGAGCCCAGCAGCAGCCTCTCCGCAATGTCCCTTCAGGTAGCTGAAGACAGCAATAAGGTCTCTCCTCAGCCTCTTCTTTTTCAAACTAACCATGCCCAGCTCCCTCAGTTGCTCCTTGTAAGATTTATTATCTAGGTCCTTGACCTCAGCTTTGTTGCCCTCCTCTGGACTCACTCCAGCACCAAGCACCAGCCCACAATCAGAGGATATGACAGGCAGATTCACCCAGTCTCTGTTCAACACACTCCATAAATAAACAACCTTATTTAAAACAACGTTTGTGTGGTAGCTTTCACTGTTTTTCCTAGCAGTTATCATCAGCCAGTTCCACACTGATGTGAAGGGGTGAGGCACCAGTTCTGTGCTTTGATGGTGACCCTTTTCCATTTCACAACTGCTACAGATGTCCTTACCATTAAATTCCAGACTGGTATTGAGTCAGCGTAAAGAATAGACTCAAATCAGAAAAACACTGAATTTCTCCATCACTTGGGTTCTTTGTTGCTGCCTGCCAGCATCAGTAGCTACAGAAACCCTGTGAGGTCAACCTGAAGTGTAAAACATATACACATCTATATATCTGAGCTAGTCATACGAGCTTTAATGCATATGGGCAAGACATTTTTTCCCATTGTTTGAATCTCCTGAGGTTATGGGAACTAACCTGACAGTGTTTAAAAGCAGCTCATGTCAGTCAATCAGTTTATCTTGAGAGACAGCTGTGAAACTTGATTTGGATTCAACAAATACTGTATGCCATGTGGATAGATGCCTAAAATCAGCTAGAATAGGCTACTTAATTAAAGCCATATGTTCCCATCACTTACGCACTGCACATGGAAGCAGCTGGTCATAAGTTACACAACTTACATGCAAAGTGCTAGCAAACCCTTTATGTGGGAAATTAATGTCTAGATGGCATCTTGACAGTGCTGTTTGCTACCCTTTGATACTTGGATGTACTCCATGCAGGTTAAATGTTGTATTGTACTGAGCTGCTTGCAAAAGAACATTATTTAAAACTTAAGCTGTTGAAGAGAACAGTTAAGTCTCAGATTTTTTTTTTTTTTTTGCAAATACAGTATAGACCATTAACAAATTAATATTAAAATAGCACCAACAGCTAAAATTAACTGCAGGAGTTTAATCAGTAGTTAGACAGATGACTAAGGTAGCTGGAATTTAAATATATGGTTTTTAAAAGATTCTAAAGGACCATGGTTATTTTTTTTTGATGCCTATGAAATCAGAAAGACATTGATCACGTGCCTCAAAACTTCATGATCAGATGCCTACAGCTGGGAAAAACACTGGCTGAGGGCTAACTACTTAGGGCTTGGTAGTGACTGCTAGGTAGTAAATGCTGTGAATACTATTGGCAGGTCCTTGACAACGCTAATGTAAAAGAAAAAGAAGTGGACTATAGTTTTACTTAGAGGGAGGATCACTGTATTTCTATCACTATATAAAGGGGTCTTACTGCAAATTTAAAAGCACAGTTAAAATGAGCTTGGCTAGGTAGGAGAACAAGACTTTAGTTCATTAGGAAGTCTGGGTGGAAAAAAAGTTTGCCTGGCTTTTCTAGGAAACATTGACTTCACCTGTCTGACTTTGTGAGAGCTAAATATAAGTACACCACTGAAAGCAGGACTGTGCTCATATGCTTTTAAAATTTATATATGGCTCAAATAAAGAAGTGCTGTGACAAATTCCTTAAAACACCCAAGTATGTTCTGTATGATCCTTAAAGGAAAGTGTTTGCAAGCAATAGCTCCTACACAACCTAAGATAACAGTGCAAATCTGTGAGCAAGATTCATGATGAAATTATAAGGCATCTTACCCTTTGTGGTATAAAAGTGCCAGTTTCCAGAAAGGCTGGAGTTTGACCAGTACTTGAGAAAGCAAACTCTGTTTTCTTCCTCCTGTCAAGTTTTTGAGGTGCTCACCTTAAAGGGTGGTAATGAGTGGACCAAATAGAATACACAGTTTCATCCAACTGGTAATCTGAAAAGCTACCTGGAGAAGAATGTATTGACTCTCCTGCATCTGATGTGGCCATAGGCTGAAGATATTCCACTCCTTTAGACTACAGATGATATAAATAATAGTGCCTTGGCAAGTGTGATCATGATGTTATGTATTCATGCAGGAGTGCACAAACTTTCATTCATTTTCACACCCAACTTCATCAGCAGCTTTTACACTCAAGAAGACTGTGCCTTCATAACCAAAGATTTGTGATATTAAATTTGTTGGATATTAGAAAGGTTAAGAGATGCATTTTTCTGGGCATAGCAGAGGGAATAAAAGGCCTATAGTCCTATTAACCAGTTCACCAAATTTGTACTGACATAAGACATCTTTATATACTGAATGAATTACAAAGACCCTTACTGCAAGTAAAACTAGAGCCTAGTTTTTATTTAATTCGGTTTTCCATGGAGATCATCACGTATTTTACATCCATTTGAGACACTAGCTACCAATTTGACCTTGGAGGTTTGGAACTGCTACAGTACTTCAACTAAATACCAACTTTTGCTTCTACTACCGAGAGCTAAATGAGTAAAAAAATGTAATAAAATTATTCCAAAGATAAAATTTCAAAATCCAGTTGGTGTTCCTAACTGGTTAGCTATTCAGTACATGTATATACACGAAGACCAGCATCAGAAAAGGTAGAACCATCCAGAGGGATTTTATATTCCATCCACAATGAGTAAATGTCTACATGTAATAGAGGGGCCATTATGCAATCTTCTAGTTTGACCTGACCAGCCAAGCTACGTAATACATACTGCAGCTAGAGATTCCTCAGCAGCACTTTCATAACTGTTTGCAGTCTGCATCTGACATTTTATGCAAATCAATGGCAGGCAGGGCCTTCCAAAAAGTCACCTCTCAAGGGACTATCAATTGCCCAGTCTGCTTCTATCACCCTAATACAAGAGATCTGTTATTTTACATATGTTTTACATTTAGAAACCCTACTTTTAAATTTTTTTTATTTTTTTTTTTTAACTCCAACTTGAAAAAACATTTTTAACTGCAAGGCTTAGTTGTTCTTGGCAGTTGACCACAAATTATCAGAACAAGGCAATCAATAAATATACATGTTAAAATGCAGTGACTGTAGCCATCAAAACAGTCGTTGGAATATTTATACTCTGTGAAACAAGGGAATTATAGAAGCTGTCACTCTTCTTGACAGAAAAAGACACCATACATGCTGTTTAACTTCAAATATAGTTAAAGAGAAACGGTACACAAAATGACACAGCTCCACACAGTTTAAGCAGTGAGCCAAGGGTGAGGAAGACCTTGTAAGTATCCGTGCTGCTTTGCAACTGAATTTCATGTATGTGTGTGCTCAATTTCTATAGCATTTTTGATTATTTTTTTATCTGAACAAAAAAATGATTCCTGTCATTAACCCCCGTGTCTAAATTCCCATATGAATCAATTGGGTCTTTTCAATTCCATACTCTTTAAATAGCTTCAGTGAAGCCCCGACATGGCACAGATCAAGTCCAAACACCTTTTGAGATTTCAAACAGAAGAGGAAGTAAAGGTTGAAGAGATTAACTGAGATGATGTGATCAAGGAGAACATTTAAAGAATGGAATGTTGTTGGTTTTTTTTTTTTTTTAATTGAAGTATTTGCTTCATAACCCTGCCTATGTGTCCCTGCCTTTGGCAGGGGGTTAGAACTAGATGATCTTTGAGGTCCCTTCCAACCTTACCATTCTATGATTCTATATATACACACATATATATATATATAAAATGGCCTAACTAGATAAAATAAAAAAACAAAGCCCATGATCCAGGACCAAGCCTTCTTATCTCACACTGTCACTATGATTCTATAACCCCTCCCATGAAGAAAAAAGTAATAGGGTTCAAACTGAGGCCAGCTTATTACACACCACACTGCTATGCATTTCAGCTTTCCAAACATTTTCCTTCACATGTAAATATCCTGATAACTGGCTGACAAAATGGAAACTCACAACATCGCACATGAAAAAAAAGGGTTGCTTATTAAGTCCTGTAGTCACTGTGACTCAATCATCATAATGTGATACCTTATTTTAAGCTGTGATCCACTTACTGTAGTACTTAACTGCAATATTTTTCCACTCTGTTTTTAGCACAAGATTATGCCTCCTTTCAGTTGTAGATCTGCCCTGCCATTTGAAATGCCTTTTGCTGTACATGTGCAGCAATACAGCAGGACGACGCTGGTGCAGCAGACGACTGTGGGTAGGCAGACAAACTGAGAAGCCAGGGGAGTTCCAGGAGGGTTGTATGGGAGAGATTAGCTCCAGAAGCCCCAGCAACAGCCCACTCGTGTGTTACTGCTTTCCTTTGGTATGGGAATTCCTGGTGTAACTCAAGTACATGATAAAGGTCCCACTGATCAAGGATTCACCCACAGTTCATTATGATTTCTAGTCTAAATAGGAAATAACATTCAACACAGCCATTCCTAAATAAATAAATACCAATTAATGCTGATACATACATATATATATATATATAATTTTTCCCCACCCCCACCAGAAATGGTACTGTCCTGTACTGAAAGCTGAAGTGATTAAAGTAAACAGATTGTCTCCCTGATTAATTTGTTCATTTTTCAAGTTTCAGTGACTCACATCCAACCTCAATTTGTCTAGTTTCAGCTTGTATCTTGAGGACCTTTGCTATGTTAGCAGACTGCTGACTACCACATATTTTCTTTCCATTAAGGTACATTTAGACTGATCAAGTTGTCTCTTCACTGTCTTCTGCAATAAAGCTCTTAAACCTTCTGAAACACTCTTGTCACACTCTTCTGGTCTTCTTTGAATCTTTCAACATCCTTTTTGAAATATGGATGCCACAGCTGGACAAATTTACCAAGAAAGCATTCAGAGCACGTAAAGTTTACTCAGGGATTCCCTCAGAAAACAACCTAAAGGATCATATTTACCTTTTTAGCAACAACTTATTCAAATGATAACTGAACATGAGACCAGTTTCTGCTTCAGAGTTGCTCCTCCAATGTACACAGTCTTCTACCTGTAATTCTAATGCTTCATTTTTAGTTACCTAACAGTGTTAAAACAGAAACTTCTTAATACTGGCCAGTAAGAATAGCTATTATCACCCAAGAAATGAGAGGAGAGGAAAGACTGAGATTGATCTTAGATAACTTACTTGTTAATGAATTTATTCTTTGAGATTTGCCCTCGTAATCTCCAATATTTGGTATCTGAGAAGCTCTGCTAACCTTTCTGACAGGCTGAAGTGTACACCAATTAGTGAGAGTGAACTGAATCTCCAGGAATACATTCTGTGCCCTCATACTGAGTTAATCACAGTGTTGTGCAATGAGGCAGAGGTAATCTAAATCTACTTTTTGTATTCTGAATTTCTGTGGTTTGCAGCCTGCTCATCTGAAACAATTTTCAAAGGTATTCCAGAATCAGCCCAGGCCAGAGACTGGAGTAAAAGAACAAAAAGAAACTGTGAGGGACTCTGTGTTCTGATGAGTAAGAATGGGAAAAGGGATGCTAAGGGTTTACAGATGTGAAATGTGCTGATTTATCTAAATTAATTTAGACAAAATTGATGCACTCATTTGTGTGGTTGCTTTTAAAGTGGTTAAGAAGTGGTCAAAATTGATTTAGTTTAATTGGGTTAAGATAAAACTATTTTAGCCACTTTTAAACTGCTTCAATGTCCACACAAAGCAGTTGAACCTACTTAGCTAAATGGAATTAGAAACTGATTTTGTTAAGCAAGAACAATTCCTGTCACACAAAAGTGACAGATAAGTGATAAGAGTTAAAAAGAGAGAGTGGTGAAGATGAGGTAATAATAAATGGGTATTACAGGATAAATGAATGAAGCATGAAGAGGGGAAGAGAGTGAAAGGTTGAATACAAATGAAGCTAGAAGAGCAAGACAGAGATATAGATAAAACTGAAAAGAAGGCCAAAGATACAGGGGGGGGTGTGTGTGTGAAAAAAGAACAGTTTGGCTTTAAACTTCTTACAGAGCAAACTGGAGTAGCAAAGACAAAATAAGGATTTTATAAATCATGCTTCTAAGAACAACTTTCTATGTCTTGGACTGGCAAAGCTGCTATTGATTTTCGCCTGAGTAGAGACTGAGCCACTAATTTGGTTCTAAGAGGAGAATTTGTTCATTCTTGCCATGTACCATCTCAATGAAGTATTGTAAGAAAACATGCTTATTATGATCTTTCACTAAGATGCCAGGTGGTAGCACTTAAAACCTCTTGCTATGGGTGCAGAAAAGGGATTTATTTTCATTATTCATGAGAGTAATTTTTAAAGGATAACTACTACCATGATGTAGCTGCGAATCAAGCGACATCAAGTGTACTTACTTCTGGGGCTACAAAATGAAACCAAGTGAGGTAGTTAGGAAAACTTGTGACAATTGTTTATGAAATGCAGGTATCCTGTGGCAGCAGAAGTTCCAAAACGCCACATTAGTCCCATGGGGGTTTTTTAAAAATGCTTTGTTTGTACACCTACACCTTGGTGCCACGTAGGCAAAACCTGCTATTCTTTGCACAAGATTAAGTGCTGCTGCTTCGCACTGTAAGCTGCATTTTAAAATTTCAACTGGCAATTCAAAAATACTGATCCTTTTGGCTGATTTCTGTTCATGTCACTTTTTTGGCATGGACATTTCTCCTCCCCTGAAATTCTGGAGGAAAAAAAAAAAATTCCCAAATGAATCAACACCAAAAAAACTCCAAGCAACCCGCACAACCAACCCGCGTAACCAACCCACGCACGCAACCAATGCAACCCAACACACGCAACCAACGCACGCACAAGTCACGCAACCAACCAACCAACGCACAAGCCCCCCACCCAACCAACCAACCCACGCACAAGCCACACAACCAACCAACCAACCCGCACAAGCCACCCAACCCACCAACCAACCCACGCACAAGCCACACAACCAACCAACCAACCCGCACAAGCCACCCAACCCACCAACCAACCCACGCACAAGCCACACAACCAACCAACCAACCCGCACAAGCCACCCAACCCACCAACCAACCCACGCACAAGCCACACAACCAACCAACCAACCCGCACAAGCCACCCAACCCACCAACCAACCCACGCACAAGCCACACAACCAACCAACCAACCCGCACAAGCCACCCAACCCACCAACCAACCCACGCACAAGCCACACAACCAACCAACCAACCCGCACAAGCCACCCAACCCACCAACCAACCCACGCACAAGCCACACAACCAACCAACCAACCCGCACAAGCCACCCAACCCACCAACCAACCCACGCACAAGCCACACAACCAACCAACCAACCCGCACAAGCCACCCAACCCACCAACCAACCCACGCACAAGCCACACAACCAACCAACCAACCCGCACAAGCCACCCAACCCACCAACCAACCCACGCACAAGCCACACAACCAACCAACCAACCCGCACAAGCCACCCAACCCACCAACCAACCCACGCACAAGCCACACAACCAACCAACCAACCCGCACAAGCCACCCAACCCACCAACCAACCCACGCACAAGCCACACAACCAACCAACCAACCCGCACAAGCCACCCAACCCACCAACCAACCCACGCACAAGCCACACAACCAACCAACCAACCCGCACAAGCCACCCAACCCACCAACCAACCCACGCACAAGCCACACAACCAACCAACCAACCCGCACAAGCCACCCAACCCACCAACCAACCCACGCACAAGCCACACAACCAACCAACCAACCCGCACAAGCCACCCAACCCACCAACCAACCCACGCACAAGCCACACAACCAACCAACCAACCCGCACAAGCCACCCAACCCACCAACCAACCCACGCACAAGCCACACAACCAACCAACCAACCCGCACAAGCCACCCAACCCACCAACCAACCCACGCACAAGCCACCCAACCAACCCACACCAACTCAAAACCAAAACAAAACCCAACCTCAACACAAAACAACAAACAAAAAAAAAACCCACAAAAAAAAAAGCAAACACAAAAAACCCACACAAAAAAAAACAAACCCAATCCCCAAAAAACCCAAACCACGCACCACTACGAAAAAGACTTTGGCAGTGGTAACAGGAAATTTTCTGAATTAAATGTTGAAATTAGATAGATAAATCTTGACTAGGCTGAAGTGGCCTAGAGCTTTTCAGAAGTCTTGAAAGGGAAAATTTCCTCTTCAGACATTGGTAGCCTCTCTTATTTAAATAGATAAAGCTAGACTGAGTAAGCCCAAAAATAGAGTTTCAAAAATACAACCACAACCCATTTACTATCTATTCATTTCTCTCTCCAAAAGCTGTCTAGCCTAGCAATTGAAAAAACACAAATACAATATTCTTTCTTGTCTCATCAAGAAATACTTTAAGCAATTTATTTTCTTTAGGTTTTGAAGACATTGTGAGAACAGAAGGATTATATTAGGATATATTACACAACAAAATCATTTTCAGGTTAAAAATTAGTTGTTGGTTTGGGGGTTTTTTTCATTATATCCAGACTGAATAACTTAAGAAAGAGCTGGATTAAACCATATGTCAGTTAACCTATAAACACAGAGAAAAAAAAAAACAGATGTAATGAAGAAGAGAAGACAGTGATGCTGTGACTGCATCTCTCAGCTATCTGACTTGATCTGGTGTGCACACACAGGACACTATTACATGAATAAGGTTGCTCTGATTCTAGGCTCATCCTCAGACAGCATCATGTATATCTTTACCCATGTAATGGAAAATCCACAGCACAGATTACTTGCAGATGATCAGAAGTACAAGAATAACGTCTCTACTTTATCTCTACTCAATAGTACAAATTCAAAGCATGTAAAGAAATTTATGGCAGAAAAATAATTTTATTTCACGTATGGGGAACAGATTTAAGGGCTCAAGATGAAAGCACTTGGAGACAACGTTCCCTTCTAGATAAAACTTGTCTAAAATGAAACGGATATGACTCTGTTCCCACTTCTACCCATGGCTTTCTGTATGGTACCTGAAAAGCCAGCTTAGCTATGACTAAAACAGAGATAATGAAATCTGCCTCTTTTCCAAGTGCTCTGAGATGGGGAATTTGCTGAATTGTACTACTAGTAAGGGTTAATGACTGCAGGGTGTAGAAACTAACAGACAAGTAACCTGCTCATCTTCCCTCTCTCCCTCTGGTGTCATAATCCTTATAACTGGACTCAGGTATCATCACAGAGTGAGTTCACTCAGTATGTTAATTTGGTGTCTATGGTCTTTCCCTCAAAAGAGTTTATATAACAGAGAAAGATTCTACCAGGCAAACAGTATTCTCTGTTAAAGTAGAGATGCAATAGCAGTTCATGCATCTTCTCTCTTTTTCTCTTCAAGCAATGAAGAAATTAATGCACTCTCTGAAATGCTTTTTTCACCCTCTGAAACTACAACAAAACAGAAGAGATTGCAATTTCCACTAGAGTTCCTAACAAAAAAACATTAGTAAAAAGCAAAACCCAATCCCAGGAATTTTATGGATCTATCTTTATGGATCTATCTATTTGTCTGCACACTTTTTTGGTAGCTAACACACAGCTTATAGAAATTACATATATTTTACCTTTTTGGTATTTTTGGTTTTAGTTAACATTTTTGTTTTCTTTTTCCCTCTCCCATGAGAAGTGAAATCACCATAAGGAGATGATATCTATCACAGTATCACCAAGGTTGGAAGA
>VWZE01025972.1:110450-134065 GCA_013396675.1 Eubucco bourcierii | reverse complement strand
CTACAAGCACCCTTCAGGCAGTTGTAGACAGCAAGAAGGTCTCCCCTGAGCCTCCTCTTCTCCAGGCTAACCAATCCCAGTTCCCTCAGCCTCTCTCCATAGGGCTGTGCTCAAGGCCTCTCCCCAGCCTCGTTGCCCTTCTCTGGACACGCTCAAGCACCTCAATGTCCTTCTTAAATTGAGGGGCCCAGAACTGGACACAGTACTTAAGGTGTGGCCTAAGCAGTGCAGAGTCCATGGGGAGAATGACCTCCCTGCTCCTGCTGGCCACACTATTCCTGATGCAGGCCAGGATGCCATTGGCCTTCTTGGCCACCTGGGCACACTGTTGGCTTATGCTTAGGCATTGCTGGTTCATGTTTAGAGACATCTCTAAGGAGAAAATTTCAATATTGTTTTTCATGCGTTTTGTCTGGGTGATGGATTAAGTCACATTGCAAGATTCAGCTTCAGTTTCAAACATTAACTCACACAATTAGCCAGACATAATTAGACAGTGAAGTGAGAGAGTGTGAGTCGTCCTTCACCAAACCTTTTCATCTTATGACCTGGACAGATTTCTGTAAGGTGAAGGCCAAAATGGACTACAGCATTTTTATCTGACTAGCATTTATGAATTCATGTATCATTACATAAATATTACCTTTGATTGAGATCTCATTAAAGGTCTCTCTGTCTCATATCAAAATGTCAATAACACTTCTAAGAAGGGAAATGTCACTTAACTAAGTCTGTGCTTATTAATCTGTTAACTTCAAGAACGATCACAGAAAATTAACTTTTTTTTTTTCCTCATTATGCTCCCTTTGTTTAGGTTTTTTCCTTTACTTAGTGTGGAACTTTTTTCAGAGATATTGTGCAAAGAGAGCAGAAAATAAGTCAGTATCTGAACTGACAGTTCTCTTCCCAAACTGAGAAACTATCACAGAATTCCCCTGCCACCATGATTCTTTTTGGCTTAACACAGCAGTTTTTTTCTAGAGCTTCCCCTCCTCCCCATTTCATAACATACTCAATGCAAAAGTGAGTGAACAAAAGAAACAGGAGCATCACAGTGAAACTCTCTCTGAAATCAAGAGAGGCAAGAAGAAACCCAGATGAAAAAGAACCATTTCAATACCCTCTAATCTCCACTCAGATATCAATGCTCATGGCTATCTATATTCACTATTCACTTCCATCAAGATTCTTCAGCCACTGCCTTTCAGGAAGCAGGGATGCTTCCTTCCCTGTAAGTGAAGTGAATGTGATTGGAAATTTTAGGTGGGTGATAAATCACTTGGATGTGTTAGGTCACAGACAACCTTTTCAGGGAGGGAAACATGCCAATGAACATCTGACATCATGCCCTTGACATGGAGTTTGTCTGAGATGGAAGAATTGCAAAAAAGAGTTATCTTAGTTACCAATTATGTGATTTTACAGACACACCAGGCAGCAGATCTTTTTCTGCTCTTCTCCAAGGGAATCAAAACACTGCAGGAATATAAACAAGCTCTGTAGGAGTCAGAATTGACTTCCCAGGCTGTGTGCTTTACTGATTTTTCTGTCCTTTTGGCCAAGAGTGGCAAGGTTGGATCTATAAAATCCGCGATACCTTGCTATTCCAATGTACTAGTTGTATACAAGTCCACAGAACCCCAATTTGTATCTGTTTCTCCAGACATCACCAAGACCTCTGCCAATTACTTATTTCAGCATTCTAATTACCTGATTTAGAATCATAGAATGGTTTGGGCTGGAAGGGACCTTCAAAGGTCACCTAGTTCAACCCCCTCTTCAGTAAGCAGAGGCATCCTCAACTATATCAGGTTGCCTAGAGCCCTGTCAAGCCTCACCTCAAATATCTCCTGGGACAGGACCTCAATCACTTCCCTGGGCAAGCTGTCCCAGTGTTCCACCACCCTCATGGTAAAGAATAATAGAACAGCTTAAGTTGGAAGGGACCTCAAAGATCATCTAGTTCCAACCCCCTTGCCATGGGAAGGGACACCTCCCACTAGACCATGTTGGGTAAAGCCACATCCGTCCTGGTCTCAAACACTTCCACGGAAGAGGTATCCACAACTCCTTTGGGTAACCTGTTCCTAGGTCTCACTACCCTCACCCTAAAGAACTTCTTCTTAAAGGCCAATCTAAATCTGTCCTGCTCTAGTTTCAAACTAACAGCAAAAACCACCAAAAGGCTGAGGTGATGCCTGCTAGTTGAGGGACAGCTTCCAGATCACCTGGAACTTGTTCCTAACATCCAATGTGAATCTACTCTTCTCTAGTTTGAAACCATGGCCCCTATGTTTGACTTCCAAGGTTACACCCTGCCCTCTAGGCAGGAGCCTCATCACCAGCATGGCACCACAGCCTCCCATGGAAAATGCAGCTTGCATACATTACCTGCCTGCTAAGCTAAGGGGCAGGTGCAAGTGCATGCACCCTCTACCATAGTGCACTGTGTAATATGTGCTGATGTGCTCACACCACTCTTGATGGAATTATTCTCTGTGGTGAGACTGCCTAGCAGTATGCACTGAAAGCACTAACTAAAATTTGTGGTGCTATGACTTTTAATCCAGGGTATCATATCAGCCCACACAGACTTGGTGACACCACCAATAGATACACAAAATGACAGCCCAAGGGCAAGAATTCTGACATGTTCCTTGGGATGCTGTAAGCCCAGGTACTCTTGAGATTGTCACAGAAACCAAGAATACGCTGCACTTCATCCTCAGAACTCCATTTTAAATGAAGAAACTGTAAAATCCCAAATAGTGGTTGGTTATGTGTCTGCAGAGGCTCTTGAGCACAAATTGTTCCAGCAAGGACATGGAATAACTTATGTTCAGTAATTTGCCTCTAGTTCCACCTGGTTCGGATGGTAACATAAGACTAAGTGTTTCTTGGCTAAATCCACCCACTTTCAGCTCAGTTAAATCATGTTCCTTTTGGGACTTTGCCACAGAACTGTAGAAAACACAGATCTGGAGATATAAAGAATATTTTTGTACCACTGGAATCTCAATGAAGCTAGACATGTAAATAAAGCTAAGTGGCAGACAACCCTCAGGTCTCTCAGATTTTCAGACGTTTCCCCCATAACGTTTCCTCTCAGTATAGCATACACCACAAAATCAACAGAGCTCACTATTTTAAAGGCTGTTATACCACTGCTACTTTTATGTAATTCATGACATGAACCCTTCTCAGGCACATCTAAGTTTGTCAAAACTAAAAACTTCCTCCTGAACAGTGCATGCTGATATTTTGGGTTTGTTTTTAGTTTTGAAGAGAAACCTCTTTGCTACCTAGGCTCAAGCAGATATAGTACATATGATTGTTTTGTAGACGCCACAATAAAACTTTCCTATGCCTAATTAACATTCCATTTATTCATCGTGTTTCTCTTTCAGATCTGCAGAGGTGCCCACTGAAGATTCTGTTTATCTCTTCTCTTCATCCCTGTGTCTGTAACCACAATGCCTTTCTTACTCCTTTTCTATTTTTTAAATTAGTCTTTCTTCCTCACAGCACTGAGAACAGCTATGACTACATAACACATGCTAAAATGCCATTATATCATCTTCATCAGGTCCTCAAAAGATCAATACCTCAGATACATTTTCTAGTTTTAACAGCAAATTTAAAGGTAGTCCACAGACAAACTCTTAAACTTAAGCCAAACAGAATTAGAAGGCAGGGGAATAAAATTCCAATGGTTATCACACTGTTCATTTTCTAAGCAATAAGCAATTCCAAGCAATTAAAGAATTTGTTTCTTAAATGTATATAATTAAATATATTTAAATTCTATATGATATAAAATGGACCTTCCTCTTGGATACTGGCAACAGATGGATTTTTATACTGTGTTCTCAAAAAATAACTGTCCTCAGTAGGCACTCATGCCAGTATGATCATGATTTCTTTGGTAACCCTCAGCTATGGACAGGCAGTCTGAAAAGACTCAGTAGGAATCTGGTAGACAATTGAAAGTAAAGTTCTGGGACAGGATCTTTAATGACATGGCAAGAAGGTAAATGATGTTCAGGGACAAGTTAATAAAGCAACTCATTTACCTAAACTCGCTCACATATAGCAGAATTAACTCTCGCATGAAAAGAGTTTTCCTCCTAGTTGTATATAGAATCATAGAATGGTAAGGTTGGAAGGGATCTCAAGGATCATCCAGTTCCAAATCCCTGCCATAGGCAGGGACACCTCCCACTAGTACAGCTCACTCAAGGCCTCATCCAACATCGCCTTGAACACCTCCAGAGAGGGAGCAGCCACAACCTCCCTGGGCAACCTGTTCCAGTGCCTCACCACCCTCACTGCAAAGAACTTCCTCCTAACATCCAGTCTAAATCTCCCCTCTGCCAGTTCAAACCCATTGCCCCTTGTCCTGTCGTTGCAAGACCTTGTCAATAGTCCCTCCGCAACCTTCCTGTAGGCCCCGTTCAGATACTGGAAGGCTACTATCAGGTCCCCTCAAAGCCTTCTCTTCTCCAGGCTGCAGAGCCCCAGTTCTCTCAGTCTGTCCTCACAGCAGAGCTGCTGCAGCCCTCTGATCATCTTTGTGGCCTCCTCTGGACCCGCTCCAACACTTCCATGTCCTTCCTGTGCTGAGGGTTCCAGAACTGCACACAGTACTCCAGGTGGGGTCTGACAAGAGCAGAGTAAAGGGGCAGAATCACCTCCCTTGTCCTGCTGGCCACGCTTCTCTTGATGCAGCCTAGGACTCGGTTGGTTGCGTACACAGAGAGAGTTTTGTAGGTTAGACAGGTTAAGGCAGGTACACACAGCCCACCTTCTGTTCTGCACAGCTTACACATTTCATGATCTCCTTGTCCACTGCTAGCCTCATGCATCCTAACAATCCCTGCCTTTTTAACTCCAGTCATTTTCTCGGTCCTTTATGCTTCCTCCTACTTCAAGTTCAGTACGAATGTTATGATCAACCTTGAAGCTTATTCACCTTACTCTTGACTTTAATATAATGTATTGTTGGCTTCTGCCTTACCTCAATATGTTCCTGTCATCACTAACAAGCAGAATTACAAAATCAAAGTGAGGACTAAAATTTCAATTTCATTTGAATAGGAATTCTTCCCAGGCTGTGTGCAAAAAACCCACATCGTGTTTTCCTGATATCCTTGACATTTCTTTTAAGAACAGCTAATAATAATAGCATTAACAAGATGAACATACATCACAATTACACTATGATAATATGAGGGAAATGCTATAATGAACTCAATCATTACTTAGCATGTTACAAATTTAGTATTATGAAAATAATAACTTACATATATAATGAATAATATTGTACTAGGACTAATACAGTTGTAAGTTAATTACACACTGTGTAGCTGATTCAGTTGCATTTAGCTAAGAAGCTGTTCTGAGCTCATTGCAGATTAATTATATCTTTAGGCATATACTCTCAATTTATAACTGTCATTTGTGACAGTAGCTGTTGCCTAGGCTGCTTTGCAGACCCTTTATGAAAATGAATGCAACCTCCCCATTAAAACAACAACGACATAAACAAAACCCCACAGCAAAATCCTTCAACATACAAGGCTCAAACCCACTACAAGCTAAGGTAAGCAAAACTGTAGAGAGATAAAGGTTTCATTTCACCATACTTTTGCTCACAGAATGTCCTTTATAATGAAATATCTGCTTGGTAAAGTTGTTTTGCCTCATTGCATTCTCAAGCATGATATTTAACATACATCATTACAAGTCTCTAAATAGGTCTATTTTCATAATCCCTCATAAAAAGGAGAACTTAAGGAACTGTCAAACTCTCCCAATGTTTCTTTTTCAAGTTTTTACTGAGTATAAAGAACTAGTTTCTTTCTAGTCTTTGATTTCACATTAGAAGAATACTTCTGCATGACAGAAAAGGGCAATAAGTGATAGCAAGTGCATGAGCTACTCATAAATCTAAAACAAGGGAGTCTTTCTTTATTCAAGGGATTCAGCACTGTTCCAACCTCATCAAGAAAAGCTAAATGAAAGTCTCAAATACCTAAAATGCCAAAAGAAAATACCTAGGATTCCAAGGAAAATACCTGTGGATGCCTAGGAAAACAAAAAGGGAAGAAGGTAGGTCAAAGTTAGACATACTGCGCTCCTATGTGACTGTTAAAATGTTGGAGCAGCAATGAAATGTTAAAGTAAATCTCTGAATCATCCCCACTACTCCAGATTCTGTTTGAAGTGAAGACTGGTGCATCTCAGCCAGATACCTTTGGAAAGAAAGAAATCTAGTGTGGCTGGTGTGTTCCCCCATTAACATGGGGAGGCCCAGGCCAAAGCAATAACCAGTCTTTTAGGTCATTTTAGGACAAGCACGTGCCAGGAGAGTTCATAGCAGGGGAACTAACTACATCCAGTTTGAATTAAGATTCCCAAACTGCATGTTTTGTAGACAGAAGGGACTCAGCATCAATTGCTACACTCCTACCGAGTCGAATTACTTGCTAATTTAAATATAGCCCACAGAACTGCATTTTCACTGAACCTGATGAAAACCTACAGTGAATGGAGCACAGATCTCAGTATTCTCACTGTGCTCTAAGGGAAGCTGCACACATGATTCTTGACTGCTGTATATAATATACAATGATACTTTATTGCCAGCAATGGACTGGCATACACTCACCTGTTGGCATTACAATCTAAATAAACAAATGACCAAACAGGTGGAACAATCAAAATTATTTTAATCTCTTTATACTTATATAAAACACCTCAGGAAACTATACCTAGTTGCATGCAGCACAGAGCATCTCTCTTGCTGCGGCACCCTAACACACCTTAGCAGTGGTAAATCACAGAATCATAGACACATTCAGGTAGGAAAAGAGCCTCAGGATCACCCAGTCCAACTGATAGCCCTACTCTACAAGGTGCACCCTAAAGCACAACCCCAAACACTGCATCCAAACGACTTTTAAACACATTGAGGGTTGATGACTCAACCACCTCCCTGGGTAGCCCATTCCAATGCCTGACCACTCCTTCTGTTTTTCCTGATATCTAGTCTAAACCTACCCAGCTGCAGCTT
This sequence comes from Eubucco bourcierii, assembly GCA_013396675.1. NCBI lineage: Eukaryota > Metazoa > Chordata > Aves > Piciformes > Ramphastidae > Eubucco > Eubucco bourcierii. The sequence goes on along the minus strand of VWZE01025972.1, from coordinate 126,990 downwards.
GATGGCAATGGCAAGACAGATTTACAAGGAAAACAAACCCAGAGCAGCAGAAGCAAGCCAGTTAGCAGGATATACAAAGATCAGTGCTGCAGTTTAGATATTACCAACACTACAGCTAAGTATTTCTAGCCATGGAATTCACATTCTCCATGTCCGGGGAACAGCAGCAGTGGATATATCTCACAGGATCACAAGATGTTAGGGGTTGGAAGGCACCTTCAGAGATCATTTGGTTCAATACCTCTGACAGAGTACAACGATCACATCTAGCACAGGTTGCACAGGAATGCATTCAGACAGGTCTTGAAAGTTTCCAGAGAAGGAGATTTCACAATTTTTCTAGGCAGCCTTTTCCAGTGCTCTGTGACCCTTACAGTAAAGAAGTTCTTCCTCATGTCGAGGTGAAACTTCCCGTGCTGTAGTTTACATCCACTGCCCATTGTCCTACCACGGGGCACATCTAAGAAGAGTCTGTCCCCTCCTTCTTGACCCCCAGCCTTCAGATATGTATAAACACTGATTAGATCCCCTCTAAGTCTTCTCTTCACCAGACTAAAAAGCCTCAGGTCACTCAGCCTCTCCTCATAGGGCACATATTTGCCATATATTATGTTCAAAAGTTCAGTAGAAAAAAATTTAATAGCAACAAAAGCTGAAAAGAGAAAAGATGTCTCAAACGTGCAAGCAAGAAGTTTGTAAGAATACCTAACCTGGAAAATAGGAATTTTCAGAGATTAAACCAGATAACTACAAATTGAACTGTCAGTGACTTCTGGATAAAATAGTACTTTACATCTTGAACTGAAGCTGTTCTGAACACAGAATCATAGAATGGTAAGGTTGGAAGGGACCTCAAAGATCATCCAGTTCCAGCCCCCTGACATAGGCAGGGACACCTACCACTAGTACAGTTTACTCAAGGCCTTGTCCANTTTACCCAAGGCCTTGTCCACCCTGGCCTGGAACACCCCCAGCCACAACCTCCCTGGGCAACCTGTTCCAGTGCCTCACCACCCTCACTGGAAAGAACTTCCTCCTAACATCCAGTCTAAATCTCCCCTCTGCCAGTTCAAACCCATTGCCCCTTGTCCTGGTATTGCAAGACCTTGTCAATAGTCCCTCCCCAGCCTTCCTGTAGGCCCCTTCAGATACTGGAAGGCTACTATCAGGTCTCCTGGAAGCCTTCTCTTCTCCAGGCTGCAGAGCCCCAAATCTTGTAGCCTGTTTTGATAGCAGAGCTGCTGCAGCCTTCTGATCATCTTTGTGGCCTCCTCTGGACCCACTGCAACACTTCCATGTCCTTCCTGTGCTGAGGGCTCCAGAATTGCACACAGGACTCTGGTACACACATACTCCTTCAGAGTGAGAGAATAATTCTTCTCTCTACAAACATAGCAACCACTTCTACAGATTTGGCTATGAGAATGACCCTGTGATATACCAATATCAATATTGATCTTCAAGAATTGTATTTACATTCAGACACAGATGAATTGTTCACTGCCTTAACTCCTGTTTTTGCAGGAGAAAACATAGTGATTTGGATTACAGACCAGTATTATGAAAAGTTCTTTCCCTCTCTGACCCAAAAATAATGCAGTCTATCACAGCACTCCATCAGCACATCCAAAGTGCTTATATTCACATTAGTTCAGTAAACCAATATATGTGATTTTTACTTATATATACACCCACAAACGGCACTCAAATATCTACCTAGCTTACACCAAATGTCCAGAATCCAACATCTACATTTGTTCAGTCACACTAATGAACATGCAGCAAATGGTTAAACCAAGTATTTAACAGCTTTGTTGGATCAGGAAAGTTTTAACACATACTCAAATGCCACACTGAAAAAGCATTAAGATGTTTGTGTGCTTAAATTCTGCACTGAAATTAATCACATTAAAGAGGGTCTAAAAGGCAAATGTCTTCAGGGTTTTTGCTATAGAAAAAAAAAATTAAATCCTTTCTAACCACTATGAACAGTAAAATGCTTTGAAATTTCAAAATATGTGCCTACTGAAAAGCTAATTCACAGAATTCCTAGAATGATTCAGGTTGAAAGAAATCTTAGGGATCATTTACTCCAATCTCCCCACCGCGGGCAGGGACAACTCTCAACTATACTCAATTGCTCAAGGCCTCATCCAGCCTTGCTTTGAACAGCCCCAGGGAGGAGGCATCCACAACCTCCCTGAGTAACCTATTCCAGAGCCTCGCCACCCTCATGCTGAAGAATTTCTTCCTAAAGTCTAGTCTGAACCTACTCTCCCTCAGCTTAAAACCATTCCCTTTGTCCAGCTGCTAGACACCCTTATGAAAGATCCCTCTTCAGCCTTCCTGCAGAATTCCTTCAGGTATTGGAAGGCATCTCTATGGTGTCCCCAGAGCCTTCTCTTCTCTAGGTTGAACAACTCCAGCTCCCTCAGCCTGTCCTTGTAGCAAAGGCTGGGTCATGCCATTGGGTGATCTTTGTAGTCCTCCTCTGAACTCACTCCAGCAGCTCAGTGTCCTTCTTATGATAGGCACACAGCAACTGGATGCAGTTTTCAAGGTGGAGTCTCACAAGAACAGAGTAAAAAGTGAGGAATTACCTCTCTTGAGCTGCTGGCCACACTCCACTTGATGCAGCGTAGGAGAAGATTTTCCTTTTGCAAATTAAATATAGCAGTATAAACTCTTTTTTCTTATAAAGAAATATGCCCCAAAATATGACAAATGATGATGGAATGACATTGTCAGTTACAGGAACAACCCTACTTCAGACTTTGGTACTTGTGACTAAAAATTCTGATAGCCAGGGTTTCTCTGGATGTTAATGGAATGTTCTTTCAGGAGAAAAGCCAAAAGTATGACTCCTATGTAAGAAGTTCTAATGAAAACCTAAGCTGATGACTTAGGGTCCAGTGATGAGGAAGCAGATCCATAAGAAGTTCAAATTTATGATTATGAGAATTAAGTAGCCATATTTTTCCCCACTGACAGAATTAGAGGCTCTTAGTGACTGGTAAAGGCTGAAGGATATTAAATCATGACCATACAAATATCTATTTGATAGTGCATTTGGATGGTAGCATATTAGGTGTCATAAAAGTACACTTGTCTTGGTCGTAGACCTTTACTACCTAGCAGTAAGAATTTTGCAGAGAACAAACTGAGGAATTCAGAAGGAATTTGGAAAAAAATTGGAAGGAAGGAATTTGGAAGGAAGGAATTCAGAAGGAAGGAAAGGAATGGAATTCAGAAGGAAGGAAGGAAGGAATTCAGAAGGAAGGAAGGAAGGAATTCAAAAGGAAGGAAGGAAGGGAATTCAGAAGGAAGGAAGGAATTCAGAAGGAAGGAAGGAATTCAGAAGGAAGAAAGGAATTCAGAAGGAAGGAAGGAATTCAGAAGGAAGGAAGGACGGGAATTCAGAGGGAAGGAATGGAATTCAGAAGGCAGGAAGGAATTCAGAAGGCCGGAAGGGAGCTCAGAAGGCCGGAAGGGAGCTCAGAAGGCCGGAAGGAAGGAATGAAGTTCAGAAGAAAGGAAGGAAGGGAATTCAGAAGGCAAGAAGGAATGGAATTCAGAAGGTAGGAAGGAATTCAGAAGGCCGGAAGGGAGTTCAAAAGGCCAGAAGGAATTCAGAAGGCCGGAAGAGAGCTCAGAAGGCCGGAAGGGAGCTCAGAAGGCCGGAAGGAAGGAATGAAGTTCAGAAGAAAGGAAGGAAGGGAATTCAGAAGGCAGGAAGGAATGGAATTCAGAAGGAAGGAATTTGGAAGAAAGAGCTATGGTACCTATTTGTTTTTTTAATTAAACCATCATACAATAGTGACTCTTTTCTCAAAGAACTTAGGGAACATTTTGAGCACATTCAGATATCTTTATTGCCTTCACTAAATACACTCAGAAAAAAAAATATTTTTGTTGTAGATGATCCAAGTGAGAATATCACCATATTGCTATCAAATCAATTATCACATTCTAAAGACTGAATGAAAGTCTGAGGTGTTCTACTTGTCTAAGTTCTGGTTTGGCATTAAAATTCTGTATCTACTGATGCTAGAAATCATTCATAGCAGTGGAAGTTTCAGAATTGCCACATACAAGTTAATCAAATGGACAAAAACAACAGATGGAACAGGAATCTGGATAGCACAGTTGTTTTCCAGGTTACTGTCTTAATTATTGTCCTAGAGTATTCCACTCCTTTTTTCCTTCCAATATGTTCTTGTCTATGTGTTTGTACATGGTTTCAAAGTTTCAGCTGAAGGGACACTGGAAGATTCTTATTTAAGCTCCGTCTAGCAGAATCTGGCACAGGTCACACAGGAAGGCCTCCAGACAGGTCTTGAAATACTCCAGAGAAGGAGACTCCACAGTCTCTCTGGGCAGCCTGTTCCAGTGCTTCGTGACCCTTACAGTAAAGAAATTCTTCCTCATGTTGAGATGGAACTTCCTGTGCTGTAGTGTACATTCATTACCTCTTGTCCTACCACAAGGCACAACTGAGAAGAGTCTGTTTCCTCCCTCTTGACCCCCAGCCCTCAGATATTTAAAAACATTTATTAGATCCCCTCTAAGTCTTCTCTTCACCAGACCAAAAAGCCTCAGGTCCCTCAGCCTCTACTCATTGGGCACTGTTTCAGTCCCTTAATGATCTCCATAGCTCTCCACATGCACATGTTGTTCCACCATTAATGGTAACCACTGGAATGCTTGAACTAAGTTAAATTGTATTATCCATGGGGAAAAGGCTAACCGGGACAAAAATTCTGTGTACAAGCTGACACTGTCTACATGCAGAGCAGAGAGAGTCATAAACTCTGCTAGTTCAGAACCTCAGCAAGCTGGCTGAATGCTGTGACATGACTGAAATGCCACTACTGCAGCAAGTGCAGAAAGGCACTGCAAGGCCACTGTCTAGAATACAAGCTCTGAAAACACACTGTGACTAACATTACTGAACTCTGTCTTGGATGATCCCTGTGATAATATCAACCCAGTGCATGGATGGATGACTATTAAAGCAGCTTCTCTAGATGATGGGAAAAAGAACTTATTTTCTCCAGAATACTTCAGTACTAGTACTTGTCTCTTTCTGACAGCTGACCTAATGTTTTCTGCCTCGATCATGTCTGCTTATCTGTCCCCTGATCAGTCCTGTGAGTTGCTTGAGAGAGTCCAGTGCACAGCCATGAAGATGATTAAGGGAGTGGAACATCTTCCTTACGAGGAGAGATTGAAAGACCTGAGGCTCTTTAGCTTGGAGAGGAGGAGACTGAGGGGTGGTCTCATTCATGTTTATAAAGGGTGAGTGCCAAGAGGATGGAGTCACGTTCTGCTCAGTGATGCCCAATGACAGGACAAGAGGCAGAGGGTGGAAGTTGAGGCATAGGAAGTTTCATGTAAACATGAGGAGGAATTTTTTCATAGTGACTCAGACAGAACACTGGAACAGGCTGCCCAGGGGGGTTGTGGAGTCTCTCTCTCTCTGGAGATACTCAAAACCCACCTGGATGTGTTCCTGTGTGCTCTGGTATAGGTGATACTGCTGTGGCAGGGGGATTGGGCTGGATGAGCTTTCAAGGTCCCTTCCAGTTCCTGACATTCTGTGATTCTGTTTGCTGGGATCACTGAACCTGTGACTTTGCAAGCCAAGCTCCAACTTGCAGATGGCACTACTATATACTCAAGGAGAGGGGTTTTTTGTTTTGGTTTTTCCCCTCTGGGGGGAGGTGGGGTTTGGTTTTTAAAACAAATATGACTTGACTAATTTAATACACATTCTTCTTGGATATTTAGCTTGTTTCAGTGACTCTGGTATTATTGGGAAGCAGATGGAGTTTCTCCTGGTATCCTGCCATCTTGACAGAATGATGGATCTGAGCACTTGAAAAATCTTTATCTTATCCTGCACTGCTCTTAGATATTTTCTAGCTCCTACTTTGAAACTGATACACAGCTTGGATTACACCTTTTATGGTTCTCCCATGCTTCGTGCCTCCCTTAGGTTGAACACTGCACATAGACCCATTCAGCTACTACATCTCACTTTGCTTCTTACTTTTCCCCCTTTGCTTATATATAATATAGTACATATATTTATCTACGTATCAGAGCTCTAAGACTGCTGTAACCTTTTTTGGCTTGAACATACTAATCAAACTTTGCACATACACATGCTACTGTCAAACATTCCCCTTCAACTTAGTGCATCATTTCCCCTTCCAGTGGGTAAATAGCCTGCTTCTTGCTGTCTGTCATAAACTAACCAGATTTGTAGATGAGGAGAGAGCACTAAATGTCATGTTCAGCTTCAGCAAGGTTTTCTATGCTGTCTATCACAGCATTCTTGCACCCAAGTTGAGATATTATGGTCTGGATTAGTGGAAAGTAACTTCAAAACACAGACTAACTGGATGAGTTATTTCACAGGCTAGAAGTCTTGGAGGACATTAATAGCAGCCTGCAAGCACCTGTGATGAAGTTATCACAGCAACAAAGTCAAGCTCATGACAGTGGCACATAATGGCAAAACTAGAGACACAGTGTAAATCAAAATGAGAAAGATTCAGACTTGATATAAGGAAAAGTATCTTCATCCTAACAACAGTCAAGAAACAGAATAGGATGCACAGAGAGATTGTGTCATCTCCATTCATGGTGGTTCATAAGACCCAAATTGATAAAGCCCTGAGCAATGTGACCTGCTCTCATAGCTGACCTTGCTTAGATCAGCAGACTGGAGCAATGACTTCCTGCAAACTTTTGCAACCTGAATTATGGTCCTAAGGCAGCAAGAGTCATGTCAGCCACAATTTCATTGGATTTTACTTCCCCAGCTTTTCTAAGGATACATTGAGAATGTTGGTTGTCAAATACCATTTCTACCTTACTGTTCCAAAATCCATACAGCAGGTTCTATTCATATTGGATTAGAGACAGTGCTTGTTACTCAGCAGGAATCTATAAGGACGAGGAACAAAGGGTACAAGAGAGAACACAGGAGGTTCAATCTCAACATGAGGAGACACTTCTTTATGGTGAGGGTGACAGAGTACTGGAACAGGCTGTCCAGAGAGGTTGTGCATCTCCTCCTCTGGAGACTTTCAAAACCCACCTGGATGCATTCCTGCGCAGCCTGTCCTAGGTGATCCTGCTTTGGCAGGGGGGTTGGACTAAATGACCTCTGGAGGTCCTAACACTGTTTAAGGCACTGTGCAATATGTTGTAGGTTACCATTAGTGTTCACAGTAAAATTAAGGTGGTTTAAGGTATACCAGTAGGTATAAGTTTCTGCACATAGGCAGGAAGAATCATCTATGAAAAAAACCAATATGATGTAGTGATTCTTCAGAATAGTATCTGAAATTAAGAGCAAGTCACAATAGGAATAAAGAAATTGATGCTAATATAAAGAATGCTGATTTTTCTTAATAAAGGAAAGACCTGCATTAACTCCACTTTTCACTCAGTGCTGATAAGACACTACATGTAGCATTGTGTTCAACTGGGAGCACTATGGTTCCAGAGAGATATGGACAAAAAGGTGTAACAGGATTGAATTCTCAGGTTTTATCTGAACACAGATAAAAGCAACACATACGATCAGATATCTAGAAAACATTTTCTGTGAGGAAAGGCTGAAGAAATTGGAGATAGAGAGCCTATGGTATACAAGACTATGGGGTGATTTGATAGATCTCCTAGTAGGCAATAACTAGTTTAACAGACTAATGGAATTATTTGTTTTCATTCTCCACTCTGTACAGGGCAAAATGACCTGGTCCCAGATGATACCAAGACTATTCAAGGGTATATATGGCAAGGAAATCTCAATGAAAACTAAGTAATACATTAGATCATCCTTTTTGTTAAAAAACTTTTTTTGGGGGGTGTGGAATTTCTAGAGACAAGCTAGATAAGCATCAGCCAGGAATTAGCCAAGTGCCACAGACACTACCTGAGAGAGAAGAACAGATAATGACTCAGTGATTGTCTGTGGTTCTGTAAATAACATCATCAATGATATCAATCCTTTTGCTTTCTCCTAGCATAGCACTAGAGGCAGCAGTAGTATTTTCTTTGCTGCAGGGTTAACTCCAGTTATACTCTGGAGTATCAGAAGCTACAGATTGGTGTGCAGCACAGTGTTACACGACTGTTAGGCTCCATGTGCTGACAACAAATTCGCTTTGATGAAATCAGGTTTCCTTTTGTTGTAGTCAAGTTTGAGTACTTTGTCTATTTACAAACTTCTCCCTTGTCTTTTCAAGAGTTATGAAAAATGCCACCTAATACTAATAATACCTAATACCTAATAATTACAGAATTCTAGCAAGTCTGAAGTCCAATTTCTGATTTTCTTCATTAGTTTTGTCTTGTTCACAACAACAAAACAGAAAAGCCTCTCTATTATGTTTTGTCATATATGACAAATTTGGCAGATCTTCCTCCTTCAAAAATTTGATTTTACCATTTTAGAAGTTTTTCTCAATACAATATATTGCATTGTCCTTTGCTGGTACAAATTTCTGGTGCTCACATTTCTATTATATGAAGGCTCTTCAGTTTACTGTTATTAAATTAATTATTTTTCAGCTGAAAACAGTCTTCTGTTTCTCCATGGGGGCTGATGTACAGAGCAGAACTTGCTAGTTTCCAGAAGTACCCTGCAAGTAATTTACAATTTACTCCTTAACAGTGTCATGATCTTGCCACTGCATAATTTCAGTTCAACCCTTTTTTTGAATGCAATTCTGTTTTCTTCCTCAGAAAAATGCTAAAGGATTCTTTGAAGCCTAGCACATGCACAGATGTCCCAGTATCTATTTGGCATTCGATTTCCTGTTTCTGTGCTCTGTCTTCACATGTGTAGTACTCTACGTTTTACAAACCATTTTAATTGCACAGTACAGGTGTAAAATCTCATCCCTCCTCCCCTTAGTATATCACAGTCATTTTCTTTCTTCATCTGTGAGCTTTAGCTTCAATATCACCTTTGATAAACACACTGAAGTTGGGTATTTGCTATTATCCTGGTATCTTTTTGACTGTAACCGAAGATTTTCTTTTGCAATTTCTCCCACATATATGAACTTAATTTTGGTTCACATACTTTGCATTTATGTATTTTTGTATCCCAATTTCTGTTATTTCAGTTACACCTAAAATTGGTCTTTCCACTTGCTTTGAAACACAGAGACTAAAATCCAAACTATACAAGCAAAAAACCCGTCTCAAAGCCAATTTCTTATTAATGAAATATCTCAACCTAGGAGAGACCTGATTGGGAGACCTGATTGTTTGGTTGGTTTTCTTTTTTTCAAGCATTTGGAACTATGTAGTACAGTAAGCAAAATAATGGTTTTTTTAAGGAATAGATTGTCTCCACAAGTTGCTGATTGGCACTAAATAATCATTTCAGAATTACCATTCATATGTAAAAAAAAATAAAATCATCATTTCAAAGTGAGGTAGAACCTTTTTAAAGCAATTTCTCCCACATATATGAACTTAATTTTGGTTCACATACTTTGCATTTATGTATTTTTGTATCCCAATTTCTGTTATTTCAGTTACACCTAAAATTGGTCTTTCCACTTGCTTTGAAACACAGAGACTAAAATCCAAACTATACAAGCAAAAATAAAACCCTCAAAGCCAATTTCTTATTAATTAAATATCTTAACCTAGGGGAGACCTGATTGGGTTTTTTTTCAGCATTTGGAACTATGTAGTACAGTAAGCAAAAGAATGTTTTGTTAATGAATAGATTGTCTCCATAAGTTACTGATTGGCACTAAATAATCATTTCAGAATAACCATTCATATGTAAAAAAAATAAAATCATCATTTCTAAGTGAGGCAGAACCTTTTTAAAGCAACTTCTCCCATATATGTGAACTTAATTTTGGTTCACATACTTTGCATTTATGTATTTTTGTATCCCAATTTCTGTTATTTCAGTTACACCTAAAATTGGTCTTTGCACTTGCTTCGAAACACAGAGACTAAAATCATTTCAAAGTGAGGCAGAACCTTTATAATGCTAAAGCACAGTGATGACATAAAATAAGGACACCTTGATTTCTTTGGGTTTGCAATGTTGTATGTAACACTTCCCATTAAAACCTTTTCCTGTATCGTTCTGAAATACCAGATTGCAGAATTGGATATTCTGTAAAAGTGGGTAACGGGAAACCATAGAGAAAAACAAGCTGGGATACAATTTCCAGGACTCAAAGAGCTTCTTAATCTCCTTCTCCTCATAATTCACTCCAGTTGTGAATATTTTCGTAAGACAGAACCAAGAAGACATTTGTGAAGTTTTTTTTTTTAATTTATTTCTATTATTTTCTTAGTTTATTATTTAGAATAGTCCTGCAACCAAAGAATACCACTACTCTTTATAAAGAGTTTAGACCATGTGAATACTAATGGAAAAGGTTATTTAGAATTCTTATGAAGTGATTAGTTTCTCTTCATAGTTTTAAAGGACCTTCAAAATGACAATATAAATTTAGTGCCACGGTTGCTCATGAACTATTACGGACAACACAAATATCTTCTTTATAGATGGGAAGGTAGAAGGTCCTGAAAAATAATTCTGGTTTAATGTGTGGAAGTAAATTTATGCAAATTGCTGTCAGTCATCTGTGTATTCATTTCACCAGCAAAATAACATTATAAATGATCTGTAGCCAACAATTCCTCACTTGCAGACATGCAATGCACATATTTATTCAAAACAGAAAATCACTTAAAGATAAGCATAAGTCTTACCACACCAATAGAAAAGTAGTTATTGATGATGTTGTAAGGCACTGGGTCTCCTTTCTCATCTTTATCGTTGGGTATTACTTCAAATTTCCACCTGTCCAGCAAAATCTCTGAGCTGTTCTCAATGTCTTTTAAGATCTTTATCAGATTCTCACCTTCATAACCTAGTAAAACATGAAAACAGTTATTTAATCAAGCATAATAATGTTTCATTCCATTTTCTTTCTCTTTCTAAATGAGTGGTTGTTGTTTGAGGATCTGGGCAACCTGATCTAGTTGAAGATGTCCCTACTCATTGCAGAGGAAGTTGGACTACATGACCTTTAAAGCTACCTTCCAATCTCCCAATTCAGAGATTCTGTGGATTGAGAAAGTGAAAGTTATGCATTTAAGACTTGAAAAGTACAATTGTGTTTCAAGCACTGAAAACTTTCCAGCACATAGAATCATGGAATGGTAAGGTTGGAAGGGACCTCAAGGATCATTTAGTTCCAACCTCCTGCCATAGGCAGGGACACCTCCCACTAGTACAGGTTACTAAAGGCCTCATCCAACCTGGCCTTGAACACCTCCAGGGAGGGAGTAGTACGTCATTAAAAGGAATAAAAATGCAAAGCTGATTTCTGCACTCAGCTAATTTAATGTCTACAGATTTCACTGAGTATCAGATTTATACTGGAAAAAATAATTTCATCTTAACAACTGTCAACCCTTTGAATTTCCCAAACCATTAAAGCAGTTATTAAAAACCCTACAATTATATTTTGCTAAATTTTCTCACTAGAAAATTAATCTTAGGATTTAAATTAATTTGATTTCAAAATTTATGAAAAAAAAAGGTCATGCAGTAGTGGTTTGTCTGCTTCAAGTCTGGCAAGAGATTGAAAGACTAAAAGATGCCTACTATTTTTCATTGATTGTTTCAATGTGGTGTAGCATAACAAATCCAAAATTTGAAATCCATAACTGATGACTTATCAGCAGAACTAACATTTTCCATCTTTCAACAACATATTTATGAACCTCATCATGCTCTGTAGAGATCTTACTTTCACTTGCCAAGAAGCACTCATGTGTCTTTAGGTAATTAACTACTAGTAGTAGTTCACTACACTGCATATTAAACAGTAAAAAAACTTGTTTAGGCATTTCTGAGTATACACAACCTCAAGTACACCTGTGCACACATAATTGGTGTGGGGATTTTACTAAGAGACATTACCAGCTCTGAACACTATTCAAACTAAATGTAATAGAGACTTGTGCTAGTTTAACACTGCCTTTTCCCTACACCACAGAAGTGAGGGGAAAGTAACAGATAAAAACACTCTGAGTTGAGATAAAGAATTGATTTATGAGTTTGCTGAATAAATGAGATAATAGTAATACCACATACAAATACCTTAACCTACTGGCAGAAAAAACACAGCAGAAAGCAGCAGTAAGCAGAAGCAAGTGAGCTGAAAGCTCCCACCCATCTCTCTTTGTACTGCTACCATGTTAGCAGAAGAGAATCAACGTCCAAACCCCCCATAAACCAAAAGCAGCAACTGGAACAGGAAACTTCTCATGTTAAAATCTGAACTTCAAGCTCCATAATACTTTGTTTCAGTCAGCATTTCCATTTTGAAGCTGGCATGAGGCAGGATGGCTTTGAATAATAGTAGCAAGCATTCAAGTTAACCCACAATACTGAAGATAGTCATTCCTCCCTCAAATCAGAAACATACTCTCAAGCACAAGCAATATGTACTTCCTGAATCATTATTTAGCAAACAAAGCTATTCAAAGCCTCCCTGCTCAAAAGCCGTTGCCAATGCATTTCTTTTTGGGCTGCATAGTTGGTTTTTTGCTGGTTGTTGCAAACCACCACTTCACAGCAGCATGCACAACACCATTTATCTGCATCCTTGAGTTCACACATTGACAATTTAGTTTCTGTGAGCCCTGACTCCTCTCCCATCTACAGAAATTCCAGAAAATCTCTGTTGTTGCATTGTTTACCACTAAGTAACAGGGCAAAGAATGATGAAAGCCAGAATATTGTCATACTGTATTTTCCTACTTCAGTTCAGAAGGAATCATGCTAAAGGAGTAGGGGAATAAATACAAGTGAGTGGAAGGACTGATCTTGACTAATTGAATTGTCCCACAGATGGCCCTGCTTAGAACAGGATTTTGGACTAGCAATTTGCTATGAATCCTTCTCCTTTTCAACCTGAACCACACTAAGAACTGTTCAGAAAGTGAAGAAGGGCTGATTGATTAGGTTCTGGTTGATTGGTTTCATTAAAGGCCGTGTGTGTGTGTGTGTCCCAACAATATGCAAACAATCAAGCAGCAGCTATGGTAGAAAAATAAATGTTCTGAAATGATTTCATAGAAAGCATCAGGCTTGGAAAGTTCTACAGCATGGAAGCTACTGAGAATTTGCAAAAGACTACCTAATGACATGTCAGACCTCTAGAAAGAAAACTTGCTATCACAGAATTGCAGAATGTCGGAGCCTAGAAGGGACCTCAAAAGAGCATCAAATCCAACCCTGCCGGAACAGGATCACCTACATTAGGTCACACAGGAATGCATCCAGGTAGGTTTAAAATGTCTCCAGAGAAGGAGACCCCACAATCTATGTCAGCAGCCTGTTCCAGTGTTCTCTCACCCTCCTGGTGAGCACTGCTATCACAGAGACAGAAGAGATACCTACAAAGGCTGACAAATTCCAAATACACAACATGTCGACTGAAATAATCAAGATCTGAAATGGAACTGGCTGTGAGCCCACAAACTGGCAAGCTTTCATTCAGAGACTGAGACTTGCCTAAGACTTTCTTTTTTGTCTCCTTCAAGTCATTCTGTAATGCAAATCCTGAATGGAAGTAAGTTACTGGAGGAGCTAAGAGGAAGACTCCATACATGCAGGAAAGTATGCAAAGGCTATTAAAGGTTTAGCTTCACATATGGAGGAGGCCTTGAGTGACCTGTGCTAGTGGGAGATGTCCCTGCCTATGGCAGGGAGTTGGAACTAGATGATCCTTGAGGTCCCTTCCAACCTTACTATTCTATGATTTTACATAGATTCTCCTTTCACCATTCTTTGCCTTCTCATTTCCTTAAAAACGGCACCACAGCACTTACTGTCTGGAACCTTTTGCAGGAAAAGAGAAAGGGAGTGGATCAAGGAACTAGTCTGAAGCTGAGATACATTTTTCACTTAATATTTCTGAACATGAAAAAAACTAAACCACCCTCAACCCATTATTAGCTGATTTCCGTAACCCTTTCTGAACAGTCTCAATTAACACCCATTTAAGAATACTGGCTTTGTAAGGTATTGATCAAAGAAGTAAGTGCAATAAAGATGTTAAAAACCCAACCAAATACTTATATACAATTCTCATTGACCCTTGGAGCCTTTTTGGTGTCAGCAGAAGCTATGCAAAAAGGTATGAAGACTGATTACATCTCTTAATAACTGTAAATTGTTCACATAACATTTACTGATAGCTAATCCCCAAAAAAGGAAAGGTGGTAATGGCTCTTTACATAGATTGTAAAAAAGGAAACCACATGTTGAGAGCAGAATTTGATGAAAAAATTACTCTTTTTTCCTTTTAATTGCATAATGAATTGTATTTGAATGTTGTTTACCTCCTCCCCATCTCAGACACCTTGCTAAATCATTTCCAGTCCCAAGAGGCAGGATAGCAACTGGAGGATGCTTAATCAAGTTTGCTTTCTCTGTGAATAAAGGAGGAAAAAACACAATCAATGAACAAAAAAGTCTGATTGTTTGGTACTGATACAGTAACTGTGTTAGGGTTTATTTCAGTGCAAGGCAGTAATACGTGTTTTGTATATGAGATCACACTGCTTGCTTAGCAACAAGCATTTCACCAAGCCACTCCATTATGCAGACCCTTCTCCAGTCAATTTCCAATTCTTAATCCTAATTTACTCAATGGTTATCACAAAGACTTTCGTAACCCATAGATGTAATAAACATTCCCAAACAATTGCACCAAAGATCCTTCCAAGACTGAACAAGTTGTGTTCACTGTTGCTTTCAGGATTACCATTTCCAGCTATGAATGCTAAAGAGTAATAGTTACAAGCACAAATAAGGAGATGAATCTTAAAACCAAACTCACATTTAGCTGCATGTTCTCTTGGATTTGTGTCTCTGCAGAAGTACCACTACCAACAACTCCTCAGAACCAAAACGAGTGATTTGCCCATCAAGAATTAAATCTGCTACTTGAAATGAGCGTTGGTCTATCTGATGAAGTATCTAAGTCAGTATTTTGTATTTAGGAAGTAATGCTTTGAAAGATACAAATGTAGTGCCTTTTGACTCTTTACTGGTACTTTTCTAGCATATCAAGCTATCCAAAATCCAATGGGAAAACTCTTGTCAACTAATACAGCTTTTTCGCACGCTGGAAGTGGGGTAGTTTTCCCTCAGGTATAGTATTTCAAATATGTCATTTGTCTAAACTCCCCATTTAATTGGCATGGACATAGAATCATAGAATGGTAAGGCTGGAAGGGACCTCAAGGATCATCTAGTTCCAACCCCCTGCCATAGGCAGGGACACCTCCCATTAGTACAGGTTACTCAAGGCCTCATCCAATCTGGCCTTGAACACCTCCAGGGAGGGAGCATCTACGACATGGCAAGGGACATATTATTTATCCATTTCTCACTTCCACACTTTAGGAAGATTTACCATTCACAATACCAGTGTAAAAGAGTTTAGTTTAATATTTAAGAGAACAGAAAACCTTCAAACACTTAAAAGTCTCAAACTGAGGGGTAAAAAGTTTTGATGGGGTTTTTTTTAATGTTTGGGGGGGGGTTTGTTTGTTTTTTCTTTGTTTCTTTGGAGGGTTTGTTGTTTGGCTTTTTGTTGTTGAGTGGGGTTTATTTTCTTTTCTTTTTTTGCACATTTTTCTTTTTCTTTCCTTTTGCCTTGCTCTCAGCTAGGATAATTTGTATACCAGCAGATCAGGAAAGAAAAGATCAAATTAGTAAAGTGTTTCTTGAAACAGATGATTTCTTAAACCTTCTATAGCAAAGGACTTTTGTTTACTAAAATGCAGCATTGAAAAATCTATTTGCTCTGCTTATCCAACAACCAGATCCTGGATCTGCTAAATAATTTATTAGCTCTGTAGCCAGAAAAAAAAAAAAAAAAGCTGCAAAAGACAATGTAGCCTTTGTTATTTTTTTCCCCAAATAGTGCCATGGAAAGGAAATGTAACTGCATGACATTTTAGACCTCATGACGTGAGTTGTACAGTGATGACACAAGCAACAGCTGCAAAACTTCACCTCCTCAAGTGTGGGCAATACATTTGATATTTGTACACTGATTTAAAACTTTCACAGAATTGTCAGGGTTGGAAGGGACCCCAAGGATCATCTAGTTCCAGCCACCCTACCATGGGCAAAGACACCTTCCACTAGATCAGGCTGCCCTTTGAAAGCTATTGAAGAGTTGCAATTGCTTGCATTTGGGGGAAAAAAAAAACAACAAACAAAACATAGTTTTCTTTTGTTTGTTTTGTTTTAAATCCAAACCAGAAATAGGTTTTTGCTATCATCTATTCCTTCATGACTTCATTTTTACTTTTCCCTGAACTTTAAAATGTTTTCTGGTCCTCACCTGCCACAAAGCACACACTTGACAGTATTCTTCATCTAAATTTTCACTTCACCTTTCTTCATTTTCTTAATTTTCGTTGTCATACATTCCTCTCTTTTTTT
>VWZE01025972.1:85207-110410 GCA_013396675.1 Eubucco bourcierii | reverse complement strand
TTTTTCCCTGCAGTTCCACTGATCCCAAATAAACAATCATGTGACATGGAACATGTTCTCCCTAATAAGCCTTGAGAAGTTTAAGTTTGTAGTATCTTGACTCCTGGGCATTCTTAGTGATTGATAGAGAGGACTGTAAGGCCAACTGACTGAAAGAACTCCCAATGTCTGGTACTCCACAACAGAGAGATTGGGCTAACACATGACAGACACAAATCTGGTAAACTAAATGAGAAAAGGTAAATATTGTTAAAATAATCAACTTTCATTTAATTTAGTTTGGGGCACAGACTCTGAACTAAAATTAAAACAGACTGATTCAAATTTCTGACTTTCTGGGATTCCAGAGGACTACAAACACTAGATGTGTCTAGGGATTTTTTAATATCTTTTGCAATTTCAATATTCTTCAAAGTACTCATGTCCCAGATGACTAAATTTCCAAGATTTAAATGAACAAGCTCTTGTTTTAAATAGCTGTAAGAGCAAGCTCTTATTTTAAATAGCTGTAGGAACAAGCTCTTATTTTAAACAGCTCTCTCCATTCTTTGGTACCTAGGATGTAGTAAAATGAAAAACACAAGTCCAAGAAAACGATGTAAACACCATTGATTACCTATGCAATCCAAAATCCAGCCTACTGTTCCATCTCCACCACATGCTAGTACTCTGAACTCAGCAACATCTCGGAAAAAGTTTAACCTAGAAACAAGAATTGAAGAGATCTGCTTAATTATCACAAATGTATGGCGCATTACACAAACAGTTTACGGTTTGAGATGTTTCATTTCAGAGCGAATGGCAAATAAACGCCTGAAGGGATCACCTCTGCTCACACATTCTCATCTCTGCTTGTGCATTCACCTTTTAGACAAATAAAATGAACATGGCATTATTTGAAAAGTTTAGTATGAAATGTCATTTCAAGAGTACTGGGATTATGGTAGACCACTACTAGCAACAGCTTGCACTTAATGGTAATACAAATCTTTGTGTCTGTTCAAATCTTCTTTGAAACTATCATCAGAAAACATTATCTGTTTACCTAGGTGCAAATGGATGTTTATTCCCTTAAGACAGACAAATCTAAGGTGGCTAATTTTTTAGCCATGCCACTTCCTTGTGAGGTGCTATAAATGCATATGAAAACTGCATATTTCTGGTAGCACAATGATACATAATAAGCTGAGTGCGATGGTTTGGGAGTTCCCCACCCCACACACTTTGTAAAATGACCCAGACTAGAACTCAACCAGCTGGAAGTTAAGGACTGAAGCTCTATTTACAGCTCAGCACAATGTACAAGCAGAGATATACACTATAGACAGGAATAGTTACAGACATAGACAAGTAAATGGTAATACAGCAACACAACTCCCCTCCCAGAAATCAGAGACCCCAGGAGGGGCTCCCAACCACCCTTCCACCTTCTCCCCACCCCTGTGCCTTACCCCAAGGTTTGCCTTATGTGCAAGGTAAATTAGGAGGATCGGCCAGGGGGGTTAGAAGAAAAGTGGTTAGTGAAGATTAATAGGCAAGGAGAAGTCAGAGCCAGAAGCTGCTAGACCACCCCAGAAAAGGAGACAGACAGATAATACCTTATCTACATTGTGGTTTCTTTTCCCAAAACAATCTCAGCAAGCCTATGAGCGAAGTAGACATCACCATGTTTTCCTTTCACAGCCTATAGTGTAATTTTCTCTATTAAAACATTCTAATTAGCCTCAAAACAACACACTGAGCATGTTGTGGTTGGTAAGAATGACTTTGCACCATAGTTTAATACAAAATGAATAAGGATCAGCTGGAATGCACCCATTTCATTCTCCCGCAAATCATATTTTAACACTGCAACATCTTTGGCAGTATTTGCCTGGTTATTTCTGCTTCCATATCCACAGAGTGCTGGACAGTACTACCATCTTATTATCCACTTCATTCAACATCAGTGCTCCATATTGTTGAAAAGTGAGGATATATTAAACCAGTTCTAAGTTGCAGTATTTTAAATTCAAAAGCATCTTTTCAGGAGATACATAGTATCTTCTGATACATAGTAGTGTTGTTAGTCCTTATACATCAACTGCAAACCGAATCAGAACTGTCGAGGCTAGAATCAGAGAACTGTCAAGGTTAGAATCAGAGAATTTTGTCAAGAATCATCTAGTTCCAATCCCCCTGCCATGGGCAAGAACATCTTACAGTAGATCAGGTTGCTCAAAGCCCCATCCAGGCTGGCCTTAAAAACCTCCAGGGATGAGGCTTTCACCACAACCTTGGGCAACCTGTTCCAGTGTCTCACCACCTTCATGCTGAAGAACTTCTTCCTAATATACAATCTGAATCTACCCACTTCTGGTTTTGCTCCATTCTCCCTAGTCTTATCACTACCTGACATCCTAAAAATTCCCTCAGCAGCTTTCTTGTAGCCTCCCTTCAGATACTAAAGGCCACAATAAGGTCTCCTCAGAGCCTTCTCCTCTCCAAACTGAACAGCCCCAACTCTCTCAGTCTGCCTCCATTTGAGAGCAGCTCCAGCCCTCTGATCATCCTCATGGTCCTTCTCTGGACACATTCCAGCACATCCATATCCTTCTTGTAATAGGGGCAGTAGAACTGGATGCAGTACTCCAGGTGGGGTCTCACCAGAGTGAAGTAGAGGGGGAGAATCACCTCCCTCAAGCACACTTCTCTTGATGCAGCCCAGGACACGGTTGGCTCTCTGGGCTGCAAGTGCACACTAGTGCCTCATGTTGAGCTTCTTGTCTACCAGTACCCCCAAGTCCTCTTCTCCAGGGCTGCTCTCAAGCCAGTCACTGTCCAGCTTATATCAGTGCTTAGGATTGCCCCAACCCAGACACAGGAGCTTGCACCTGGTCTCGTTGAACCACACAAGGTTGGCATGGGCCCACCTGTCCAGCCTGTGAAGGTCCCTGTCCTCCAGTGTGTTGGCCTTCCAGTAATTTTTCTGAATTTATATGTATGTGTATATATATATATATGTGTGTGTGTGTGTATGTACATGTCTGTGTGTATGCACATTCATCTATATTCTCTTCATTAGTGTCACAGACTGTATATTCTATATTCTATTGACCACATCTCATTTCCAGTCTTCAATCTCCCAATAAATGCACAATTAATTAGTGCATTGTACCCAGAATCTTAAATATAAATACATACAATAACTTGCAAGCATTTAATTCAAGCTGTTCCCAATATCACACTTCAATGTTGTACACAAAATGGAATACCTGACCCCAGGAGTTTTTAAAAATCCTTTTAATTCTCTTCATAAACTCAAGAACACATGAAAAATTATGGAGCAAAAAAAACCACCAAAAAACCAAAAAACAAACAGATAATGGGAGAAGGAAATGAATAGCAAAACGGTCCAAAAATGTTATTTAAGCTGTAGAAGATCACAGAACAACTTCTTCTATTAGTTTTAGACCAAAAATTCAAGGTTATCAAAGATACATAGAATCACAGAATCACTGAGGCTGCAAAAGGTCTCTGAGATCATCAAGCCCAGCCTGTAACCTAACACCATGACATGAGCTAAACCATGCCACCAAATGCCACATCCAAACTTTTCTTAAAGTCCTCCAGGGATGGGGACTCCACCACCACCCTGAACAGTCCATTCCAGTGCCTAATCATCCTTTCTGTGAGGAAGTGCTTCCTAATACCCAACCCAAACCTCCCCTGGCACAGCTTCAGACCATGCCCTTCTGTCCTGTCATTAGTTGCCTGGGAGCAGAGCCTGACCCTCACCTAACTACAACAGAATTAAGACCACAACATTCTTGTCCCCCTCTCTCTAATTTTCTCTGCTCAGAAGAGCCCTGAGACAATTTCAGGTGTCAAGTACAACATTTGAAGGATGCTTACTCACTCTGTATTAAACTCTCCTTTGCCCTTCTCACTTCTTAGGTCCTACTTCACACATCTGCAGGACAAGCTCTATAGGATGCCTTCCAGTCCACAATTTCTTGTGCCAAATTTGACTGGGAACACATCTTCTAATAAGCATATGTGCTGAAAGACACTCTGCTGGAAGTCACCTCCCACCACTGCAAGAGTGGGCACTCAGATATGCCTGGTCTACAGGTGTGCATCTCTGTTATTCCACAAGACCTGGCAAAGGGACAAACGCATCCCATGACCAGCATTCCCACTTCACTGAGTCCGGATAAAATCAGCAAATTTAATTATGTTGCTTCTAGTACTGAGGGTATTTCAGATTAATTTAAAATCCAACTGTAGTCAGAAGGGATGGCAGGGTACTAATTTCTATATGTGCTAGAAACAAATGTTTATAGCAGAGATCAAAAATTAAGTCTAGGAAAATAAAATAAAAAAAACAACAACAACAACAATAAAAAAACCCACCAAAAAAACCTTTAAAAAAACACCAAAACAAAAAGACAAAACAAAACAAACCACCAAAAACCACCAAAAATTAAAAACCCCCAAACAAACAAAAGCAAAACCCCCAAAGTTCAACAATACAACAAAACCAAGCCAAGACCAAAGGTAGAGAGTTAATCCTAGCATTATTTCAGATAGGCAGAACACAGACTTAAATCTGATTTTCCTTCTTTTAAACAAGTGTTTTCACCATATGGCTATCACACATCCATTCAGGTTTGACTTCATATTTAATCTTCACTGAAAAAGTGTAACATTGGGGATAAAGTTGATACATATTGTCAAAAAAAAAATAGCAATAAGCTTCATTCATATTTCACTTGGAGCATTTGAGATGTATATCAATTTTCCAAATCATTTCATAACATGGTTTTAAGTTCCCACAACTTTTCCTTTTTATAAATGTAAATATAAACATGATATATGCAGTAGATAAATACATTACATCATATAAATAATTATATAAATAATATAAAAATATATATATATGCAATATAAAGGTAAAAATGATATATGCATTATATAAATACAGAATATATGAGGTCTAACATACTGTGCATTGTATATTTGCATCTATAAACAGAGCTTGTGTAAAGGCACTGTAACAAATATAAATATTTATAAAATGAAGTTAATTTATAAAAGTAAATATAGTTATATAATTAGCTATGTAAATAAATCTCATTCATTGAATTAAAATGTGCAGTCTACATTAGAAGGGGAGAAAGAAATGTGGTTTACTGTTTATAGGGTTTTAGTCAAAGTATTATTGTAATTGTAAAAAAAAAAAATATATATATATATATATTTGACAGATTTTTTAGTAAAACTTAAGGTAAAAGAGTAAGTACTGCTTATCAATATTGCTTTAGCCAATTAGTGTTTTAATAATGGGCTGCCCAGGGAGGTGGTGGAGTCACCGTCCCTGGAGGTGTTCAAGGTAGGTTTGGACGTGGCACTTGGTGCCATGGTCTAGTCTTGAGGTCTGTGGTGACGGGTTGGACTTGATGATCTTTGAGGTCTCTTCCAACCCTGGTGATACTGTGATAACATCTGTTATCTCTTATCCACAGAACTTTTTTATGTTTAAAAAAAACCAAAATTAAATTGCTAGAGAAAAAAAAAATTAGCAAAAGTGGTTTGAAATAGAAATAAAGAGGAAAAAAAAAACAAACCAAAAGGGAAGTCAAGAAGTCACCATAAAAACTTTGTGCATTGTCAGACTAAGGTAAAGGATCAGAACAGAAAACAGAGTTCATTTCTTTTTTAATTGATTTTAAAAATTGTATAAGTATTCTAGGTGTGTATATAATAAACATCAACTAACTTACAGTGGGTCTCAATCCCAAAGGTTTTCTCTCTGTTTTAAGAAAAAAATTAGCTGTTTAATAATTTAGATGATTACACTTTACACAGCACAAGATGACAAAGCCTGTAGTGACAGGATGAGGGACAATGGTTTCAAACTAGAGAACAGCAGACTTAGATTGGATGTTGGTACAAGATTTTACCATAAGGGTAGTGGAACATTGGAACAGGTTGCCCAGGGAGGCAGCAGGGATTCAATCCCTGGAGATATTGAAGGTGAGGTTTGACAGGTTCTGGGCAACCTAATCTAGTTGAGTATGTCCCTGTTGACTGCAGAGGGGGTTGGACTTCGGAGGTCCCTTCCAACCCAGACCATTCTATGATTCTAAGCATGACATCAGGTACAAAAAACAAATGGCCATTATAACCAAGCCCTTTACAGAAACTCCATTAATAACCCTGACAGAAATTAAACAGCATTATGAGAAATAGGTAAATCAGAAACTTTAAAACACGTATTTTATTGGTATCAAATTCATTTGTACTCTAATTCACACAAAATCATTTAATACAAAACATTATTTTGTTGGGGTTTTATACTACCACTAAAAAAAAAAAAAACCCACACCCTTATTTATGGATATGAGAATAGGTAGATATTCTTTTATACAGATGTGATTTTTATTTACACTATAATAAAAAGCTTTTCTACATCACTTAACATAAGCTAGTGGAGCTGGAGTGATATATCAGAACATTAGGCTGGTACAAACTGTAACCCAAGTTACAGCCCTTCTTCAATCACTTGCAAAAAAGAAACCAAAAAGATCAGCAGGACTTCTACTGACATCTCCTTCCACAGGACAAAACAAAACCCTGATACATTTGCAAATAAAAGGTGAAAAGCTACAACTATAATAACCTACAAAATAAAATCTATGGCTGTATACTAGAGTCTTACAACAGCAGATTATTCTTGCAAGGCCAATTTTAGATGATTCTGGAAAATGAATCATTTTTCTTTCTACTGATCACAATCAAAAGGGCAGTACAACCAATCCTTAAATGTGGATTACAAGAGATTAGTATGTTTCATTGTATCCCTATCACAAAAATTGGCAAGATCATCTAATTCTTGTTTGATGATTGAATTCCATCGTTAAATTGCAGCACCCTTTTCTTTTTACTGTACCTCCCAACTTTTCACATTCAACAGATCTAATAAGCACACACATAACACTTAGTCAACAGTCAATAATTAACATAAGTGGGTTCAGTCATTAGAATGAACAGGAAAACCTGTCCATAGTAACCTTCATCTTGTTAGCTCCCTTGAAAGTCAGCTTGCTTTAGTCTTCCCTAATCCAGTTTCTTATCTGCCAGAAGTAAAGCAAATTTATACCACTGAAGGTGTTTGATGCCAGCTCCTTTTTAATTAATTTTGCCAGACACAAGGATCACATAGACAGACAAGTAAAGAATTCCTGCTGACAAATTAGCTATTTCCACCTGAAATGATGACAACTGTTTCACCTACCTATCTTATTGTAATTTGGTGTCTCCTAATTGCCTCCTCACATTCCCATCCATGAACATAAGCTGTTTATGACTACAACACAGACTTAACTATTTGCTGTTGCATCATGCATTTATGCCCAGGCAGCACCCCACACACACACATCTCTCCAGCCCCCACACCCTCTTAGCCTTATAGAAATGTGTTAGAAAATCCTTTCCCACTCCAACTATTTCAAAACATACGTTACAATGTTTGTCACTTCGGTACCTATTTGTCTGATATCCAGAAGCAGTGCACTATAAGGTAGCAGAACAGCACTGTGTGAAACTGTTCAGCCAGTCTCATTCACACAATGGAGGCAAAAAATTAAAACCATAGTAAGGATTAATTCACTGATCTTAGTATCTCAGGAGGTTACAGCTGAACAGAGGATATGCTGCAAATTATTCAGTGGATATAAAAACACTTGGTCAATTTGTCTGCTGCAGAGAAGATCAAGGCATGAAAAAAAGGGGCAAAGAACCCAGCATCTGTCTTCATTAGACAATTTTTTTTCTTGAGTACTCTAAATGGCATGAAAACTACTTCAGCTCTTGTGCCTTAAATTCGTATTTTTACTGAGCCCTTTGACAATTACCCCTGAATAATCTGAATTCAGTAGAACTTGTAAATACTTTTGTCACACAGCTTCCCAATTTCACTACAGACAGTACACGAATTTTGTCAATTACAATACTTCCATCTAATTGTAATTAGCTGCAAGGTAGAGGACTTCAGATGCTCTGCATTACAATTTACACAGAAGATGTATTAAAAGTTATTTGTTATGAGTTCTGTTATATTCACTTTGATAATTACAATCCCATGTCGGAATACAAATTATGCTGTGTTTGAATTTAGTTCACCCTAAATACCACCAGCTGAAAGAAAATTTGAACCTGCTGCGCTTTTATTCATAGAATCATAGAATGGTAAGGTTGGAAGGGACCTCAAGGATCATCTAGTTTCAACCCCCTGCCATAGGCAGGGACACCTCCCACTAGTACAGGTTACTCAAGGCCTCATCCAATCTGCCCTTGAACACATCCAGGGAGGGAGCATCCACAACCTCCCTGGGCAACCTGTTCCAGTGCCTCACCACCCTTACTGTAAAGAACTTCCTCCTAACATCTAGTCTAAATCTCCCCTCTGCCAGTTTAAGCCCATTGCCCCTTGTCCTGTCATTGCAGGACCTTGTAAACAATCCTTCCCCAGCCTTCCTGTAGGCCCCCTTCAGATACTGGAAGGCTACTATCAGGTCCCCTCGAAGCCTTCTCTTCTCCAGGCTGAAGAGCCCCAACTCCCTCTTTTATTAATAGGTTTATGCTGACAAAGGACCGATCTGATAGTATCTCACACTTCCAGGTGAATCCTGTAACTTAGAGCCTTTGTCCACTCACAAATTCACAATGCTGGGTTTCATCTAAAACATTCAACTCACCACTGAGTCTGAAATTGTCCACAGGGAAGCAGCAAGTTGAAAGAGAAGGCAGATGCATTGTTGCAAGGTTTACTCCTTTGTAATAATAATCATATTGCTATTTTGTCAAACAAAACAAATTAATTCCTGATAAAGGTTATTTATTTGAGAATGTGAATTAGAACTAAACACAGTTTTTCCTCTTCTAGACTGCCAAGCTGAGCTTGCCCTGTGATGGGACAAGATAGACACTTGAGCCTCATTACAGATACAATTTTCTGTATGCTGTAATTCATGAGATGGTAGCATAGAATTAATAGAATGCCTTAGATTGGAAGGGACCTCAGAGATCATCTGCTCCAATCTCCCCACCATGGGCAGGGATGCCTCTCAACTAGACTCAGCTGCTCAAGGCCTCATCCAGCCTGGACTTGAACACTCATAGGTAGGAGGCATTAACAACCTCCCTGGGCAGCCTATTCCAGTCTCACCACCTTCATACTGAAGACCTTCTTCCCAATTCAGTCTACTAATCCTACTCTCCCTCAGTTTAAAACCATTCCCCCTTGTCCTGTTGCCAGACACACTCATGAGAAGCCCCTTTCCAGCTTTCCTGTAGAATCCCTTCAGGTATTGGAAGGCAGCTATAAGGTGCCCTCAGAGCTGAACAACCCCAGCTCCTCAGCCTATCCTCATAGCAGAGATGTTCCAGCCCTCAGATCACTCTTGTGGCTCTCCTCTGGACTCACTTCAACAGCTCAGCAATTCCAGTGAATCACCCCAATAAAAATAACTTCCATAACTCAAATTTTTCATTGCACAGGGCAATATATTCCTCTCTTGGAATGCCACTTCAATGCACAAAAGTTATCCGGTAGATGCATATACTGCAGTTGAACTTTCAGTTGAACTGCTTTCAGTTCATACTTTCTAAAGATAAAGGTGGTTGCCAACTTCAAATCACAGCTTTGATACAAACCATGAGGGCACATTTAGAAAAATAAGATCCCAGTCCTTCAGTGTGTGATCACAGGAGATATTAATTCCATGAATACAGGAAACATTTTACTGTCAGGTACCCAACACTGGAAACGGTGGCCCATATGACATACTTCACACTCAAACATACCATTGACATAGAACCATAGAGTCAAAGATTTTTTGGGGTTGGAATGGACCTTTGAAAGTCATCTAAATCCAGTCCCCCTTCAGGGAAATCTGCAACCCTAGATCAGATTGCTCAGAGCCTAGTACAATTTAAACCAGAATGTTTCCTTCTCTTCTCCAGGCTGAATGACCCCAACTCTCCCAGTCTTTTCTGACAGCAGAGATGTTCTAGTCCACTGACCACTTTTGTGGCTAAAGCCTGGGAACCTGCTCCAACACGTTCATGTCTTTCTTGTGCTAAGGACTCCAGAGCTGGGTGCAGTACTCCAGGTGAGGTCTCACCAAAGTGGAGTACAGGAGCAGATATCCCTCGACCTGCTGGCCACGCTTCTTTTGATGCTGACAAGGATATGGTTTGATTTCTGGGTTCCATGTGCACATTGCCAAGTCATGTCCAGCTCTTCACCCAACAGTAGCCTCAGGTCATACTCCACAGATCTGCTCTCTGCAGCCTACACTGATGCAGGGGGTTGTCCTGTTGCAGGTGCAAGTCTTTGCACTTACCCTTGTTCACGAGATTTATATAGGTCCACTTTTCAAGCTTGTCCAAGTCCCCCTGGATGGCATCCCTCAAGTGCATTGACCACATCACTCAGCTTCCTGTCTTCTGCAAACATACTGAGTGCACTTGATCCCACTGTCTGTGTCATTGACGAAGATAGAAAACAGCACTGCTACAGACCCCTGAGGGACACCACTTGTCACCAGTCTCCATCTGGACATGGAACCATTGATTTTTTTCCCTCTGGATGTGACCATCTAACGAATTTGTTATCCACCCATCAAATCTGTAACTCTCCAATTTTGGATGTTGTGGGAAACTGTGTAAAAGGCCTTACAGAAGTGCAGATAGATAACATCCATAGCTCGCTCTTGTTCACTGATGTAGTCGCTCCATCATAGAAGGCCACTACTTTGGTCAGAGAGGACTTGCCCTTGGTAAAACCATGCTGACTGTCTTGAATCACCTCCCTGTACTCTATGTAACTTAGCACAGTTTCTGGAAGGATCTGTTCTATGATCTTCTCACGCACAGAGGTGAGGCTAGCAGTTGATAGCAACCAAAGTTTTCCTTTCTACTCTTTTCAAAACCAAATTTTAAAAAGCAAGTTATAGAATGGTTTGGGTTGGCAGGTAGCTTCAAAGATCATCTAGTGCATCCTGATGCCACAGGGAAGGACATTTTTCACTGGATCAAGTTGCTCAAAGCTCTATCCAGCCAAAATTGAGGTCTTGCTTGACTACAGCTTAAGACATATATCAGTCTATTATAGCTTGCAGCACTATAGTCAGTAGACGGCCCCAAATCATTCCAATATAGATAAATAACAACAGAGTCAAACCTATGGTCCTTGTAAGAATGAAATTCACCTTATCTGCATAATAGCCACACTATCTCCAAAATATGGAGATATTTTGGATAGCAGCCTTGTAGATTTGGGAGAGATATATGCCAGTCAGAAGAAGAAACACAGAAGCATTTGTGGGAAAACTGAATCAATATATGCTGGGTAGCGGGTGGAACGAAGACGCCAGATGTCATACATTCGAAGTAACTTAACTGTAATAGTCAAAAGCTTAGTTTAGGGTGATTGAGAAAAAAAAGAACCAATTCAGGAGTAGGAGAAGAACAAATTGATAATCAGGCTAAAGGATGTGGCAGAAGCTGTTAAAACAGATTTCAGACAGAGGCTGCATGTGGCCAGCTGACTACAGAACAATGAAAATGGTTGTGAGAGAGGTGAATGAATCTGGCTCACAGCTTTGGCAGTCTAGACTGAGACAGGAGAGGAAATTGGTGATATTTCCAACAGTTAAACACTTTGCTATGTATGCAGCAAGCACCACAGATGTCATACAAGTAAAAATATTAGTAAACAGCTGTTTAAAATATATCTCTAAACCCAAGGTTTAAGTTTCACATACGAAGACTTACTGAGTTCTATGGATGGCTGATTCATGGTGTGCAATAGTAATTTCAGTAATTAGAGCACAATGAAACCAGCATGGTTTCCTTTCCCATCCTTTGGCAAAAATGTAATTAGTCCAAAGAAACACAGACCAGGTTCAAGGTTTTGTTCAGGAGAAAATAACTACGCAGTTATTATTGTGTATAATTTTTCTTAGTGCATGTCTTCCCAGAATACTCTGGATATTCCAAACGTCCAACAGCAAAGAAATGCTCTAGCTGTCAATTCCAATAATCAGGGAAAATAGTGTAATTTTCAAAATAGGCCTATTGCTTTGTGATGTTATAAAGGCCCAGGTGCTGTATATTTCCAACAAAATTGCAGAGCAAGTTGTAGGGATTCCGTTTGGCTGTAAGTGGACAGAATTTAAGATTTTAAAAGCCTGTTGAGATAAACTTGCAGAGAGAATTTAAAAAATACATACTCTCCAAATTAAATGCTTAAGGCAGTTACAAAGAAATATAGCTTTTGTGGCTATAATGTCTATACAGAATGTAAAAATGACATAAATTACATTTTAAATGGAGCTAAGGGAATGGGAGCCTTTTCAGAGGGACAAAGCCTCTGTGAAATGGTGACCTCTCTACAGAGTCATGTGGGTCTGTAGCTCAACTGCTATTCATCCAGCTATTATTTACCTCTCTGTGAGGTGAACAATAACTGAATTTCAGATTCTTCAAGATCATTAAATCCACAATAACAGTTGTTGTCAGAAGTAGAAGACTCCTATAGAGACATAACAACCAAACAGGGAAACTCTTTTCAAGGCTAGAAACACAGGTGCTAGGCACAAATTACCCAATGTATCAGCCTGGCAATTTTCACGTCACTTTGTTAACCGTAGCAGTCTGTAACTGTGGAGTACCTTTTATGCCTGAGTTCAGCTGCAGAGCTTCCAGGATTTCTCCAGCTCGCCCATATCTCTCCACTCCCAAATAAAGAATATCTAAACTATTAATTACTGTACCAGTGTTTAACGTGTACTGTTGCCATTTGGCTGAGAGCTCCTTGATGTCCAGACCTCACAGCAGGTCAGTTTCTATTGCTGGAATGGAATCAACAAATGGCTGCAGCACCATTTATTTGCATCATGTATTTTTATACAGATTAGGTACGTAAGTCTTGACATAAACAGCTTCAAATACCTTAACTTAGGCATGCTAAGAAGCTACAAGAATCATCTTTGGTGCTGTCCCTACACAGTTCTCCAAGTAACATTCCACCCGTTACGGAAGTAGGCAACACATCCACCTGAGTAACCGCACATTCAGATATCGACACAACAACTCATTGTCAACTTGTTCAAAGTATTTTTCTGTTGACCTGCTACACCCTAACACATTTATTTAAAAAATGCACAATAACTGATAATATGAAAGGTGGTTCTGGGTTTCTTTAGTTTGTTGGTTTGGTTGGGCTTTTTTTTTGGTTTTTTTTTTTGTTGTTGTTTGTGTTTGTTTTGGGGGAAGGCTGCTGTGGGTTTTTATTTGTTTGTTTGTTGTTGTTGTTTTGGGTTTGGTTCTTTGTTTCTTTTTAAGGGAGAGGACTGAAAGGGAAAATTAAATGTATTATTTCCAGATCTCAAAGAAATTCAAATATGGGGTTCCATTAGTGGCCCTTCCTCATCTGAACAAAGGTTATTTTAACCTTGTTCCAGCTCATCTGAACAAAGATTATTTTAACCTTGTTCCAGCTAAGGTCTGCTATGGAGCCCTTTATTCCAATGAATTTCTGTGAAAGAACATGGTTGTCCCACGGAAGAATGAAAGACCTAGCAATAGAGCTGTTGGCTTTTTCATGAAATCACACAATGGTTTCACAGTTCCTGTAAGAAACAGGTTTTTATTGGTCTCCTATCTCTCTTGTCTTTGTCCCTGTGACCTAACGAGGAGCTAGGTAGATGAACTGTAGATACTTATTCGTGTTTGGCACAGATGTTTGGAACTTAAGTTAGAAACTTGTTATTTTATTCACTGATGAGAGCAGCCCATGAGAAAAATACCATCATAAATTTAAAAAAATGTTAACTTGTAGGTTAAAGCAGACAGTCTGGCTCTACCAACAACATGCATATTTTACCCTGACAATACAAAACATTCTATAGGTTGAGTGAACATGTCTGAAATCAACATTCAAAACAAATAATACCTCAAAACAGATCAAATTCAAATGTATTACAATAATCATAGATGCTTTTAAACATACACACAGTGTGCTAATCCCTATCCACTAAATAGCAGTGACTAGAATGAAGAATACACTTTTCTCTGTGCTGTACAATCCACCAACTCTGTTCCGTTTCAACATAAATGACACACATGGCAATATTAAATAAATGTAACATTTTGATTGACAAGCAGTATAAATGACATCATAGAGATGGATGAGTGAGGGGATGGATGGATAAGCAGGTTTCATTAGGCAATCCAGCCCTTGCAGAAAGGGAAAACAAGGACTGGTAAGTAAAATACAGAGTTTATTTAACTGCTCACTTAAGGGACAAATTATATGCAGCCTACATAGTACTGATAGAGGCAAGAAATGATGTCAGGAGATAAACTGAAACTTTGAGATTATTCCTTTATGTGGGATGAATTTTTAAAACAACATATCAAAACAAGCTTGATAAAAATGCATGTTTGAAAATTAATCAGAGGTTTCTTCAAAGCAGCTCTGAAGTAAAACTATTTTGATGCCTTATAGGAAAAGAAATAGAAAATACTGGCTTTAAAAAAACAAAACCAACAAACAAACATCAAATCACCAAACAAAAAACAACTTAAAAAACAAACACCCCCCCAAAAAAATATTGTCCCGGTTGGAAAGAGTCAAGTTTAAATGGCTTCAGCGCAGGGTTTCAGTTTGAACTTAACACTGCCCTCTTGTGCTTCTACCTTAAAAACACATTTTCCTTTGCATCACAAGATACATGAAAACTTGAAGTCGGGAACGGACAGAAATGCAGTCAGTAAGTGGGGTATGTTTGTCTGGTTTTGCTCTGTTTATAAAAGAAAGGTTCAGTAAAAAAAGATAAATTTGAGTGATAATATCTCATTTGTTTTAAGAGTCATCAACCAAATCGCTAATACAGCACTTCTATTATAACCTAACCAAAGCAATATTGGTTACAGGTTTTGTCTCAGTTGAGATTTCTTATAAATTCCAGAACTAAGTTTCTGCAATTTTTCTACTCTACTTCCTCTATGGATTACTAAATTTTTCCATGTGTTTCAAGAGCAGCGTAACAAAATGCAAATAAAAATTACCATTTGAGCAAGGAAAGAGCATAAGAAGTAATGTACAGGATAAGTTTACATGCATGAAAGAAATAAGGTATGCAATTGATTTCATTTTTTGAACAGCTTTTGCACTATTCTGCAGCTTGCACTTTAACCAATCCATAGTGCAAGATATCCTGAGAATCTTAACTTTAAAAATGGTTGGGACCAATCTGCTTTTGCTGTCATCAGTGCTATACACATCCCAAGTCTAACACAGTAAATGAACTGAGAGTTGACATAGAATGGTTTTAAGAGAGAACAGCTTCCTGTATGTTTGGTCTTAAAACCAACAGTACTGCAGAAACTATCACAACATATTCTTTTCAATAACATTATTGAATGTTATTAATTCAATAACATTATTGAATGTTACTGAATGAATATTATCTGTGACAAATGGAATATAACTTTGCGAGGTACAAACTGTGTTTATTTCTACCTTTAATTTGTTCCCCTCCAAGTTAAAAGAAAAACAAGTCTAAACCAATAAATACTCCTAAGATAACATTCAAAAAAGTATTCAGACAGTGTGAACTTCATGTGAACATAGATCTCCTAAAATCTTTCCACAACTCTTCTCACTGCTGTAAAATTATCAGTGACATAACTGACATGCAGTGCACACAAAATGACGCACAGACTACGTGTTCTGCCTGTCTGTTTTCTTTTACCAAAGTACACAGTGCTTGAAACAATTTCAGGTGGTAAAAGGTGGTATTGAATATACTGGGGATTCTCCTGTTTTCACATGAACAGAAAATAGGAAGAATCATGGAAGAAGTTTATCAGGTGAGTGACTGCAACACTACCTGGTTCAGATAACACTTTAGTCCCTGTAAAAAAATCACTGTCAGCATAATATAACCTGTCCAGGCATTTCTGTCCACCACACCCCCATGATTATAGAATTGTTAAGCAGCATACAGCAGCTGTATTTCAAAACAATATCCTATATTTGACATGCATAAGAATATATATCTGTACATTGTGTGTGTGTGTGTGTGTGTATATATATATAAATACATATATATATATAAAACACAGGCATACATGTATGTGCACATATGTGTTTATGCAGAAGCAATGGGTGTCCTGCAATTCAGTTGTTAGGTTGCTTGCTATTCATAACATCAAAGTAACCCTGACATGAACTCAGGTTGCTGATACGGTAGTAAAAGTGGCAGAGAGAAATTCATCCCACAGCTACTGCATGGTTATCACTAAAACAAGTGATATGTAGTTTTATTTATACTTGTAAACAAATAATACCTGTAAATTTCTGCAGACATTCAGAGGTCTGCAGTGTTGATGCATTCAAAACATGCTATATGTGCCTCAGCCTGTTCATTTGATTATGTAGCATTTTATTAAATGAGTTCCTGGTAATAATATTAACTGTAGACTTACCCTGGCATTGGTCCATTTCCAGAAAGACTATAAACTTGACGAGGATTTAAAAGGTACTGAAATTTTCTATAAATTCTGAAGAGGTAAAAGAGACAAGGAGAAAATATTTACTTACATGGCTGGAATTAGTTTGTTAAACCTACCAAATGAAATAATTAAAGAAGTTGACATGCACTATAATTATTTGAATCATAGGTACTCATTTATGTAAAAAAAATTTTTAAAAAAAAATACTTGAACATAGGAATTATAATTCATCCATGCAGTGTATTGTGGGCATAAAATCCAGACAGAAGTGCTACAAGCAATCTGCAGTGCAAATGTTGGATATGGAGAGGAAAAATTAGGATAAGGAGGGACAATGACACAAGAAAAGCTAACTGGTTCCTATTAAAAGAACGCTGGCAAAGGAGAGATTTGTTCCTGAAATTTATTGCTATAATTAATTATAAATCAAATTGGCTTTGCTACCCACCAAAATTTCCCCGTAGGCTAAACAACATTTTGAAAAAAAGGAAATCTATTGCAAACTACATCTCCTTTAGATTATATTTGAATGTGTGTGTGGGGAATGGAAACAATTCAGAAACACTGTTTCACTTAACATTACACATATTTTAAATTTATCTGAATAATAGGAAGCTATTTATTGATATGGCATGAAAAGCATTGTCCTACCCCATAATAGATCCCATTTGCAAATGCTTCTTTAAATGATAGAACACTAAAAAGAATTCCCTTATAAACTTGAGGTTACTTGTCTTAAAAAACATGACATTTGATTTCTTCATTACAAACATTAGAAATGTAATTTCCTACATTGATTATGGTGTGTTGGCTGCTTCATTTATTACACAGAAACAAGCAAGCACATGAAAGAGTTGGAGCACAGAATGGATAAATATATACCTGGGATCTATGCAATAGTTTAAATTACAAACCCTCTCTCTTCCTTTCTACTGCCTTAAAACAGAAGCATACTAAGAACTGAATTTTAAGTTAAAATGTCCACATTTTCAAATTCAGTTAAACAAAACCACACATGTGCACAATGAGCAATTCATCTTATGAATAGTAATTCACAATTTATCAGGCTACATGGAAGACAAGGGTGTAAAGGAATACCAAATACAAACAAACTTATAATTATCTCTAAAAGTGCCAACATTTTCTTAATTTCTCAATTACTCAGTGATATCACTTTGCTTCATAAAGCATTGCACTGAATCACAGTCACACAATCTATTCCTGATGCCCTTCCTGACAGAAAAAGTCAATGTGAAATGACTGGTTTCACTTTGCAAGCATGCACACATCATTGTCAACCGCTGTGAAGACACAACTAAATCAAACATTTGACAGTGGATTTCTACTACAGGTTATTTTCTTTTCACTTGCAGCACCTTACCAGTGTAGAAGTATCCCA
Organism: Eubucco bourcierii; assembly: GCA_013396675.1. Lineage (NCBI taxonomy): Eukaryota > Metazoa > Chordata > Aves > Piciformes > Ramphastidae > Eubucco > Eubucco bourcierii. The sequence continues at coordinate 92,439 of VWZE01025972.1, read as the reverse complement.
CTTCCAATTTTCTAATTATTAAGTGTAAGCTGCTTCTCAGTGAAATACAGGATTTAAGCTGGTCAAAGGTCCTGGTTTAATTTACATAGCCAACCATAAGAATTTCATGAACAGTAATGTTCATGAAGCCCCAAAGGCTTAAAAGTTATTTGCCTAAAGGTTTTGTACTACACAACGTATTAGACATTACCTAACAATACTGTTTTGAGCATAGGTATCAGTGAGCTGCTATAAAAGACTTCTTAATAAAGAAGGAACAAAGTGTCTCTAGGTAAAACCCAGAAGTCCTCCAGCTATAATAAAAATATTACATGCAGTCATATTTGATTTACTGCATATCTCTAATCGGTAGCAGTTGAACATCAGGCTCCGATAATCACTCTATGATGATTCATGGTTTGAAATTTTTGTATCATATTTATGTATGCTAGCCTGTGTTAAAATTGTACATTTATGATTCATTTCCATTCACAGATACTCAAATAAAGAGAAAGAAACTGTCTATAAATGTTGGAGAATAAATGTTAAGGAGAAGCAACTGAGGGAGCTGAGGTTGTTTGAAAAAGAGGAGGCTGAGCAGAGACATCATCGCTGTCTACAAGTACCTGAAAGGATGTTGTGGAGAGGCTGGTGCTGGTCTCTTCTCACAGGTAATCAGTGATAGAACGAGAGGCAACGGCCTCAAGCTGTGACTGGGTAGGTTTAGACTGGACACTAAGAAACATTTTTTCATAGAAGGAGTGATCAGGCATTGGAATGGGCTGCCTGGGAAGGTGGTTGAGTCACCAGCTCTGACTGTGTTTAAAAGTTGTTTGGATGTGGTACTTGGGGATATGGCTTGTAGAGCAGGGTTAGTGGTTGGACTTGGTGATCCTGAAGGTCTTTTCCAACCAGGATGTTTCTGTGGTTCTGTTTACCATCACACCAAAGTGTAACTAGATCTAACACATGCAAGATGAGGAAACGAACAGCAATTTAACCCAGCTTTACATCTTCAGTACCAAACAGCCTACTGATAGTGACATGTCTCAGAACACCTTACTTCTACACGTGAGAAGGGAATTGGACCTGGTTTCCTTGTGACTGGAGATTTGTGCCAACAAAACCATAAGGAGTGCCATGGGTAATGCACCAAAGGACAGCTTTTTGAGATGGAGTGCAATTTCACAAAGTCAGTGCATGAAATTACCACTTGTCAATACAGAATCACAGAAAACATCTGGTTGGAAGAGACCTCAATGATCATCCAGTCCAATCTTTGACCAAGCATTGAAGGGTCAACACTAAACCGTATACCTAAGCACCAGGTCCATAGCTACTTAAACAACAACTCCTCCATCTGGTTCATACTGCACAACACAACTTATTAACAAACAGTTGTGCTTGTGACTTGTTCTGTGATCTGGAAAACTAAATAGATTCAACTTAAAATACATGTCCTCACCAAAAAAAAAATAAAAAAAAATTCTCTATTGTTATTTTTTCCCTTCACTTAAATTACATCCATGATCTCATAAGAACCTCAAAATAGCTGCACTAGCATAACTGAGGAGGCAGAAAATTACAGGAGTGACCAAGAGGGCTGAGGTCACCTTTAAACAGCTCTGCCACTGAAAAAAATACTCAAGCACACCCTGTGCTGAGTTAGACTCAAGTCATAAAATCATTCCTTTAAAGAGAGAAAAGAAACAGATAGACAGAAACCTACTGGCAATTCAAATCTAGGAGCAAAGTTGACTACACCAGAGGAAAAATCTGGCCGTAGCGATGCCTTTTGGCCAACTGCAGGATACATATCTAGGAGGTGACTATTCAAGATGTAGTCAGCATAGGCTTCATTTTGCCCTAATGGCAGAGAAAAACAAAGCCAAGGCTTCCCCAGATTAAAAGAATTCTAGTCATCTCCTTTCCCAGATATATATTTGAAAGTGATTATTTGAAATTGCTTCCATATTTCGTCTCAATGCTACATGGAAGCTTAGAACACAGGATTAATCAGAGAGTAGAAGCAGAGCTACTATGAACCAAAGTTATTTGAAAACAACAAAGGTCAAAGATATCAACCTGTACTGCACAGACACTGAACGTGGAGTCAGCAGGAAACGTCAGTGTACGGAAGCTGATCTCCAGTGCATCCAACCGCACATTTGTCAAGGAAACATTGTTTAAACTCACCTGCTGGTCAGGCAAATAAATTGGAAAATAGGGAAGTGGAAAACAAAGTAATGAGTATGGCAAAACAACAGCATGATTTACAAGGACTCTTCTGTAAGAAGCACTGCCCTTAACAAAAGTTTTTTAGAAGTGCTACACGCTTGTATATGCTTCCTCTTTAAAGAACCTGTTTTGGCAATGACTCACTAAATACACACATTCCGTGCGCAGATTATTGAAAGTTGATGTCTTGATTAGTCAGATCCTAAACACAGAGACACAGGACTGTTAGCCCTGGGACGTAATGGACATACTGCAATTTTCTGCTGATTAAATGAAGCACATCTGTCCATTTAATGTACAATCACTGAAAACACGTTACAGCATGATATAGCCTGAGGAAGACACTTGACTGGCTTCGCTGAATTCCTATCCAATCTCATGCTTAATTAAAACCAATTTTTGGTGTGTGAAACAAACATCAACTCATCAACATCAATTCTAATTTACTACTTTCTTCTTAATAAACATTTAATTACATTTTTGTTCTATTTTATTATAAATATAATATTATCCATTCGACTAAATAATTTAAGTCCAAATAACTAGATGCATTTGTGTTTCAGGTGATGTAATAATTAATCTCTCCACTAAAAAGTATAAATAGGTTATTTTTCATAGTTCTTTATTTTGAAATTATATAATAGAATGATCCAGGCTTGAAGGGACCTCCGAAAGTCATCTAGTTCAGCCCCACACTGTAGTCAGCAGGGGCATCCTCAACTAGACCAGGTTGCCCAGAGCCCGGTCGAGCCTCACCTTGATTATCTCCAGGGATAGAATCTGAAAGTCATAGCATGGGTTTCTAAAACAAAAATCTACTCAGAAGCACATGATATTTGTCACTACACACTTTGCAAAACTTTATCTTTCTAACGAGAATCAAAGGTTCAAAACACACCGATAGGGTAATCAGATACGGTTGTAGAGAAAGCATTTTTATGTTCTGAATGCACCTTTTTCTATACATACTTTTGTTTCCCACTGTCCTTCTCTTTCAACATTCAAAACTCAACCTAACTTTTTCTACCTTAAAGTGAAGTTCAGTTCTTTCCCCCTTGCATTTAGTCCATTTGAAAAACAGTTGCAAAATACAAAAGGAAGTGACAGAGCATTATTGGGGAGTGCATTTATTCAGCTGATTGTCAGATGGATGAAAACACTCTCCAAGTATAAGGGCAAAGAAATGGGCTGGGTTACCATATGGCAAGGTAAAAAATCTCACATAGGGAACTGTGGGAACACTGGATTCTTGACAGTATCTGCAATAACCTTTCTGTGCTCAATGAAAGTCAACTAGAAATCATAACTTTGGTCATTGTAATCCCTTAAATACAGAAAATCCTAGTAATAGCTTTCAGTAAAAGACTGCCTTAATCTGAATGAGACAAGATACTGAAATTCTCATCTACAAAAAAATTAGTAGATTCTGAGGCTTTTTTTTTCCCCCCTCCACATATTGTGGAAATTTTTTTTAATTATTTATCTTTAATAGTCTTTCCTCTACTCCTACCCTTTCAGTATCTGACCATATTACAAAATCACTACAATGAAAAGCCTCATTTGAAGCACCATAAATAACTTTGCAAAATCACCAAAACAAAAAACAAACAACAAAAAAAAAAACCAAGAAAAAACACCCCACCCAAACAAAAACAAATCCCCCAAAACTAAACAAAACAACAAAACCAAGCCAAGACCAAAGGTAGAGAGTTGATCCTAGCATTATTCCAGATAGGCAGAACATAGACTTAAATCAAATTTTCCTTCTTTTAAACAAGTGCTTTCACCATATGGTTGTCACACATCCAGTCAGGTTTGACTTCATATTTAATCTTCACTGAAAAAGAGTAACTTTGGGGATGAAGTTGTCATATATTGTCTATCCTCTACTCCAAGCCTTGCAATATCTGACCATATTACAAAATCACCACAATGAAAAGCCTCATTAGAAGAACCATAAATAACTTTGCAAAATGCACAGTTATGTTCTCAAATGTCCTGTGATTTTACTTATCACAACATTTTAACTGGTGCAGGGAAATATGAGATTCTTTTTTCTGGTTACTGATTGTAGAGCACCCAGATTAAAAAAAAAAAAAAACAAAACACAGGACAAGTTAAAAAGGGAAACATTATTTTTCTTTAAAAATGTCTTAATCTCTTAGATGAAATCTTTGAGCTAATACGGATCTTGAACACCCTTTAAAAATATTTTATTATGCTACTGGATATGAAACATGAACATCTAAGGGGCAGAGGTTAGAGGGTAAAGCCCTTCTCATCAAATAGTCCATATGTGGACTTTCTTAACCTTTGTGAATCTAGTTTTTAGATCCAACCATGCAATATTATCTCTGGCTGATGAATGACTTGTGATATGTTCATATGATATGTAGTTAACCTTTTGATGTGCTCCTCCTAACAGAAATACTGAGTGCAACAACCTTGACACATTCCTATGCAGTTTAACATTTTATTTTGTGCAGTATCAAAGCAAATTTAAGAGGTTCTCATACTTCACTATACTCATCTGCTGGTGCCTCCCCTCACACTACACACTTCACTGTGTAATGACACTTCTAGGTAACAGTGCTAGTGAATGAAACATGTATAAAGCATTTAATTTTTTAACTCAAAATCACTCCTGTGATCAGCTTGGCCTCAGTAACAGTTGCATTAACATAAACTGAGAAACATCAAATTGCAACATGTGAATAGGAACAGGAGTTTGGGAAGGGGATCAGGTTTTAAACTTGCTTTTCCCCTGGAGAATATCTAACACTTAAATTACATCCGTTATGTGTTAAGCCCATTCAGACTGTAAGACTTGAGAGCAATTATAAGCTGGGAACTGAAAGCTGTGAAACAGCATTTCGTGAAGTTGTTTCAAGCTGCTATGCAAGTACAGCTTTCTAAGCTTCCTCTTACCTACATCATTCCAGACTGTATCCCTGATCAGTACTATAACAATGTGCTAGGGTACTATCTTCCACAATGCCCTTGACTGTGCAGACGACCAGAGCTACCTCACACTGCAACTGTGTCTGGATTGTGAACGCTCAAGATTGATCTTATTGTTCTGTTGTGATTGCATAGGCATGTTCTGGAAACTGATTAGAACTAATCTTTCAGATCATTAACCTCCTTTGACGTAACGAGCATTCTTGGCATTAATTTAGCATCTAGGAGGTATACCATGCCAGGAATTACATAATTCTCCTAAATGATAACCTGTTCTCTCACAGGTCTTCAAATAGAGATTTAGTTAAGTGCTCTTCAGCTCTGAGAATTACCCTAACATCTACTCTGAAGGATTTTGTCTCTTTTGTCAGTATACTTTAAGAGACACTGTTTAGAAGAAGTGAGAGGAAGAGGCAGAGAAAGGTGACCCACTTAAAACTTATTTGCTCAGTTCTGAGGTTTAAGAATCACACCAGATCACTCCTTTCATTTTTCTTGCATACCACATCACCCAATATCCACAGGTGTCATCCTCAGTGTGATCTTGGCCAAAAGGCTTTTACAAGAACTGAAAGATAAGTTACAGTGGTGACATGGTAAGACAGGCCATAAAAATGTGGAGATTGATACAATGACCAAAAATGGCCAATGGCCATAGTGTTAGCACCTGTGATTCTGAAGTTCACTCTGAAAGATGTGCTCTGGGTGGGACTAATTCAGCATGGATGCTCGAGTAGGATGGGCACAGCAAGAGGAAAATGGCTCTTACCTCTGTTTTGTCATGTCTCTGATACAGTTAACACTTAAACACAAACTCAGGCGTTTTTACTGTAAAGCAATGTAATTATTGGTATATAAAATTAAGCATGTGTTTAAGCATGGGTGACTGGATATTTTAACTGGATTGTTGGAATGTCTCACATCTATGAAATCTGAAGGTTTCTTTGTAGGAAACCCAATGGAGAGGCTGAAGAGTCTACTCACTAAATCACTGAAAGGCAAGTAATAGGTTAGAAAATGGAACGCTGTTCCAAATTGGAGTTACTGGGTTGCCTGCATATTTATCCCAGAGATTAACACAAAACTGTTTTAACTTCAAAGCTGCAATGCAAAATAGAGTAACTCACATCTTCATGCAAATCACACAAAATTACACTGACTATTACTACTTTTTCTGCCAAGAAATTAAGCTTTTGTATAGAACTCATTCTAGTTTTCCACTGCAGAATTTACCAACTACATGCTACCATGTACCTCTTCTAAAAAGGGCAAGAGGATGTTCACATAAGGCATAACAGTATAATTGAATTCTTGTCAAAAACAGACTTTCAACATTCAATTTTAAATAAATCACAAAGATAAGAAAAGAGGGGGGAAAAGGAAAGAAAAAAAAAAAAAAGAGAGTGAGAAAATAAACCTTACCTTTCTCCTTGTTTCCCACCACTTTTAGGATTGACAAAAACTAAAAGGGGATGAGTGCCTGGAACTGGAGTGATCTGAAAGAAGGGAATAACACAGCCACTCATTAATATTGTGTGTTGCATTCATTTTTTTCCTATAGTAGACAGAAAACAAAAAGCTTAATGCAAACTCTATGTTATGCTTTGTAATCCAGCTGGAAGCAATTCCATAATTTGCAATACTCCTCACTTCATTAATTTGCCACAAATTGCAAGTGACTTTTTGTTTTTCCTTCATGTTGTCTGTCTTGCAGCTGCAATGCCATTTTCAACTTATAATTCCATTGAGATATTTATATACATATCTATATAGGTGAAATCCATCAATAGAGAAGAAAACTTCAAATGCAAGAAATACATGACTGATTCTGATGGGAACACTGGATAAGGAATTGGCTGGAAGGTCACACACAGAGAGTGGTGATCAAGGGCACAATGTCCACCTGAAAAACACTGCCAAGAGGCATCCCACAGGGGTCAGTGCTGGGACCAGTGCTGTTTAACATCTTTGTCAGTGCCATGGACAGAGGAATCAGTGCACCCTCAGCAAGTTTGCAGATGACACCAAGCTGTGTGGCACAGTCGACTTGCTAG
>VWZE01025972.1:30530-85091 GCA_013396675.1 Eubucco bourcierii | reverse complement strand
TACTGTGTACAGTTGTGGAGCCCTCAGCACAGGAAGGACATGGAAATGTTGGAGCGGGTCCAGAGGAGGCCATGAGGATTCTCAGAGGGCTGAAGTAGCTCTGCTATGTGGACAGGTTAAAAGAGTTGGGGGTCTGCAGCCTAGAGAAGAGAAGGTTTCNTGGAGGAGGCCTTGAGTGACCTGTACTAGTGGGAGGTGTCCCTGCCTATGGCAAGGGGTTGGAACTAAATGATCCTTGAGGTCCCTTCCAACCTTACCATTCTATGATTCTATGAATTTCCTATGCAAAAAGCTACGAGGAGATTTTATAGAGAGAAATGCCACTCTACTAGAAAGGTCAAATATAGCTCAATGAAAATTTAAACAGGATGTAATAACTTTAAAGTTTTCTTTTAAACTACAGAAATCTGCAAGATTTGATATGCTATGAAATCACACACTTTAAAAAAAATGTTAACAACCATAACAATAACCAGTTTAGAAAGTTGGAAAGCTTAAAAAAAAAGTAGAGTACATGTGGAAGAAGGGCAAGCCTGAGGAGAAGAACAGAGGATACTGTGACAGAAACAATGCCTTCTTCCATGTTTTTTGGTTTTTATTCTTTTGTGTATGTAAATTCCTAGATGTTCACATTACTGTTTAAGCTTTACAAACTAACACCTTCCTTCTGTGTAATAATCTTAGTCTGCGCTTTCAGATAGATACTCTAAGATGTGCATGTTCACTGCCTCTGCTCCACAGACTTGAAGAACACTGAATGACTTCAGATGATCTCTAATTTTAAAGCATAAAGTTAGACTACCCATATTTAAAATTGTCACTTTTAGACACGTATCAATTTCAGAATGTTTAAAAGCATATTAAGAGTTCAAAGTGAACACCTCCAAAGTGATGCACTTAAAAATTGCAGAGATGAAGCCTAGATTGCCTTGGTTTCAAAATGATACATTGAAAGCTCTTGCTCCAAATCCTTATTCATAATTCCCAAAATAACAACATCAAATCAGCTGAAGATTTCATAAAATGTAATTTAAGACAGAATCTGGCTAAGAAATCTGACAGGCATCCTAGAGACATAGGCTTATAATACTAAAGGCATCTAAAAGCACTTTTCTTCTAGTACCAGTGTCAGGCACTAGTGTTGAGCTCATCCACAACTTCACAAGCAGTGGATCCAAATCTATTCCAGCATACACAAGAAGTCATGAAAATCTTCAGCAAACTCAGTGGAATGAAGCCTTGCATAGAACCTTATCACATTCTGGCAGAGTAAAAGTGCTGCATGTTGAAACATACATCAAATTTACAAGTTACAGTGAAGTTTGTCACATATTTAATTTTTATCTACTTTTAAAATCAATTTTAGTTATTTAGCCAATTCCCATGATGTTTGTTCCTGTGAACTAAGTGTAAACCAATGGTGCTCATTGTGACAGAGATGGACTACCTACTGAAATCCCTTAGGACGCAGGTTAATTAATGAGACTCATCCTAAGGTTATACATGATCTATTACTTCCTCTAATTAGAAATAATAATCCTGATCATTATGCTGGTTAGCTAGAAAGAAATAAGATGAATGTGCATAACTATGATTAATTGTCTTTAAGTCGTGCAGATCTCCAATGCCACTAAGTTATCTGCTCACAGCTGTCTGATGGAAGGAAGGTTTGGTCTTGAAACCTTTCTCAACAGAAGCTAAACAATGTATTTCTTTTTATGTTAAATGATGTATTTCAAAACTTGACAGTGTTACTGCAAGTAGAAAGCCTAGGACAATCAAAGATATTTTTTTTTTTAAATCATTACTATTTATTTATTTTTATTTATCCATGAGTTTATATTCTTCTCAATTCCAAAAGAAGTTCTCTCTTTAAATTAATTTCTTGCAGTTTGTCAAAATTCTTTCTCCAGATAACATAGACATTTAAATGTAATAAAGCAACTGAAGATGGAGACTAAATTGGGGAACTTTATCAAATGTTAATCTAAGATGATTTAAAGGCAATTTCTACAAAGATATTGGACAAATGATTTAAAGCTGGAGGAAAAGGGGAGAAAAGTCATAGGCCATTACATACAGTTTAACGAATATTGCAAACAGGAGTCTAACAGGACTAGTATGAAGATTTGCTGGGTATCACAAATAAGGGCAATTAACATTATGATCAAGTTTTCTGAATTAAAAATGTTTCAGAAGTCACAAAAATCCCTTGATCCACTAGGGATCATGTTACAATGAGACCATGCCAACAAAATCAGGACACTAAAATCCAAGTGACATATTTCATCCAGCTATGGGAGAACTCAACTTGTGCACACTGATCAGCTACATACAGGGCTGTTTGGTTTTTTTTTTTTCCTCCAGACCATCTTTGGGCTAAATATGAACATTAATTACCAGCTATATTTATGGAATCTTACATCTCTGTGGAAATAGTAACAGAAGAGAATTATGCAAGTGATAAAAACCACCGTGTCTCATTGATCCCAGTCTTTCACTACAGTACCCTCAGAGAATCACTCAGTCTTCATGATAATCAGGTTATCACTGATACTGATCAAAAATTTAAGAACTGATGGTAAGATGGATTCCTTTTACTCAAAATCAGTTTTATCCCACAGTGAAAAACAACCACCACAGTATAATCAGTAAACAAGGGTCATCCCTGCAAATTATTTAAAATCATAAAATCATAGAATCAAGCAGGTTGGAAGAGACCTCCAAGATCATCCAGTCCAACCTAGCACCCAGCCCTACCCAATCAAATAGACCATGGCACTAAGTGCCCCATCCAGGATTATCTTGAACACCTCCAGGGACAGCAACTCCACCACCTCCCTGGGCAGCCCATTCCAATGCCAATCACTCTCTCTGTCAACAACTTCCTCCTAACATCCAGCCTAGACCTCCCCTGGCACAACTTGAGACCGTGTGTCCTTGTTCTGTTGCTGGTCACATCGTGCACTACATTATAAATCTGGGATTACAGAGGGATACCAAGCACTTCAGAAAACACCTCAAATCCATTCAGTAATTTTTACAATCTTAGTACTCACTCTTTTAAGAATTCTCCCCTTCTTAAGCAATAACAAATATAAATAAATATGAATCCTAGGCTTTGGATTTATCATGGAATAAGAAGATATACCAAGAAACTTACAGAAAATCTTATGTCTTAATTACCTGAAAGTAGAAATTTTAAGATTGTGTGTGTAGAGTCAGTGGTGCTATTTTGAACAGACCAGGTACTATATCCCAGGCACTGTTTTGCATCACTGGGAAACAGAGACTTGAAATAAAAAATACTGTAGGTATAAGCAATGCAATGCTTGGAGAAAAAAAGAAATTCATGCTACATAGTGCTGCTGCTGAAAGGAGATGTCAAAGATGTTCCTTTATCTACAGCAGTTGGGCTCACTGGAATTGAACAGGTATCACCCAAAAGTTACAAAACTCTTGTGTGCTTCTTTAAGTATTAGTCTAACAGTCACACTGTGACTGATTAGACAGAATTGAGCTTGCTGTCAATGAATACTCCAGCCTTCTTGCTTCATGTTGTCACATGTGCTCAGGGTAATAGTATAGCCTATGAGGACAGTTAAGTACAAGAAGTAAGCCTTGAAAAGCATGGATCATGACCACTGTAATATCCTGCCAGACCATATAACAGCATAGGTCTTACTGTTTGATTTTTTTGTTTGGCGTAGATTGTTTGTTGCTTCTTTTGTACGTCTTTCTCTTCCCCCTCTTATTTTTTTTTTTCTTTTGTGTTTCTATGACAAGAATGTTTCAGTAACCAATAAAATAAGCCTTTCTATCCTGACAAAATAAGGTATATAATAAAAAAAAAAAATGAGGTATACAACATTTGATATATGATAATGGTCTGGTTTACAGTTTAGTGAATCTCAACTGCAGCACATAAAAAGATATAGAGAACAGTCAACTATGTATATTAAATGCTTATCACATCATTACCATGAAGATCATTTAACTCCTGAGGAAATAAGGAAGCAGCATCATATGTGTGAACACTGATTTCACTGATTTCTACTCATATTTCAAAGGAAAAAAGTCAAGCATCTCAGGCAGAAATTCTGGCATGCCTCATACCCTCTCTAAAATAACATTAGCTCATCACATTCATAAGTTCTCTTCCAAGTAGGAAAAATACAATTTTCATTCCAGATACTGCTGTTAATGAAACCATCTTACTTCTCTCCACTCTTATGTTTGATGTGCCAAACACCCTGCTTGGAAATACCTGGAAAAATAATATCCTTGAAGTTTACCTCATCCATTTATTAATTAAGGGATCCAAATCAGAACAGCAAACAGTTTTAAAAGGCAAATTCACACAATGCTGCATGACAAATACTAAAACAACTGAGTTCAGCATCACCCCACAGTATGGTTTACAGCTGGTTTTCTCCCCTCAGTGTCTTAGCAAATCCTACCAATCATATGGGAAGCAGATTTGCACTGCAGAATTCCCACAGAGATGGCAGGATTTACCTACTCTATTTTTAAACACCTAGAAGTACAATATTAAAAGGGTGAAAACACAGGAAATATTTCTCTTCAGAGCTTTCTCACTCCATCATTCTCTTTATATCTACAAGTATCTCCTTAAAATTAAACCAACAATAATCACACCTGAAGACCTTGTCCATCCACAGTGACGGAATTTGCTCTTTGCATTTTGTTCCGTTCTGCCAGTTTGTTCATTTGCTGGGGGCAGCTCTTCTCTTTTTTCACTGTTGCCTGTCTTTCCTTAAAAAAAAGAAAAGGAGAGAATGGAACATTTTAACATATTCTTTAGTGCTATACAACTATAATGAGATTGTTTTGTTTTTTTTTTTTTCAACTAGAGAGCAATGTCAGATTCTGCTGTAATGAAAATGAGGTCTCAGTCAAGTTATTACATAATGTCTGGGGCCACTTCACATAGCATCTATCTATATGCCTGGACATTCCATTATGACTAGGCAATAGATAGATGAGAAGTGTGCAGTCACAACACAAATTAATGCAATGATGTGAGAAGATAATCTGACATTGGCATTCTGAAAACTTGGCATTCTGCAACTTGAAAGCAAATAATATTATATACCTGATTGTTTAATAACCACATTAATCGGTTGAGATCAGTAATTGATCGGTAAGAGATCAGTAATTTATCAAAAGTTTAATCCCAGCTGCTAGCAAAAGTTGGATGTCTCAAGAGTACTTTGCCACTTTGGCAAAATATACCTATTCTAAAGGTATCATAACCAACTGGCTGAGTGGTTTCTTATAACATATATGTTTTGTATCAGAAAGAAACCAGAAAACCAGAAATCAGGTTCTATGCTGTTGGCAACTTTTGATGCTGCTACACAGCACAATCAGATGGTTATTTGAAAGAGGAAAGCTTAGAAGTATATTCCTATAATCATATTTCCAACTGTTGTCAGGTTATTTCAGTAAACCTGCAAATGAAATAAAATGCTTTTTGTATCCCATTTATTCTATTTATAAGCTTCACCTAGCAGGTCTTTTTAGGCTGTACAAAAATGCACCATATATTCACACAGCATATGTTTATCAAACAGAATTAGTGTCCTCAAACCCAACTGCACCTTAGTTACTTTCCTGACTTCACAAGTGCAAGGAAGCTTTAAACCAGCCAGAGGAAGGGGCTGGTACAAAGCTGATGCACCACAAAGGACTCTTGCACCCCCTACAACTGCACTCAGTAAGCAGTTCATTAAATGTTACCATTCATGCTCCACAGCAGGCCAAATCCATCTCTGTGGTGCCTCAGAGAAAACCTTGGGATTGCACTACCAATTACCCCAACCCATTCCTTCTGGAGAATTTTAAAACAGCAAGAAAATCTGACAAAGATTCTCTGTCCCAAGGGAATAACTCCCACTGAATAGACTGTCTGCTAACACAGCTGTGGACAATCACTGTTTTTACATCATCTTTAGTTTCCTTACAGTTGGAGACTGACAGCCTCCATTTAGTTCTGATGCAACTAGTGGTCCAAGTTGCCCCAGCCTGCTTTGGAGGCACAAGTGCTGTGGGGAACTGTGGCATCACATTTCTTACAAAAGGACTGACCAACCTATGCCACAGACAAAACCCAGGGGAGTCTACACTACTTCTTGTACGCAGTGAGATCCCTAATCAGTTAACTCTACTCTTGGATGCCCTGAGAAACATGATCAAGATGGGGTCCAAAAGTCTCGACTACAATATCACTGCTTTAAACAGAAAGCAGTAAAAGTAGTTGGAGCTATCTCAGCCTTAACCTCCAAAACACAGTCACTGTCCACTTCACTACAAAATCACTGAGTCTTTTTTTTTTTAATTTGACAATTCTTTTAGAAACCAGAACCAGAACGTGACATCCAGAGCAGAATTTGTCAGCTAACACAAAACATGAATAAACAATTTTACACATAAATGCACATGAACACAAGCTATGAAAACTACTACTATTAAAAGTCACTGCATTTTATAATAAGCAAGCAAACCATGTTACAAAAACTTTATACTATGGCCAAATCTGGCTCTTGGATATTGCAGCATCTTCAAACAAAATCAAAACAAATGTCAGTAAAGTAGACACATAACATGTAAAACAATCCTGATTGCTAACAAAAATTAGAGATGGAGAACAAACCTTTAAAAGTCAATGATGTTCACTGACAGTTCAAAGAACAATGTAACAGAAGGGAACAGATCCACACTGAGTATGTGCAGTTAGAGATGTTAAAAAAAACCCCAAACCACTGTTCAAAAGAGACCTACTTATAAAGTATGGCACTAAAACTCTTCCTGCGTATATCAAGCTATTACTTAGAGGAAAAGTATTTATATACTGCTGAGAACTGTCTTTACATAAAGGATGCTTACCACAGTGCACAAGCCTGCTGTTATCAATCACTTAGAAGCAAAATGCAGTAACAATTACCTCAAGCAAAGTTTTGGATATTGGTTTTGTTTGTTTGTTGTGTTCCAGCATGATACAGCTAGCAGCAAATACTCTCAGCTGGCCTTGGTCTTATGGTTGCTGCAGTAACAGCATCCCTGCTTCAATTCATGTCACCTGCTCCATAAGTAAAACAACTTCACCCACAAAGAAAGCTTCTCCTAAGTAGTGACTACACAAGATTAAGCCATACACACAATGTAAAGGCAAAAAGTATAACACAGAAGTATCTGGAGTGTTAATCCAGATGGGGGGGTGCCTGACCTCTTTATTATTGAGGGTGTGCTTCAATGATGATTCTGGGAGAAAGCACACATAAAATATTTTGTATCACTCACTTTACATGCATGTGGTACTACACTACAGGTCACCACATGTACCAACGGTGCTCTCTGAAACATTTCTGAAGAAGTTGATAGGAGAGTTTCTATTTCTTAGAGTTATATATCCTATACTTTCAAGGTATTGTCATATTACTGAAGATCTGACTTAATTCTTTAAACACAGATGTTGTAATAATATATCTCTTAATTCTACTGAATATATCTAATAACAGAATACAAAAATATTTACCCATTCACTAAAAAATAAATTAAATCCTTTAAATATTCTTGTACAGATACTTTATGAAAAAGAAAACTGGCTTTCTAATCCAGTGGTATGTGACTGTGGTATGGAGTACTGTGTGCAGTTCTGGAGCCCTCAGCACAGGAAGGACATGGAAGTGTTGGAGTGGGTCCAGAGGAGGGCCACAAAGATGATCAGAGGGTTGCAGCAGCTCTCCTATGAGGACAGGCTGAGAGAGTTGGGGTTCTTCAGCCTGGAGAAGAGGAGGTTTCGAGGGGACCTGATAGTAGCCTTCCAGTATCTGAAGGGGGCCTACAGGAAGGCTGGGGAAGGATTATTTACGAGGTCCTGCAACGACAGGACAAGGAGCAATGGGCTTAAACTGGCAGAGGGGAGATTTAGACTAGATGTTAGGAGGAAGTTCTTTGGAGTGAGGGTGGTGAGGCACTGGAACAGGTTGCCCAGGGAGGTCGTGGATGCTCCCTCCCTGGATGTGTTCAAGGCCAGATTGGATGAGGCCTTGAGTAACCTGTACTAGTGGGAGGTGTCCCTGCCTATGGCAGGGGGTTGGAACTAGATGATCCTTGAGGTCCCTTCCAACCTTACCATTCTATGATTCTATGATTTTATGACTGAATAACTTTCAGGAATTATAATAGTACTAAACTATATAAAAGCACCAGAAACTAAACAATATACTTTTTTAATGAGCTACTAATAGTCTAATAAAATCATCTGTGGATAATAGCCTACAAATTCTAGTAACATGAAGCCAAATTTCACATGCACTGGATAAATGGATTTACAACGCAAAAAATTACTTTTCCAAGTAAGAAAAGTTTCTACAACAGCTGTGCTGTATTTAATATCTTGTTAATCAAAGCATACAAAATGATTAATGTATCTGTGAACCATTTTGTTTAGTGGACATGCATGAGGTTGAGAGAGAGTGAATAGAGCATTTTAAAAGCTATTGTACATTTTGATGGCTCAAAGAATCAAGCTTTTCTGCTCTTTGGGTACCTGCCAGAGTACACACCATTCAAAATAATACTTACCACAACAAAATAATTTTCCACTCATTTTTGCACCTTTCATATCTTCTTTACTCCCCTTGAACTCCAACTTGGAATTCAATATCCAAGAACTGGAGCTTCTACTATCCAGTATTGTTCCAGAGAGAGAACTGTCAGCTAAGAACTGTTAAACTGTATCTCTCCCTTCCCAACAGGAAAGAAAAATTTGTAAGACAAGCCCTTTCAAATTATAATAGAGACTACCACATCTAGGTATTCTGTTCAGCCTCAAAATGCACTTTATAGCAAGAGGAATGCACAATATCATGATGCGTTAGTACTCGGGCGTACACGGATACCTCCCGTTACGCATCTCTGGGAGCAAACCTCCTAAAGTGGGGAGTGTCTGTTGGAAAAAGAGAGTGTTAGGCTGCAACACCAAACAGCTGGGATTGCAAGGGGCATGGAGAGAGCACTCATGAGGAAGAGTGCCTTGCAGTAACTGTACTTATCACCAAGCACACACAGTACTTTCTTACACGTTTGCACAACTATACCCTCCTCCAAGTTTTGGCTGCCGTATTATGTAATTGATATTTTGGGTAGTATGTGTGGGATCATCTTAGCAATAGCTACAAATATTATAAAACCCAAGGACTTTGTATGTTCAAATAGCAAAAAGGGATACTTGGTATCCGGGGAAATATTCTTTTCACTTTCTCTTCCGAGTCTTTAAATCTTCATCCAAGGAAAGGGATCTTATTTATTAACAAGCTTTCCTCTATGGCTATTGACAAGCTACACATCATTCATCCTCAAAGGGCACATCTGCTCATACAGTCTCTTCCTTTACACAAAGCACTAACATTTAGAAACATCATAACCTATTAGAGCTGTTGTACAAAACCAGAGTAACTAATGGCTTACCAAATAGTTACCTCTTTACATTTTAACTGCTGACACAGAATTTGGTGCCAGTGCAGCAAAAAATTCACTTTTCTGAACTCATCTCTTTCTGAGTAAGTGAAAATCTATTTTTCTGGATTGTTTTTCACACAGTTGAGATTATTTAAAACATGTTACATATTACACAAGGAATATTTCTCCATTAAACAGGACCACAAAGCCATAAGTGAACGGTTAATATCATTATAGTTTTTCAAATGATTACTGAAAACTTGAGACTACTTCTGTATGACAATTACTTCTTTTATGCCTTATGTACTATATGCACTTCAGATAAGGCATACACCCTAATATCCTTGTGAATGGGGATGCATGAGGAGAATCAAATTCTAAGTTAATATGCATAAACTGAAACAGTTAGTAAAAAATTAATAGCAAATTTTAATTTAGCACTCTGAAACTTGAACTTGAAAGTTATTGATCAGGGGAATTTGATCATGGATCAGATGAAATACACAGATGTTTGCAGGATGAAGGCCATGGAAGTTTAAATACAAGACTTTAACACCAAATGGATACTTTGGGGTTTGTTTTTTCCAGGAACTTGAGGAAGATTGCTTCAGGATTCCTTAGAGCTTTTTTCTTCAATGACATGTGAATCTTCAAAGGATGGAAAAGCTCTGCTTTACTGTGCAATCAGATGTTCGAATAGGCACTTCTACTGTTCTATAAACTCGTGTGGTATTCAAGACTTTCTTTTAAAAACTTTTACTCCACACAATTTCTGTCCATATTTACACAACAGATGAAGAGAATCAAAGATTCAGACACTCTGCAAACTGCAAAAATCCTCACCAGCTCTGCCCTTACCCTAAAACTCTGTGAAGTAATCTTTCTGTAGTTATTAGATATCATATCAAACCAACTATGATTTAGATGTGCTACAGTATTCTAAAAATGCACTTTATAAAATTGTCTCCATATTTCCAACTCTAACCCTGCAAACACACTAATAAGAAGGGCCAATATTAAAAGACCACATCATGTTGCCTTAAAAGCTCAAATTGCTGTAGCACAATACTCAGCTCTAGATCTATCAGCTCAAGACAAAAGTCACCCTGTGGACAAGATTAGGTGATGAGTTCACTCACAAAAACACTGTTCGGTGAGCTGCACATAAACATACTAGAAAGGACAGGCAAGGCTTCTCATTCATCTCAGATCTGTCTTGATAGAAACATTTCCAGTTAAGAGAAGGAAAAAGAAACCAACAAGAGATTAAAAAAAAAAAAAAATCATATTATGTCCATCAGAAGGAGGTATTTTAGGACCCATAATACTAGTAGCCAAAACATGTGGATGAAGGCAAGGCCAGAACGGAGACAATGTCTTTTCGGAATACTTTCCGAAGTAGTTGACCAAAATCCTGTTCTGAACAAAGAATTGCTACATGATAGCTTCACATGTATTCTCTGTGTTGCTTGTTTAACATGTCTTAATAAAGATGTAAAGAGTTACACGTAGAAATTAGAACTAAGTGTGTTTCATTTAGCATGTTGGACTTAGTTCATTGAGTTGGCTGAAGACAACCTGCCTGACATCTTGCATCCATTCAATACATGCATCGATATGCAACAACACTAGGGCCCAAGACTTTCACTTGAATTTGCATCCTAAAATGAACTTGAGCTGTATCAGGTAGCTATATAGACCACTCAGGGAAGACAAAAGAGTTGGAAAACAATTTTGAACATTAAATCTTGTTAAACTCCAATGGGAGAGGACGTAAGAAATAAACTAACAGACAGACAGCAGAGATGAGTTGTGGGCAGGCAACTAGATATAACTTAAAATGATTGAATGGCTGCCATTTCAGTTTATCAGCATCTTATTATTTTAACATTGAACTGTGTTTGCTGAACAGATAATTAGTTAGGAAGATACATTTTCCTCCAGGGCAATTATTAATTTCCTTCTGACTTCAAAGAAATGAAAAAGCTCTTAGTGTAGATAAGCACACCATTATATTTCAAGTCTGGTTTAGATTCTCGGAGAACTAAATCTGCAATGTAATATGCAATTGAAAAGGAAAAGTGTTTTATTTTGTTTTTTAAATGTTTCAATTGCTATATCATTACTTAAGATTTAAATTCCTCCCCCTGCCCATGCCTCAGAAAGATATATACACAAATCATTGGTTTTTTGGCAGTACCTTTGTTCAGATACTCAAAATAAGGCTAGTACTCAACTTCAAAGGATTGCATTGCTCATAAAGATTTTTAGACTCTACACTGACTTTGAGTCCATGTTGAGATTGGATTCAACTGAGTTCAAATGAATCTCTACTACAACATAAATGAAAGAATCATATGGAACCAGGATGCAATTACAACACAGCCATTTGCTGTTCCATCAAGTCGCTCCAAATACTGATAGTCAAAGTTCTTATGCAGTAACAACAGCTTAATTATAATTTTCAAAACCTATGTCAGAAATTAAGTAAAAAATAATTAATTGTGAGCTTCACATAAGCAATAGGAAAATAAATATCATCACACATACAAAAGAAATATATTACTATTAAATAAATATATAAAGACATACATATAATATTATTAAATAATAGTCTGCTGTCAGTTGACTTGCCACTATTCAAGGTTTCATCTATTTTGATGGGAAACAGAACATAAATACAAACATAAATAGACATCAGAACATCTTATGTGTTCACCAGTAAACAGAGCAAAGTAAAGGCAGGCATGAATTGAAGAAGCTAAAATGTATGTTAGTATTTTTCTCTTTCTGCCTTACAAAGGGGTGTGGAGAAAGAAACTGCATCATAAAAGGAGACCAATCTTTTTTCTTTACTATTCACTCATCTCATTCCAATAACCAGTTTTTAACCTGGTTATGATCTAATTCTGTACTCTTAGTAGGCTAGGATTCAATTGAGTTAAAGATTTTCAAACTGACTGCCAGTCAACCTTATCATGAACTTTCATTATGTGCATGTAATTAATTGGGTCCAATGAACAATATCAGCACTGAGTTATAGACTTTTCCCCCCCACCATATAATTAGAATATAATTACCCACAGGATATCAGAATGATGCAAAACCTTTCCTCTAAATGTGCCCTCATTAGGAAACAAGTCTCAATGTACATTTATTCAATCAGTATGAATTAATTAAAACGTTACCGAAATAAAAGAGAGTAACATTAAAGTGTATCTGACATCTATTAAAAGACTATCACTTGAGATCTGCACACACACTTTATAACAAAAGTCATTTAACTTGAACAAAAAACTTCACCCTGTAACAAGCCTTATATACAATAAACAGACAAGTAAAAAGGACTTGTTTTTAAAGTGTACAGACTGTGTTTTACTCAAACATTGAAAAGCACTGCAGTGAGATAGGGACAATCTTTACACGGTATGGTATCTAGAGAGGTATGTGATTCCTTCATGACACACACAGTATCAACTGCATGAGCTTCCCCAAGGTTTCTTTTTCAGCTGAGAATGTTGCTTATCCTATTTAGGAAGCATATTTGACAAGTTCCATTTTGTGCAGTTTTGAAGATGGGAGCCCTCTTAGCCAACTTAGGTTGGCCATCTAACTTGCAAATGATCAAGCATTTAGCTTGTCTCAAGCCATTAAGAGAAGGGTAGCATGAGAGGATCAGGTCACTCCATTTTAGACAACTCCTTTTGTTTAAGGAGAACCCTAAATAAGTAACTCAGAATAGTCACCTGAGCTGGGATGGTTGTGTTTAGGAGGGCAAAGATATGTAACCCTTTGTGATAGTATAACCAGGAAGGATAGAGATTTTTATTTATTCTTCACAGTTTTAGCAGTTATTTAGGACATAAATAAAAAACTGACAGGATATGGACCAGAAGAGCAAAATGCAGCTGAGACACTAGTTTGGTAGCTGTGGTACAATATATGGTGCTGGGAGATGCAATTGATGAAAAAAAATATCTCTTTCTCTCTCCAGAAAGAGTTGAGACTGGAATACAGATGAAAGGTAGAGATGTTGGACGAAAAAGGTGAAAATAGCTATGTCCTTCACAAAAGAGAAAAGGTGAAAAGGGATTTAGGCAGTACTCTGGAAGGAAAACTTATGAGAAGGCATCTTGGTCTCATCAGATCAAGTCTTGAGAGTTTTCTGTGAGATATGTCAACTTCTGATGTTACAAATGGAAGGGAGGGCCAAAAGTTCCGAGAGGTCAAAGATAACAGGATTTTCAACTTGCAATTTTCCCATGACTATAACTTATTCTATGGGATAAGGAAACACATTCTTCTCCAATACCTCAAAATATTCAAGGATAAAGCTGGCACAGAAAGCATTGTGCTTATCCACTTCACATTCCACATATATGTTGCATTGCAAGAACATTATTGTTCAGCCGATCACTGTGAAAGAAACTTTCATTCTCAGGTCTACCGCATTTGAGATGTTTGAACACATCATTTCAACCAACAGGCAGACTTACTATTGTATCTTTAGACAATTTGGGCATGGTTATGTTCACTGTGTTCATTTTCATTACTGAGAGTGCTGGTTTCACATACACTGAAGTACTATATCTCTCAGAAGGAATCCTCGTAATTGGAAATGGGAGAAACTAATTAAAAAATTACTAACATAAATAATATGTACAATGGAATCAATCCTTTCTGGGAGGAATTCCTATTAGCTAGGTCACTGATATGTTATTTGCAATTCAGGTATCCTCAGGATTTGAATCCATATTTGGAAGAATCTATTAGATAAGCAAATACACTACAACATTACAAAGTTTTCATGAACTCACAGTAAAAAAAAAAACAACACATTTCCCATTCCTAACAACATACATTTGGTTGGAACACCTGTTTTAAGTTGTATTATTAGTATGTAATACTGAAAGATGATTCTGATACAGGAAAACATATTTACTTCTACTTCTGCCTTCAAAAGTTGCAGATAAAAACAAACCTATTCAAGGGTGATTTGACTCTAAAGTGGTTTTATATATCCTCTAAACAACTTAACTAAACTCCAATTGTGGAATGAAAATCTTAATTCCTCTATCCCTCTTCCTCTCCTGAAAAGAAAATGGAGTTACAAAAATATAATTGAAGATGAAATGCCATGCTGGGGCTTTATTTAGTTTATAAGAATGGTAAATAATAAATAACAATAAAATGATAACAGTCCAATAACAAAATAATCATTTCTACATGTTAACTTTTAAGCATGACCTAAAATCCTGAAAATCAAATAATGTAATCCAGAATGTAATCATGCAACAAACTTAAAATAAGATTTTACAATTACTATTATTCAGAACTTATCCAGGTAATATCAAAATTCTATTACAGACTAACTACAAAACTACTTTTATGACTTCCCAAAAATACCAAAAAAAAAAATAATTCATCAATATTAAAGTCGTTTTTCCATTGCTTTACCCTCACTGACAGCAATGGAATAATCCCAATTCACTCTAGAGGGTCAAAGCATAGCATCCATCCTTTGACAGATTTACAAACAAACTGCCAAAAGGACTAATCAGAAAACAAGCAATTTACAATAGGCATAAATACTATCCTTAATGTTCAGAAACAAGCTTAAGATGAGCAGGGAGGAAAACCATGAAAATATACCTCCAATAAGTAACTGATTTGTAAGCTCCAGCATTTCTCTTATTAGGAAATATATTTAAAGAGGACCACACATCTGTTCTGTTATTCAAGATGATAATGCTAAGACTTTCATCAGCATAAAACATCCAATTTAATATATGAATACATAAGTTAATTCAGAAGCTCCTTTTTTTTTTTTTCCCCCCCATGATAAACTGGTCAGCTCTTTTCTATACAACCCACAGCATGCATTTTTATTTTCACTGAGTTGAGTTATTGTTTTTGTGGACAGAGAAATTTACTGTCCATGACTGCAGAATAAAATATACCATAATGTTGATGCACAGCTTACTGCAAGACCAGTGTCATCATTCTAGGTAACCTCCGGCTTAGATCAAAGACCTCAGCATTGCAGATATACAATATGCACCCCAAGCAAAAACTGTCCATAAGAATAACTTCATTATTCTGGGAAGTTGGATCTATAAAAGATGTAAAATGTAGAAGTGTTCTGCCTATACAGTTTCTGGTAAGTACAGTCTCAGTAAGTGATAAAACCTGAGTCAGCTTCAGTTATAATATGCCCTACAGAAAGCTCATTCTCACACGCAGGTAAATGCAATATGTGGAGGATAAAGCATACCTGTGTGCGCCAGAATTACTCACTGTGATTAAGGTTCACACTGTTCTGTGAATTTTACAAATACTCTGACAGTCAGTCCCATTTTGGCAATTACCTATGGTAGAGGATTACACCTGAAATAAACATATGGACAACTCACCAGTACTACTGGGCAGATTGATGTGGGTGGTAAGATATGGTCCTTCAAAAGTCCACAGTCACATTCAGGTTTTAGATGCGAGGCACATTTGTTATGCAACTACAAGGAGACAGAAAATGAAGATTCAATTCAGACATTTTACTACTACAATCTAAGAAAATGGGCATCCCACACCGGGGTGATTTTAATTAATCTAATTATTGCTAACATACTACAGGAAGACGAAACATGCTGCAGTGGAAGGTTTCTTAAGATTGACAAAACCAGTGAATTTTTATTGAATCGAAGATCAAAATATTTTCCAGTTTGGAAACTGCACATGTGGTTCAGCACACAAAATGAGAACACCATATGGCAGTATATCAGAACAGTGTTATTGGAGATTAAAACCTTCATTTTAAAATGAAGATATTAAAAGTCTCACTTTATAGGCTGGACTTGATGATCTCAGAGGTCTTTTCTAGCTTGGTGATTCTGTGATTTTATAAGGCAGCTTCTCGCACTGAGCTGGGAATTTCGGTTCTACTACTAGTGGGGAATCTGGAGTAATTCAGGGAAGCCTTTGACATTACTGGTGTAACTGCTTTCCATCTGAAGCTGACAGTCACTATAGATTGATTGAGATGCTGTAATATATGTGACAATATATATGAAATAAGAGCATAATGTAGGAATATCTAAGAGGTTCAAGCCATACTGTTGAAAATTTGGTCTTGACTGAATCAATGTTCAGGTTTTCTTTGATTGCTGAGGAACCTGAATTATTCACCTTTTAAATTTTTATTCTCAACATTCACACAGTTTTCCAAAAAGCAATGAGAAAAGTCATACTCTAAAAACATGGAAAGAACATCCTTAGGTCTGCTGACCAAAAGAGCGTTGGCTTACTTCTGTAGTGTTAAAAAGATGGAAAGGAAAGCTGTGTAGAGATCATCAACTAAAAATGCCAACAAATAATGATATGTTTATTGAAATAGTTTGCATTAGCATTCAATAGTTCTTGTTACTATTTCAGGATTTAAATAAAAAGTCTCTAAAACGGAACATTTCAACATATATATCCAGGTACAGTACAAGGCCCAGTTGTGTGCCTGGATCAGGCAAAGCGTTCACATTTAATTGGTATACTTCAGAATATCAATAGAGATAGCCACAATAAAATAAAACTTTGTATCACAAAATTTGGATTTGATGACCTTAAAGGTCTTTTCCAACTTAAAGGCCTCTATGATTCTATTTCTGCATAGTTCAATAAACTATGCATGAAGTTTCTTGGGTAACATGCATTTCCCATAGAAATGAATATTTTCTTTTTTTGAGGAGATGTACACTTTCATTAAAGAAAAATCATCAGGATAATAAATAGTGGAGATTTTGAAATGAAAAAATCTTATTTAACAAGTGATTTAACTAGTATGATAGATAGCATATAGCATTAGTTCAACAGGTTCAATAGCTGTTATAACATCTATAGTTCAATTCTGCATCTGTAAATTACATTTTTCCCATGACTGATTCATTTTCCTTTAGGTGATTTAACTAGGTCAGTATGAACTCTATTAAAATTACAATAAAATTGTACCAGTTGCTGATGTATATAAGCTTTACTGGTAATGTTATCTGGTACAGTTAATGTTGACATAACATTTCTGAATTTTGAACTGAATGGAACCTAATATTAGCCTTGTCCATATTCATTTATACTGTAAAGTTACCTTTTCAGGCAGTTACTTAGCAACAGAAAATAAAAGTCTAATGAGTTTCGATTTGCTCTGAGTATTAAAGCCTTATTGTGAGAGTATTTTGGTAGCCCTGTAATCTAAATCATTTGTCATGCTAATTCTCTGCCTCAGTGGTAAGGCTACTTGTACCATAATTAATGCACACCAGGCCATGTTACATCAAATAAAAGTATCTTCGCACATTCAGTGGTAATTAGCAGCTTTGCTACTCAGTGGCATGCAAACTTATCTAGAGGAAAAAAAAAAAAGCTTAATCTTCTTATTAGTCTCTGCTGATCTTTGACAACAGAATTGGCACACAGCAGACAACAG
Source organism: Eubucco bourcierii (assembly GCA_013396675.1). Taxonomy (NCBI): domain Eukaryota; kingdom Metazoa; phylum Chordata; class Aves; order Piciformes; family Ramphastidae; genus Eubucco; species Eubucco bourcierii. The sequence continues at coordinate 67,138 of VWZE01025972.1, read as the reverse complement.
AAATGGCAAAAGATACTCAGCTGTGCCAAAAATAACACAAATAAAACACAAATTACAATACGCATCTCTTCACAAATTTAAAATTAATTTCCCCAAAATTCCTCACCCTAAAACTAGCTCCTGTGTAACATTACCTCCCTTACAACCAGATGCCTGAAAAGTGGGAAAAAATGTATTTTCTGGAGAGAAAATGAGGTAAAAACATTTACAAGACTGTGGTAGAGAACTACAGAGTATATGGAAGAGGGTATCATGGGTCTGCCGGAGAGTTCAGCACAAGAAGCCTTCTCAGTGAAGAACACCTCTAAATTTCAGAATTTGATGCAATTATTTGGCAACAGAAGTGACCCTACAAAGTTGTAAGAAGGAGACACTTTTAAAATTAGTTAGAGTCTGAGAATTAGTTGTACCATAACTAACATCCTCTTTCATTAAAAGACATGAGCAACAAGCTCTAAATGCGTTATCCTTCATATACTTTTGAGTCTTTGTATAATGTGATGGTAATTACATAACTTCAGAATATCCAAGACAGACCTCATGCATCTATTAGCAATTTAAAGCACTTTTTCTCAGTAATAATATTATTACCAACAGCAAAGCAAGCTATTGTAACAGAAGCTATACAACGCACAGGGTGGCAAGAAAATGGAAAAGGAGACTGAAAAACAAATTATTTGCAGTATTTAAAAAAAATATTTTTTTTCATTTGTCAAATGAAATTGTCCAAAATAGCTATTTTTGAAAAGACAACATTACTTTTACAGAAAATAAAAATTAACTCACTGATGGAAATCCAGTTGCAAAATTGCAAACATTTTCAATTTAGGTTGACAATAATAAGGTCCATTCGTAGTTCATATTTTGATAGATATTTAAGCATTGAAACAGGCACAGAAGCACCTAGGATAATTTCAGAAGAAGGTAGCTTCTTCTTTCTCAGTGATTTCAGAGATAAATTAGTTCTCAGTATCTCCTCAGTGCGTATCAGTTGTTATGGAAGCTCTCCAAATCTTTGTGTGATTCTTCAAGAAGTAAAAAGCCTTTATTCATAAGAAATACTGGGAATTTGTTTTTTCCCCCAAGGAGTTACAGAATTTGCAACTTCCTTTTACTGTAATGGAGAATCTTACATAATATATGTTTATTTCTGGAATGATATACACATATTATACAAATGTAGGACACTCTAACTTACCTATCTAAACACAGACAGCCATTGCCTAAATGTAATCACATGCATGTGGGACTTTTGGATTGGGTGCTCTACATAAATTATCCAAATTTTGACAGCAACCTGGACTACCTATTTTGTATTGACGAGTTTCGTGTTTTGTATTCATGAGTTAGGAAAATATGTCACAAAACATCCAAACCTGTATGTTGAAAACAAACATTCACTAAATGCCTCAATCTCATATTATTTAAAACACTGAGCAAACAACTGCTGTTCCATAACTTACAGTAATAATAATAATAGCAGTAAAAAAGCAAAAACCCTAGAAGAAGGCTGAATCTCTCCCCATCTAGATGTAAATCCTGCCCTAGCTAGGAACAGAAATACTGGGATTGCTCCTTCTAGCACGAAGATCTCACTTAGAGGTGCAGTGTTCCTTGAATGTCATTAGTTCCAGTTATTGGTTCCTGCTGAATAAGGAGCACACACAAGTTGTGTGTATGAGTCTTGGTGCACATATTAGTGTATATTTTTGGTATGTCTCGTCTATATGTCTCTCTCTCTGCCTCCCAGGCACCTGAAGTCACTGTGTCCTACCACATGTTCTCCATCTCATTTGCCTGTCAGTAAACACACCTTAGGATTTTGACTTAGCATCACAGTGCCCTTGACTTTCTCCTGAACTGAAAACTCTTTTAGAACCTTCCTGTAAAGTCAGTCACTCCTCAGACTGACATATGTTATTCCCATTTGCATACTGCTTGAAGCAGATCACACCTTTAAGTACACTTGCTTGCAATGATGGACTCCTATGAACATACTATGCATACCTGATAACAAAAGTGAATGAATGCAGATCTTTTGTCTCTCTAACTCGTGCTAAAGGTTTTGCTGTAGTATACTCACTGTGATCTGACACCAAACACAGTGAAGTCCAGTCAAGCCTTGGTAACATTTTATAGTTTTGTGACACTTATCACATTTTGTTGGACAATTTCCTTCTACCCAGAAATGGTGCATTACCTGCAAAAGAAAAGTATGGATATACATAGAGTTACTAAATTAACAGGCACATGGCAAAATTTATGCTGAGCCAAACTTACATCAGTATTCTTTTTGGACTTCACATATGTTTTGATGCAAGATGCAGGAGCTCTTGAGACACAGCGTTCGTGGACTGTATACTTGCAAACTGAGAAGAAAAAGACATTAATGGATGTTGAGGCAATAGTCTTTCTGATTGCATCCTCATGAAACAAATAACTTTACCAGCATGCCATCTTTATATAATCAATCCAATCAGTCAATGAAAACTCAAAGTAGACTGCTTTTTCCATGGAATACAAAAGGTCAATTAGAACAGGAAATACTGCGCAAGTAAGAAATCCAAGAATGCACTACGGTGCATAACAGGAAACGCTTAATTAAATCAGAGCTCACTACATTTTTTCACAATAATTCCCAAATGATAAAAATATTAAAGACAAACTGATGACTGCAAAATGGTTTGGTGTCATTTGCTAGTAGAAAAGAAGTCTCTACTTTACAAACTATAAGCAGGAGAGCAGCTGGCAAGCACAAAAATAAAACCCAGTGAATTTATGTTGCTCCTTCCACTGATTTATAAACCTTGAACGGTTGATGAGTCCATTTTCAGATAGCATTGTTTTCATGTAATCATCCCAACTTTAACTCCTACCTTCCCAAATACCAAACCCTGAGAAGCTTTTTTTCCCTAACCCCTCCACACCAGTTTTAGGTTGTTGATCATCCCTGTAAAGATCACTTTAGCTGCATCAGGAAAATGTACCAAATGTCAGGATACAATGCAAACCTCTCCTGACTTCAACTATACAACTGTGCCTAGATGAGGAAATAATGATACAGTTTATACCTGCACTCAACAGAGTCAACTATTAAAACCCGAGAATGAGTTTCTCCCTGCATGGTATATGTCTCACGCTTTTGACCTCGAGAGCAATTAAGCACAAAGTACTTCTAAACACCTTGCTTGCACCTATTACACAAACCCAGTGGGAGGCGCAGCCATTAATCAGACAAACTGCAGGGAGTAACATTGTTGATTGGACCATGGAGGGATGGTGAGGACCCCCGCAGTTTTCTTTTTCTATTTTTTTTTCCTCCCACACAATCTAAAATGCAAATACTGAAAGCTATAGCAAAGCTTTGAAAATATATCAGAGAAGCAGCTTAGCAAGATTAGGAAATAGTAGAATGGTTTTGTAAGTAGGTTCGTGCCCTTTGCTGCACAAAGTATTTTAAGTGGAGCATGTGAATGTTCTACAGATACTCTGGGACCATTTTTTCTCACCAAGTAAACTAAATTTTAAAGAGGTCCACAGCAGCAAAGAAAATTCCAGTTCTTGAAATGTCTTTTGGAAGCAGTTTCCTTTATATACTCATCTACACATTTTAGTGCTGGAACAGGTTGCCCGGGTGGGTGGTTAGGAACCCATCCATGGACATATTCAAAGTGAGGTTCAATGGGGCTCTGGGCAACCTGGTCTAGTTGAGGATGCCCCTGCTGACTGCAGGGAGTGTTGGACTAGGTGACATTTGGAGGTCCCTTTCAGCCTGCACTCTTCTATGACTCGATGACCTACAACATCTGCTCAACAGAATTTTTTTCTTTAAAATATATATTGGCCTTCTATTTCCTCACGAGGATTAAGGCTTCGAGGGGACCTGATAGCAGCCTTCCAGTATCTGAAGGGGGCCTACAGGAAGGTTGGGGAAGGGTTATTTACAAGGTCCTGCAACGACAGGACGAGGGGCAATGGGTTTAAACTGACAGAAGGGAGATTTAGACTAGATGTTAGGAGGAAGTTCTTTACAGTGAGGGTGGTGAGGCACTGGCACAGGTTGCCCAGGGAGGTTGTGGTTGTTCCCTCCCTGGATGTGTTCAAGGCCAGATTGGAGGAGGCCTTGAGTAACCTGTACTAGTGGGAGGTGTCCCTGCCTATGGCAGGGGATTGGAACTAGATGATCCTTGAGGTCCCTTCCAACCTTACCATTCTATGATTCTATGATTAAGTTTACATGAGTCTGACATAAAAAAATATTAAAGAATATAAGTTTCAAGATCTAATAGCTACTTCAACATTTTTAATATATCTTCCACTTACTGTCATCAGCATTTATGTGTCTGAAGTTATGCTGTTGGTATTTGTTTGATTTCTAATAAATCTCATTCTACAGTACTGTCAATAAAATCACAACAGATGAACACATATACATGAGGGATTTACATTTGATTGTGTTTTAAAGAGATCTGTGGCTCAGAAAGGAGAGAAAAACTTGTTGATTCCAAAATGCCCATTTATTCAAACTAATCTCAAATTAAATCAATAGAAATCTACAGGCAAATAAGTCCTAATCAGATGTGATGGGCTATCTTTCATACCAAAAATTAAGAAAGTAAGTTACACTAAAATACTGATTAATTTATCAAAAAGAACAATGAAAGGTGGCTTGATACCATCATGAGAAGAACACAGTGGGTACTAAAGATCTCATTAATCTAATGGAGTACAGTATAACACGTACCAATCACTGGAATCATTTACCAGACATATTCAAATCAGAAAACAGATCTTTAAAAAAAGATGATTGATCACTGGAACACACCACAAAAGAAAGATGTGGATCATCCATCTCCTGAAACGTTCTAACAGAGATGAGGTATCTTTCAGTAAGAGTTGGTTCCTCAACAGAGAGGTTATGAGCTGGTCAAAATTGATTATTAGGAGATACATACAGATACAACTTAAGGAATTGAAGTGCAACACCTACATCCATTAGATTAATGAAGGACAATTTAGATGCCATAGTTTTTCTGTGTTCCTTTATCTTAAAAGTTAGCATGTGAAAGAATGACAACACAATTAGATTTATGATTGCAAACCAAGTCAACAGAAATGCAGAAGTGATACAGAAAACCAGTTCCTGGGAAACTGAGGTTTTGACCTCTACAGTTAACAAAAGAATTCTGTTCAAAATTTGAGTAATCAAATATGGGACTCAGGTGCCAGTTAAGTTGATGCCCATTAATAAACATTGATAATAATTAGATAATAATATTATTATTAAATATATTATTATTAAATATAAATAAAATAAATAGAAAAGAGGAGTAACAAAAATACAAGGTTGAAACTTGAGAGCATATGGTACTTGGCAAGAGAAAAGCAAAAAAAGAGACAGACTCCAGAGGGAACTAATGCTGAAAGAACAGCAGAAAAAAAGCCTCTCTTAAAATCAGCTTTGAAAGTCCACTATCCTCAAAAATTAAAAATCTTGGGCTCTCAAGATTATAAGACACAGGAAGCAATACAACTGTGCTAGCATTGGTTTTGTACTGGGAAGCTACTAGTTCTTTGTTGTGCAGCAAGTGCAACATTTCCAGGAACAGACATAAGCAAATGGACACTGAAATGCTTATACTCACAAGAACAGCAGAGACCTTGCTTGCCTACTCCGATTAGCATGTTCAAACAAAGATTACAGTAGGCAGGCTTGTTAAAGTGTTTCAGTCTCCATACATGCTGCCCATCATCTTTCACATTCTGCACAGGACATAAAAGAAACAGATTTCACTTAATAAAATAAACAATGAAAAATATAAAAGCCAATAAAAATTGGAGATTGACTCAAGAACGTAAAAGACAAGCTGTTACTTTGTTTAATACTCTGCGCCAGATCACAGTACAATCATTCTGAATACACAGGCAATGATATAATAAAATAATGGGGAGAGAAAGAAAAAAATAAAGCTCATGAACATCCATGTGTTTCAAAAACGACTCAGGAAAAAAAAAAAAAACCACCAGGCAGCTGTCACCACTGTAACACAATGCTAGCAAGAAATCTAGGCTGCTAATAAATTACAGCTAGTACTACAGCTACTGAAACTTTGCTCTAGATTAATCCTAAAAATAATGGTGCTCCCAGTTAGAAGGTAAAACTGTTCGAAAAGAACAACAGAAATGTTTGGGTTGTTTTGTTTTGTTTTGTTTTTAAGACTACAGAGATATTCTTAACAACTCTTGGAATTAGGGACATGTACCAGCATATGCAAAATGGTTTATCTAACCACAATCCCAGTAATATCTATTGTCAGCTTTAATTTATGTTAATCTACTATTGATCACCTATCTAAAAGCAAGTATTTAAGACTATTTTCTCCAAAACCAGAGTTAATTAGATTTAAACCCATGTTTTCCAGTCAGCTATAGCACTATACTCAAATCTTCCATGAAAAGATTGATCAACTGACTGGCACTTAGACTCAGGGACTCGGTAACTTATGCATATAACTGAAATAGTAACAAATCATTTTTGTTTATGAAAGCAAGTTTTCAGTTGCATTATTCTCCTTTTCTTTCTTAATGGAATCATTCTGAGACTTCACTGTTATTGTAAGGGATTTTTTTAAAGTGATGTGCAGTTGGCACAGATGTTGAATTAATTCCGTAAATTCCAGATTTCTTGGCAACTGTGGCCAGTAGACTTTTTCCTTTTTGCAATCATAGCTTGTGATTTAAAAAAGAAATTAGATTAACCTAATGTAATGTCACTTTTCCCCCCTTTTTTTAAAAAACAAAAACAAACCCAAAAAAACCCACCAAAAAATATAACATCCAATGGAACAAAGGCAGTAAACGTTTATCAGTTGGAAATGGCCTGCATTAGTTTGATTCTTCATTGTGTATCACTGAAACACTACTGTCTTTTTGGTCATGTCATTACCAAAAAGAAACTGTTACATAGTTCATAAAAGCTACATCAACCTTTGGTTCCCAGAAGCCACATCAAACTGTTCCTCTTTCCATTTCTGATTTCTCACATGAAACTATTATTAATAATTGCCATCATGTATATACAATATTCCTGAGCAGATCTTCAGTTATGTGAGGGTTTTCACTGATAAGGATGGTCAGTGGACATCATTGTAAATAAAAATTCAAATTTCTCTGTATATTAGCATACACTGCATGAGTTATGTCTTTGAAACAATCAGTATTGCTGTGTTCTGGGACTCAGTTGTTAACAGCAAGTCAAAGATGATGAAGACTTCTTCATAGTTGTGGGAAACAAAAGAATTCCTGATGGAAAATCAACACTCCAAGAAATTGAGAATGTTTGATTCAAAGTCAGAAGCCAACTTTGATTAATTCCTACAAATTACCTAGAAAGAAAAGCAGCTGAAGTCAGCTGGAATATTTTTTTTGTCTATGGAGATATCAGGATCAGAGCCCAAGAGGAGTTTCCCCAATATTATCAGCAGGAGTTCAAATGCCATCTCTTGACAGCTGGGCAATGTCAGGGTCCCCTTTCTGCAGAAAGAGCTGAGCAGATGCCTAACGTGGGATTCTTGGGCTGTCAAAGATTGTGGAAGATTTCCAATTTTCCCCTGAAGAAGCAGAAATAGATTCTGCAGCTGTGGAGCACTAGAAGCCTGTCAAGCTGCTTCATGACTGGCAGCTGAGGAGGATGTATTTCATTAAAAGGAGTTCTGCAACCTCTATTTTTCTTTCCATCTCGCTACCACATTCCACTAATTTAAAAGGCACTGTTAAACTACCACCCAGTAGGTGAGTTTCAAGTCTTCTCAACGTAGACAATTATTCACTAGATGATAAAGATCATGTAAATCCTTCTGAGAAAAAACAGTAAACAATGTACACTTTAATTTTAACATTGCTCAGGTCATCAACAGATACAGCCATAAACCACAAGCACTTAAAATGTCAACTAACCAGCTTTCCTTAGCAAAATATTTGCTGTTCCTGAAAACCAACCAATAAAAATAAATAATCACTGTTATGCATGAACTTGCCCATCTTCAGCATTAGTTTTGTGTTACTTTTTCATTTTAATTTTACTTTCAAAGAATGGGCCATTACATGTGAATATGTTGCTTCTTATTTGAACAGAACATATGGACTAACTTAGCTGGCATTTTCCTTATCAGAAAAACAAACAAGTCTTGATGTGGGTGTTCTGCCAATTAAAACACTTAACTGTGTTACAGACTGCAACTGATGCAAATCCATTACATAAACACAATGCACTTTTGGAAAATAGCAAATTAAATTTTTGCTCTTGTGCACTGCCAAAAATAAGCAATAAAGTGCTGCCTATGATTATGCGTGAACATAACTTTTTAAAACACTGCCAAGAAAGGGGAAAAAAAAAAAAAAGGCATAATGTGAAACAAAGTCCTCTCAATGCAAGTCTTTAAGTATGAATAAAATACACAATCCTGACACATCAGTGCATTTATTGACATTCACTCATTTTGCTTCCATATCCTGAGAAAGAATTTGAAGTCAAGGAGTCATTATGAAGATCTCAAAGCAAGGCAGGTACAGTAAAAATCTCTTCCTCACTCCATTATACATCACTGAAAATGAAGCCTCCATATGTCATGCACAGACTTTAGCACATAATGACAACAGTAACATATATTTTGTTAACAACAGTTCTCTTAGCTTATGGTCCTGGACCCTTCTAGCATGGATTTGATTGCCAAAAGGTCCTGACTTTAAAAATCAAGCCAACCATGAAAGAACCAGATTTAGAATTACTGGAAATGTTTACGCAGTCACAGAATTTAGTCACACATCCCTAATCTGGTTTAATATTAACCTGCTTCAGCTTTTTAGATATTACTAAATAAAGGTAGCTAAAGAGATAATCGCTTCAAGCACAGAACACAAGGTTCTGAGAATTCAAAAAGAAAATGGAATTACAAATTTTCTTCCTAGCAAGTATTTACTCTCACAGCACCTAAAGCATCTGAAATAGCAGCATGCTCGGTTTTTGCTATAAGACATGTCAGTAAAAAGTAACCAAGAGAAGGATGTAGGATGTTAGTGACTCTGCTTTCACTGCCTAGTCTTATTTTGTTTTCAATTCTTCTATAAATATTTACATGACTTGAAAACATGATTATGACTGATCTTTGGTTATTACTCAGTCAGAGAGATGGTAAGAAGAGCCCCTATTTAACCATGCAGCACTTCCTTTTAATACAAGAGCAGTTAAGTTCTTTATTCCTTTGGTGGTTGTCAACAAAGAACTCACAATTTTGCTTTGCTCAGTTTGATTTGGCAAGAGGGTGTTCTTAATGTGCTCTGCTTAAACTAGAGAGGGGGCAACCTCATTCAAGGGTTGTGCTATACAGGAGGGCCTCTCCTAACTTTTGGGATACTTTGTGTGCTGGAGAAAACAACCCAAAACTTAAAAAACAAAACAAAACAAAACAAAACAAAAAAATCCACCAAAACCCCACAACAACCCAAACAAAAAAAAAAACCAACCACCCAAAACCCAATAAACAACACACACAACTAAACAAACAACCCCCCCAATCACTTCACCAGCCTTTATCCACACACTCACTATCCTGATCATCCAGGAAAGCTTAAGCATTAATATGCATATGAGAGAAAGCACCAAAAGTGACCACAAGAGAGGAATTAACTTGCTTAAACAAGCTTCATAATTAGTCACACTATGAAGTTTCACTGTCCCTAAAGTGGTAGCCATCTGTCATTTGCAGAAATTACATTTTAAATAATGGTAAATTTCTATACCTGCATGAAATACCATTTTATCTTATACCTCATACACAGAACAGGTGGAGTTACTCCTTACTTCTCCTAGGCTTTTATCAACATACAGGCAAAAGGAAAAGTAGAATTGTAGTAAGGAAAGGCATTTGCAAACTTCCTGCAAAGTGGGAGCTGGCACACCATAAAAGTAGCCAGCACTGTCAAGAAGAGAGATGTGCACTTTTTTAGCAGCTCCTGCTACGAAGTCTCACAAAGCATTAACATTTCCCCCTCTGCTGGCAACGCCGTGAAATGATGTTGATAAAACAACATCGCTTGAGGTGAGCTTGTTTTCCAGCTGGTAAGGAGCTGGCACAAAAAGGGTAAGCTACAGTTTTCTTCTTCTGCCCTCCATATATATGTGGAAATAACAGAAGGCACGTCAGCACTTCAGCCTCTTAAAAAACTCACTTGCCTTCAGACAGGACTTACAAAAATATCACTTGGGACAACAAAAATCTGGACCACCCTCATTCCTTGCTGAATGAAAGAAATACAACTCCACCAGACAGCCTAGGTTTTAAAGTCATTTTAGATCTCAGCCTGGGAGAGGTGAAATAGATCCCACATCAGACTTGCAAATGTTTGCAACTGCTCAGTTTGTTTTCATTTTCAGATACTCAGCAAAAAATAAGCAACAATACTGTAATATACAATGTAAGCAGTAGTATTTCTAAAACGTGGATTCAGACATCCTGTATTTAACCAAAAAGGTTAAAAACCTTTTCAATTACTTGACTGCAACAGCATAATACTTGCTGCTTGAGGATCAGAAATTAAATCGTAAGAATATTTCCTTCTGATTTAGTAGAAGCGCAGTTGCACTTCAATACAGATCTATTTGTCCCATGGAGATTTACTTTGATGTAAATGGTGAAATGGGTTTAAAGTTAAAACTGACGACTTAAAAGACGAGCACAGTGGCCTGGTTTTATACCACGAATGACTTCAGGAAGCGTTTGCTGTTGTTCAGGTTGCCTCTCACCTTTAGGGCAGCTTTTCAGCAGCAGTAGGGTACCAGCTCAGTGCAACTCTGACATCTAGTGGCCAGTGAGGGCAGCATAAAACACTCCTAAGCTTGGGTTTTTTATAAACACTAACACTTGTGAACTTGCACTTTACACCTACTTTTGTACCATCGCTGTAAGAGGTAGCAGTTACGACTCATAAGACAAGTGAGGCCACAACATTTGCCATGGAATTACTTCAGAAATCAAATGACTTAGTTGACATGAACACATGAAGTAATACCACACAAGTGAAGAACTCCCAGTTAAGAGCAAAGTACAATGTTCATGTCTGTCAAAAACTCTTAGCAGCAAGCCATCTTTAATTGCCCAGCTTTTTGTGCCCAGATTACAAAGGACACTTTGAGCAATGCTAGGAAAGCCAATGGGGTAACTCTTAAACTTCGATCTCAAAACTTGCCTGCTCAAAAAGAATGAAATAAAACAGTCAGAAACTTTGAAGGAATTAAATAGGTCAGTTGGCACTAGTGTGCAACAGGTCTATTCCCAAATGTGTAATTATCAGCCAGGAGGAGTAATGCAGGGTCAGTCTCTGTTTGGATGGGAGACAATCTATTGCCTTAGAAAGTTCCAGCTCACATCTACTGCCCTTTGTCCTGTCCTTGGACATCACTGAGAAAGGCATGGCTTCATCTTTCTGACACTCATCTTTCACACATTTATAAACATGAATTAAGTCACCCCTGGGTCTCCTTCAAGCTGAAGAGCCCCAGCTCCCTCAGCCTTTCTTCATAAGGGAGATGTTCCACCCTCTGGATCATCTTTGTGGCTCTGCACTGGACTCTTTCAAGAACTTCCCTGAAGTCCTTCTTGAACTAAGGGGTCCAGAACAAGACACAAAATTCTAAGATGTGGGCTCACCAGGGCAGTCATCTACCATTTTTTTTCTTAATGAAATTCTCACTTTTCACAAGGGAATTTCTTGGAAGAACTTCCATAAAATTGGCACAACTGAGCCTCAGAATATGAATTATGGCTCTTAAAATTTCCATTAGGTGCAGTACAGAACATATTCAGCAGCTGCTAAGCGGAAAAAGTACAGTCATCCAAGTACAAATGGATTGTACACATACATTATTCCAAGGCCTTTTATTGCAAAACAAATTTCCAGATAGTATCCATATGACAGCATCCCTATAACATAAGAACCAAGTTCCTTATCTTGTACTGAAATTATTTGTTTAGAAAAATGACTATGCCTTGAAAAGTACCAAAATAAGAATACAGTGTCATACCCTGGAACATTCACAGTGGTAAAACTGTGTTTCTAAGTTCTACCTTCAAAGTGAGTTTTTAGGAGCAAATAGAAAGCATAAAACCCAGTGAGATAAAATGAACTGAGTATTTAGTTTGAAAAATAAAACTTATTTGTGCTCTTTGCCCTAGTCTCTCCATAACTCTAAACTGCTCTCACAACATTTAAATTAATTTAGTAATCTCAGCTAAACTTGAAAGGGCAATAGAAGTTTCCTTGAAGTCTAAAAGGAAAGTTAGAATGCAGAGGACTGAAAGAGAGAGAGGTCAGAAAGAACACCAGGCATAATTCCTTATTCTTTATACTTGTCAAAAGAGGGTTGGCTAATATTTGTAACAGCAATACAACATATTGTCTCTTTTAGGAGTTGATTACTGAGGATATCTGTGCAAAGACCACAATCCTGTGAGAGATTAGACTATCTCAACCCCATAGTTTCAAAGCACTACCTTCTTTATTCTTTTATGTAATATAGTTCCATATGACACTTAAATGTTTCTCTGAATTGTTTGGGGTTTGTTTTTTTTTAATTCCTGTAAACAAAACATCCAATATAGTATGTAATAAAATCTGTCTGAAAAGCTTTTAAAGCAATCCAGAACTTTCACATGATACCTGACCTTTTCATATGGCTCTTGAAAGAATATAAAGATTAAGTACAAACAATGTAGCTGAATTCTGAAGGTACAAATCTTCAACTGCAATAAATTATCATAGATTCACCCATAATTAGCATAACAAATTACACTGACACACTTCCATCATTTATACAAGTTAGAGCAAAGTTAAGCATACTGCAGTAAGTTAATGGACTCCAATCCAAAAACAGATTAAAGACTTCACTGGTGCTGTAAACTTTTAAAACTAAGCCACAGTGGTAATTCATTGTCACTATCATACTGGACAAGATCTGAAAATGATCTCTGGGATTTGAGATTTCAGCATTGCCTAAATTGAGCATAGAGCAGAACTGTAGCTGGCCAAGGTCAAAAGAAGGCAAGATAATCACTGGCTGTCTATCTTCAACATGTGAAAACTTCCTAGACTTGTCAGAGAAGCATAAACCAATAGGTTTCATGTATAATCAGCCTGTGGAAAACTTTAAGATATCAACACTATTATTTGATTACTGAATCCTAAAGACTTTAATTTACTTTCTCATCATCTAACTAAAAGGTGACAGAAAAAGAGCCAAAATGCAGTTTCAGGAAGTTGGGTTTGCAAAACCTAACCACAACATGTAAAAAGTAATAACTGGAATGATGCACTGGAATGAAGAGTTTGGATTAGATGCTGCAAAAACATGAAAAGCATGCCATTGGTTTACACAAAATAACAGTGGACAGGTATTAGAGATTTTACTTTGCTGATTTAACTTCTCAGTGCCCTTCCCAGCAAGTTTGCTGAAGCTACAAAGCTGGTAGGCTTGGTTGATACATCGGAAGGCTGTGTGGGCATTCAGTCAGACTTGGACAGACTGGAGGGCTGGGCAAAGAGAAACCTAATGAGGTTCAACAAGCATAAGTGCAGAGTCCTGTGTCTGGAAAGGAATAATATTTGGGAGGTGATCTGCTGGAAAGCAGCCCTGTGGAGAAGGGCCTGGGAGTTCTGGTGGACAAGAAGGGCAGGCATGGGACAGCAATGTGTCCTTCTGGTCAAGGAGGCAAATGGGATCCTGTGGTGCATTAAGAGGAGTGTGTCCAGCAGACCAAGAGAGGTTCTCCTCTCACTCTCTACTCTGCCCTAGTAAGACCTCATCTGGAATATTGTATCCAGTTCTGAGCTCTCCGATTCAGGAGGGACAGGGATCTACTTGAGAGAGTCCAACAGAGGGCTACAAGGATGATTAAAGAACTGGAAAACTGCCTTACGAGGACTGAGGGACCTAGGGTTGTTTCTTTCTGGAGAAGAGAAGACTGACAAGCAATTTAATAAATGTCTATAAGCATATGAGGGCTGGAGGTCAAGAAGGGACAGTCTCTGCTCACTTGTGCCCTGTGATAGGACAAGGAGCAATGGATGTAAACTACAACACAGAAAGTTCCACCTCAACACAAGGAAGAACTTCTTGACTGCAAGGGTTACAGAACACCGGCACAGACTCCTGAGAGAGATTGTGGAGTCTCCTTCTCTGGAGACTTTCAAGGCCTGTCTGGATGTGTTCCTGTGTGACCTGAGCTAGATGGTATGGTCCTGCTCTGACAGGGGAGGTTGGACTCGATCTCCAGAGGTCCCTTCCAACCCCTAACATTCTGTGATCCTGTGAAAATATACTTAGATTTGAACCTTTAGAACTGTGTACAAACAGAACAGTATTTATTTGCCGCTTTAATGGGACATTTAAAAAACTTATTTTTTCTTCTCTACTTTCTGCAAGTGGTTTAAGTAATCAAGAGCATTTTTAAATATTGAAAAAAATGGGAGCCCTTTTAGAAGATACATCATTTCCTAGTAAATCACTAGCACATGACTGACAATTCAGCTTGTACAGTTCTGCAGGTAATGGACTTCATTCACAGTACAGTAAAATATTAAAAGAAGCATTAAAAACCATCTCATCCATTTTACTCCAACTTTCATCTAATAAAACTATGGTTATTGATCAAAAAGATATTTTGCAATCCATTACAATATGACTTCACAACTGTACAGTTATGTCCTTTCAGCACAAAGTACTGGGATTACTCTTGATGACAGAAATGCTGACCCATGCTGATAGCAGGGTACAGAATTTTGACTGCTGTTTACATGGTTTTGTTATTTCCATTGTAAAGCTAAGTACAGCAAAATAAATTATCTAATAACTAGTATAAAAACATTAAATGGAAATTATTTTAAATAAATGTACAATAACTAGTAAAAACACTCAAACAGAGAAATTGTCTGCTAACATAAATTTACATAGCTTCTTTCTACCAGATTCTTCTGTCAGATGAAATTAAATCTCTCCAGAAGGATCTGCATTAATTTATCAGGGAATTTAAAGAGGTTTTAATTTAGAAAGAATGAAGTGTAGACACTGAAAGATACTCACAAAACACCACCTGTCACAAAAAAAAAACCTCAACAAACAAACCAACAAAAAAAACCCCAACAAAACAAAACAAAAAAACCAAACAACAAAACACTGAACTGAACTTACTACCAGTTACCTGCTACACTGATTGCTTAAGAGCATTTGCTGTCATTTCTTTAGGGTAATTCTATGGAAACAATGGGATTCAGGCTGGCAAAGGTCTGTTGTTTGAGATGCAATTTAACATTTTCCTTACTGAGTCACACAGAGAATTGGGGAATTATTACATACAGTGACCCAAATGTACTCAAAATTATCTTCAATTCAGATCTAGTGTGAGGTGTCCTTGATTGTGGCAGAAGCGTTGGAACTAGGTGATCCTCGAGGTCCCTTCCAGCCCTGACAATTCTATGATTCTGTATTCAGCTGGTACTTCAATTAATAAAATTTTGCAAGAATTACAGACTCAAGACACTACTTTGTTGCCTATTTCCCTCTAGAGAATCCCAGTGTGACCATTCTTTGTGAAATAAAATACCACAGAGCAACTACAGCAGCCCAGGTTTAGTTCAGGTTTCAGCAGCATATGGGGAAAGTAAGGACTATGTATTATTCCATCTCTGCAGCTGAAAAACAAACTTCAGAAACAAACTGAATGAAGAAAGATTTCTCTCAAGTAACAGGAAAGCATTTGAAACATATGCTAAGATACATGTGCTCAAAATTAGCTCAAATAGAGGACAGCAGGTGGCACTGGCAGCATGCCAGTGTTAAAACAGCTGTGTTGAACTCATGTAAAATTGATCCTATTACACCTGTCTAATCTTGAATGTGGAGCTGTAAACATATAGAAGGTAAGCTCTTCTTTCTGAACATTCTGTCCTTGGTGTACATGTTCTCTTTCATATTGCTACTTAGTATTTAAGATAGTTACAGAGACAGAACTATCTTCAGAGGGATGTATCATTACAGGACAAGAGTCATCAAGCAGTGATTACTGCAGAAGAAATTCCATCTGTGTCTAAGGTAAAAACAGCTCTTTCCCTTGAGAACAACTAACACTGGGAGAGATTGCCCACAGAACTGGTGGAATCCACCTCAATGGAATTATTCAGGATTAACCTGTGGCTGTGCCTTTAGTAAGAAGCTAGCCCAGATGATCTCCAGACATTCCTTCCAAACCAGACTGTTCCACAACTCAGTATGGTTAGGCCACAGAACATAGTACCATGCCAAGAAGCCTAGACACAGCTTCAACCAGCTCTAACACACATATGGGCAGTAAAATGTTCTCACCAGATATTAGTGCAGTTAAGAATTAACAGTATGTTATTAATAGGATGAATTAATTAGCTTTTTACAGCATCCAGCTCCAGAGCTGGCTCATTTGGTGTCACTTCAAACATGCTATTGTAACTCTGATTTTTAAGGTACATCTCTGCATTCTGTCTGCTATTCACCCATAGTATTAAAAAAAAACCAAAAAAAAACAAACAAAAAAAAACAAAAACAAAAAAAAACACACCAACCAAATAAAAAAAAAACCAAACCAAAAACCCAAAACATTCCTTATATAAGCTTCAGAGAAACTAACCTGAGGGTCACTGTTGACATGCAAGCAGAAACTGGACACTTCAATGGTAATTACTTACATTTTCTAACCCAAGGAGGACCAAAAGTGGGATTGTTGTCATGCCTCCTTGGATCCACTCCTCTAAGGAAACAGTGCCATCATGATCGTAGTCGATTTCTTCCATCATTTCATGCAGGATCTACACAGTTTAACAAAAAAAAACCCATAAATTAGATATTGTAATATATCAACTTCCTGTTAGAACTTATGCAGAACTCCAATTCCCTCATCAGCATGCAAAAAGCAAGGAAAATACTACTTTTATGACATTTGTAATGAGAGTGCAGAAAATGAGGTGTCACATTCCTATTTAGATTTATAACCACCTAAAGTTTCCAAACTGAGTTGTATCCTGTTGTGTACTTACCACCTACAGTAGAAATAAGAAATTTTCAGAGACAAACCAGTTCTACTATAAATATTTATTCCTGTATGCACTGGAGAGAGAAAAGCCTTAAACAGGAGGAAAAACGTTTCATAGGTCAGCTTTAATCAGAAGGAGACTTGTAAAAGTACTAACTGACAGCACCACAACGGAGCACAGAACATTCCTATTTCTATTTTACTAATACATAAATTCATATGTTGACATGAAGCATCACCCAATGATTAAATGCCATCTCTAACAACACTAAAAACTTGTTATAAAAATTATACCTACTGGACTCAGTTCTGTAACATCCCATTCAAGGTATTCTGCAACATGCATCATTTGAGCAATAATATTTTCCAGCTCCTACAGATGAGTGAAAAAGAGTAAGATTTAATGCAATATCATAAATACAAATTCTACTCGAAGCAGCTTATAATTCAAACATGTTGCATTCAGTGACAATCTTCCATCAGTTTGTAATGAAATGTCCTTTACCCTAGAAGCTGTCCACTCTTAGGTGAATGTACTTCACTAGCAAAACATGAGGCACAGAGTTCAAAGCATACATGGTGGTGAAATACAGAACCACAACCAAAGGACAGCCTCTGGGTTGAAAGTAAAAGTAGATCTTTCCTTCCTAGTCGATGCATTCAAGTACTGGTTTAGTGATCTGAAGTCTACCATGCCATATAACAATGTGAGGTCTCAAGCTGTGCCAGGGGAAGTTTAGGCTGGAGGTGAGGAGAAAGTTCTTCACTGAGAGAGTCATTGGCTACTGGAATGGGCTGCCCAGGGAGGTGGTGGAGTCAGCGTCCCTGGAGGTGTTCAAGGCAGGTTTGGATGTGGCACTTGGTGCCATGGTCTGGTCTTGAGGTCTGTGGTAATGAGTTGGACTTGATGAGCTTTGAGGTCTCTTCCAACCCTGGTGATACTGTGATACTGTATGAGGTCTTCTAAATTTCAGCACTTCGGTTTTTTCAACAGCAGTTGCAGAATTTATAACTTTCTAATGGAAATAAGCCATAAAATGGATGGGATAAACTAACACACAGATTTTATTTTTTCTTTAACCATTTCCCTTGAGCACATCACTAGTCCTCTTCTATATTCATACATACAATTTGGCTTGTAAACATGCTTCAGGGCTCACCTAGAACCATTCTGAACTCTCATTTGTATTTATTATGCATTAGGTTTGAAATCCATGTTTGGTATTGCCTAAAACTATGATACTTTATACCTCTATACAAATTACCTTCCCTATTAATTTGTCACTTCTTCACCAACCTACTATATGCTGTTTTACTCCAGGGAGATTCAGAAGAAGGGGTGGGGGAGGTGGGGAGGGAAGAGAAAAAAAGAGAAAAATAGAGCTGCCAATAAAATATTTATTCCTGTTAGCTAACAAGAGGGAAAAAAATTGTTACATTACAAAATAAAAAAGATTGGTCTATCTCTGTCTGACTTCAGATATTTGGTCAGGCTGCTCCTCAGAACTTTGTCTTTAATATTGTCCTTCTTAACAGCAGCACAGGTATTCTGACACCTCTGCATATATTAGGTGTATGACTCTCACTTTCCATTTTTAATGTAGTCTTTATACAAATGGTGCTTTCACACACAGCTTCTAACAGCAGCCTAGAATTTTAGGAATCATATTAACATGTCTCCTACAATACTACTATTAAAAATCAGGAGACTATAGACTGACTCCATGATGGCAGCATCAGCGCTTGAAAATTTATGAAGTTGTAGGAAATGCAGCTTAAGAGAAAAGAAAACCTAGAAGCTAATTCCAAAATGGGTGATTTTATCAACTACAGTTTATACCCTTTCTATTAACTCAGGAGAAATAAAAACTTGGCTTGGATTAATGTAGCTGTGCATAGGAATGTCATTCTGATGTGAGTTTACAATGCATTAAAATACAGAAACAACATTACCGAACTATCCAGGTAGCCATTCCCATCTGTATCGTATAAGCGAAACATAACTAAAGGGAAAGAGAAAAGAAAGAGAAAAAAATCCAGTTAGAAAACATAGCAGCAACATTTGTAAAACAAAACCAGACCAAAAAAAAACAAAAACCACCACACATACACACACAAAAAAAGACCCAAAACAAACAAACAAAACCAAAAAAAAACCAAACACACGCACAAACCAACAAACCCCAGAGAAGTATAAATCAGCAAAAGCTGAGTGTCAAGGAAAAGGACAAACATTTTCCTTTAGTGATCCTCTCTTCGTTGTACCAATTCCTGACACCAGGGGAGGCAACTGCTCTTTCATTTCATGCTATGGTTTGTGCACAGAGCTCTTAGAGCTCTGATAAGGCTTGAGTAACTTGGGATCACAAAACAGATCTCAGCTTTCCTGTGTTTGTGTTCTGAATGCATATTCACAGACACATACTCATATTCTAGACATATGTTAAACAAAACAATATTGCCAAATTGGAGGAGGGTTCCTTATAATCTTTGCTGAAGAAAAAGTACTGGTGACCTTAAGAATACCAAGTTGTCACTGTAAGCTAACCAGAGATAAAGAAACATTATGGTATTTCAACAACATGAAGCCATATAACCTTGTAATTAATTCCTCATTCTAGCAAAAGCAACCTGCTGTTTGCATTTCCTGTCATATGGAGTGTTTATGTTACTGATCCCACAGTTCTTTTACAGACAAACCAGCCATGAACATCAAAACATATTTCACAGAATTAATCAGATTAGAAAAGATCTTTGAGATCATCAAGTCCAACCTATCATCTAACACCTTCTAATTAACTAAACCATGGCACTAAATGCCTCATCCAGTCTCCTTTTAAACACCTCCAAAGATGGTGACTCCACCATCTCCCCAGGGAGCCCTTTCCAATGCCAATCACTCTGTGAAGATCTTCTTCCTAACATCCAGCCTAAACCTGCCCTGGAACAGCTTGAGACTGTCCTCTTGGTTCTGTCACTGGGTGCCTGGGAGAAGAGACCAACCCCACCTGGCCACAATCTCCTTTCAGGTAGCTGTAGGGATCAATAAAGTCTCCCCTGAGCCTCCTCTTCTCCAGGCTGAACAAAGCCAGCTCTCTCAGCCTCTCCTTGTACAGCTTGTGCTCCATCCCCATCACCAGCCAGTAAAGAACATATGGTTGGATTGACTGTATCTGTCTGGAAAACTGACTTCTCAATTCTATAATGGGCAAGCATACAGTTTTTTTTTTTTTCTCCAATTCACTGAGCAAGCTCCTATTTCTCAAACAGACAGAGGTGTTGGGTTTTAATAAATGAAGTAATTTAAGTAATTTCTTAACTTCCACTGTTACACATCCATTCCAAACAGTGGTGCAGACTTGAATCATTCTTGGTTTTCCTGTATTCATTAAAACTAAAGAGCCTACAAGTCCATGCTAGCAACTATTCTTTGCTTGTATTAGTTTTGCTACAGATTATTCAACACTTGAAGCATCCTCAATATATTTAATCTGTTCTTCTCAAAACTGATACTGACAGCAATACAGAAAGCATTATTTTAACAGCAGAATGGATGATTTTATTGTGTCCTAGACAGAAAAAAAAAAATCAGTTGAAATTTCATGAAATAAAAGATCATTCCTACAACAATGGGCTATGTAATTCTATATTTTTATAATGCAGTTACATAAAACTGAGTTAAGACTCAGAAAATGAAGATTTTTTTTATAACTTATTGAAATAAATATGTAAAATTAACTTAAAAGAACATACATTCTAGCTTGTCTTCAGGTCTTCCTCTTTCTAGCAATGATAAATAGCAAACAATATCTTTCAGCTGGATCATTTCTGGTAAATGTAAGTTGGCAGGAGTAGGAGGTCGTGATGTAGAGGTACCTTTGTTAAGTCTCAGACCTGAAAACAACAAATTGCCTTTGTTATTTAACACATAAGCAGAAAATTAGAATGTAACTCTTGCATACACCCATCTTTGTTTCATATGAATCTCAGAGGAGTTAATTTTCATGTCAAGTTTTCAACAGTTAATGTTCATCGTTTATCCCACAAAAGCAGAATTATAATGGTAGTGAGGTTTTAAAATACTATACAGATAAAGCAAACTGTTGGGGGAAAAAATAAAGCAAATAAATTAAACCAAAAAACAACAAACCTCACAAAAAAACCCCAACAAACAAAAAAAAAATCCCTAAACAAACTAAAAAATCTCAACATGAAACCCCCCTTCCCACGATTATGGGAGTGGCGTAACCTTTTCTTTCTTTGTGTTGCTCTGATGTCCTTTGACTAGAAAAAGAATTTGGTGAATGTCTTTATTTTACTACATTATATCATAGAATCACAGTTTAGGGTGAAAGGCATCTCAGAGATTACCTATTTCAACTTCCCTGCCCTGGACTGGGACAGCTCCCAACTATACTTAGTCTGGCCTTAGACACCTCAAGGGAGGGTGTATCCTCAACCAACCACTCTGGGGAACCTATTCCAGAGTCTCACCACCCTTGTACTGAAGAAATTCTTCCAAAGATCCAGTCTAAACCTGCTCTCCCCTGAAACTATTCCCTCTAGTCTTGTTGCTAGACAGCCTTATGAAAAGTCCTACGGCAGCTCTCCTGTAGGCTTCCTTCAGGTACTAGAAGATGCCTATAAGGTCCCCTGTTCTGGTTTGAGGTTAATTGGGATATTTTAACAGAGAAAATTAACTATAGGCTGTGAAAGGAAAAACATGATGATGTCTATTTTACTCATAGGCTTGCTGAGGTTGTTTTGGGAAAAGAAACCAAAACATAGAAAAGGCATTCTCTGTCTGTCTCTCTCTAGGGGCACAGCGTCTCGGGCAGTCTGGCTTCTAGTTCCTCTTTGCTGATTAATTATTACCAACCACTTTTCTTCTAACCTCCCTGGCTGATCCTCCAAGCTCACCTTGCGCATAAGGCAAACCTTGGCGATAAGGTACAGGGGTGGAAGGGTGGTTGGGAGCCCCTCCTGGGGTCTCTGATTTCTGGGAGGGGAGTTGTGTTTCTGTGTTACCTTTAACTTGTATATTTCTGTAACTATTCCTGTCTATTGTTTATATCTCTGCTTGTACATTGTGCTGAGCTGTAAATAGAGCTTCAGTCCTTAACTTCCAGCTGGTTGAGTTCTAGTCTGGGTCATTTTACGAAGTGTGGGGGGCAGGGAACTCCCAAACCATCACATCCCCCCAGAGTCTTCTCTTCTCCAAGCTGAAGAACTCCGGTTCTCTCAGACAATGTTAATTGAAACCTATACATTCAATAGTAAAACAATCCCTACACAATACTGCACCCACTTCCTTTTACTTGTAGAAACTTCATTTAATTTGCTGATTGACACCAGCTACACACATTGAAGATGTTTTAGTGTCAACAAGAACTCTGTTGAAACCCAAGTGTGAGTCTCCTCAAAAAAAAACACAATCAAAAAACCCAAAAAAAAACAAAGACAGCCAAATGTTTGCCAGAACAACATATTTTCAAAAATATGGGAGCCTCAGCAACAGAATACTATGAAAAAAACACCCATATAATTTAAATAAAAGTTATATCAATTGTAATTAAGAACAGTTGCAGTGTTTCAGCACTGGAATATAAGTTTCAACATTGTCAAACTTTCTATTTCAAGAGAACACAAATATGGCTAATCCTGATGATATTATCACAATCTGCAGTACAAATAAACAGAGGACCAAAGGGAGGAGGACAGCAGAACACAGAGAAAGCAGTCATAAAACTTTCTTTAAGTCTGTTACATCTCTCACTGACTTCAGTGCTGTTCAAGATGATACTTTACAAAAAGATTTACTGTTCTCAAATATTTTATACAACTAATCAATCTACCATTGCACACATCACCTACACAAAATTTCTCTTGTTCATTTGCCTTGCATGGGTTAACAACTGTAGCAAATGGAAACAGAATTCTGGTGGAATTTCTCCCTGTCCTCTTAAGTCAAAAAAATTCATTGCAATCTAAAGACATTTCAAATAGTCTACTGAGGGAAGGGTTACAATAAACAATACTAATTCAGTGCAAACTGGCACCAGATCTCTGGATCACGTCCATGATTGCAGACAGATAATATTTAAAGAATAAAAAGATTTAACAGACCAAAGCTCTATTGTGTGAAGTTACATGTCTGTTAAGCACCCTTAAAATGAAACAACTGACATTTTGTAATGTCTCGTGATAGTACCTTTAACGACATAATTTACACAAATAGGTCATATTCCAGTTCTGTGCATTTTATGCACAGAAACAAACAAACTAAAAAACCCAACCAAAAACCAAAACAAAAGCAAACAAAAAACCCTCACAAAAAAACCCCCAAAAAACAACAGAAAAGCAGCACTCTAAAATTTGAGTTAACCTATCTCAAAACTGTATAGTTACGAAATCCAAATGAAAAGCATGCAAATGTTAAGATATCCTTTAGTTTAACAGGTGCAAGGTGGAGGTTGAAGTATTACTACTTAATCAGAGGTGGGAAAGTGGTGGCTACAATATGCTTACAGATGACTTATTGTGCTTATGCTTACCTGGCACCTGCTTCCATCTCTCTTCAGTCACCTTAACTGAAAATACAATTTATAAACAGACATGAGTGGATCAAGAGATACTAAGTAAAAAATGGAGATATTTATGCAAGTTGTTACTAAGTAAAAAATGGAGATATTCATGCAAGTTGTTACTAAGTAAAAAATGGAGATATTTATGCAAGTTGCTACTTTCTAAGTAAAAAATGGAGATATTTATGCAAGTTGTGACTTTCTAAGTAAAAAATGGAGATATTCATGCAAGTTGTGACTTTCTAAGTAAAAAATGGAGATATTCATGCAAGTTATTACTAAGTAAAAAATGGAGATATTCATGCAAGTTGTTACTTTCTAAGTAAAAAATGGAGATATTTATGCAAGTTGTGACTTTCTTTGTGATCTTCTCTCGCTCTCTTGTACCTTTCCATTT
The DNA here is from genome assembly GCA_013396675.1 of Eubucco bourcierii. Classification (NCBI taxonomy): domain Eukaryota; kingdom Metazoa; phylum Chordata; class Aves; order Piciformes; family Ramphastidae; genus Eubucco; species Eubucco bourcierii. Next base: position 43,046 of record VWZE01025972.1, on the reverse strand, counting down.
CCCAGAAATGTCAAATCACAGAATCACAGAATTTTAGAGGCTAGAAGGAGCCTCCAGAGATCAAGTCCAACCCCCTTGCCAAAAGCAGGATCATCTAGTGTAGTCCACACAGGAATGCATACAGGTAGGTTTTGAATGTCTCCAGAGGAGACGCCACAATCCTCTGGGCAGCCTGTTCCAGTGGTCTGTCATCCTCACTGTATAAAGGTTTCTCCTCATGTTGAGGTGAAACCTTCTGTATTCCAGTTTGTAGCCATTGCTCCTTGCCTTATTGCTGTGGATTAGTGAAAAGAGATAGGTCCCTCCACTTAACACCCACCCCTCAGATATTTATACATATTGATAAGATATCACTGACCAATTTATCTCCCAGCATGGTCTGGGGTTTTTTGGTTGGTGGTTTGGGTTTGGTTTTTTTGTTTTGTTTCGTTTGTTTTTGTTTTGTTTGTTTTTCACTACTGTTAACATTAAAAATATTCTAGATGTCCTAACACAAATGTTTCCATAATTTTCACTTGCACTGTTCCAAACAATCCTTAAAAGCAAGAGAATTAATCACTTGCCTTAAAGACTTGCCCAAACTCTCAAGAGCTGTAATTAACAACAGAAGGCTTTCAATACCCCACATAGGCATTACAGCTGTAGTCTAAGTTTACTGCTATACCAATCCAAATAAGTGACAAAAGACCAAGCATTTGTGGAAGGAGGTCTGTGTATGACAGTTCTGACTAGAAAGGCTTTGAAAAGTAATTTTAAAATAAATAATCTACAGAATTTAATTTAAATAAAGAATCTTATCCTAGATGTAGTAGGCAAGCTTTGCTAGTAGAAAAAAAAAAAAAAAAGGGGGGGTGGGGGGGGGAATTGCTAATCTAATTACAATTAGTGACCCTTATATAAACACATTTTAACACAGTAATGTAATACTGGTTTATTTGTTTGTTTGTGTGTTCAGCATTGTTTTGCCAGGAAACATAAAGCTAAGCAGTAGAAATAGCAGGAACTATAAAGTGAAATAATAAATAAATAAATAAATAAATGAAAAACCCCAAAACAAAGCAAAACCCAAAAAACTGAACCCCATTTATTTAATGTAGTTACATAGCATGCACTAAAAAACCAAATCAGACCAAATGGATGATATGTGTAAGCAAATAATTACAATTTACAGTGAGGCATCTATAGAAATCTAGAGTTTGGTATCTGAAAAAAAAACAACAAAAACCTAACACTTCAGCTAAAATTGTTAATCCAATTTTTTCAAATTAGGAAGGCAACCTAAAGCACTTCTGCAAATTGCCCTTAGAAAGGTAACAAATGTTAGCACTATTTTGATGGACGTAATTGAACACATGATGTCCTCTGAACTCAGAATGGCTTTAAATAAAAATGCTCAGTTCAGCATGAACATTTAAAACTGCATTCAAGAAGACCTTTACATGAGGAAAAAAATACCACTAACATTTATAAGTATCAGTAGCTGATATGAATGTAGGATTATTAATAGCAGTATCACACCTCGATGCTTAAGAGAAGCAGGAACTGGGTATTGAAACTGCAAAGCACCAGCAAGAGCCTCCTGAACAAATCTGTGGTTTCTTAAGTACTTGTTTATGAGTAGAGTAGGTAGCAAGATCACACAACCACCACAGTCAGATTAGCATTCATGTGACAAAGACTGTCCACTTGGTGTCTCAGTTGCATCATTATTCAGAATTAAAAAGACAAAACCATTTCTTGTCACAACGTTTCTTGTCCATGACTGAGTGAGTTGCTTCAGTTTCACAAATATCAGAACCACTCCAAAAAATACATATAGCTTCAAATTGCATATATTATAGCTAACAGGAGTCAAGTAGCAGGGGTAAGGAACCTTTAGCTTTTATATTACTTTGGTTTGCTTTCTTACCTCCAGAAACGTGCTGGGGTTTGTTTTTTATTAATGGGCTGCAGTGAGAGATTTTGTTGCTAAATGATGTAAAAAGATGCTCAGTGAAATCATCTGGTAAGTCTGCTTCCAGAAAAGTCTTCATGAACAGCCTGAATCCCTCTAAATCAATTGTCTAGAGGATAGGGGAATTAAAAAAAAAAAAAAAAAAAAAAAAAAAAAAAAAAAAAAAAAGAGAGAGAGAGAGAGGAAGAAAACAAATGTTATTAATTTTTTATTTTGCAAAAACTTTCATACTAATCCACCAGACAATATTCTGTTAACAAACTGCAGCCTATCTTTGAAAATAGTTATCTCTGAAAGTATAGCCTGGCACACCTACTCCTGAAAGTGACTATCGAATGAATTAATTTGAAAACTCAGTATTGCTGCAATGGTCCAGAGAAGAGTGTAAGACAACCCAGGGAAAAGAAAATTCAGGATCCTGAAACTAAGTTTCATGCTCTCCTTGTTTCTTAATCAGAATATGGCTTAACAACGCATACAAAACTGCAACCAAAGGTGCCTACAGAGCTGATCTGCATATAACCAGCAACTCTTCACTTTCCTCATAATTACACAGAGATGGATGCTTAATTAAAGGAATTGAAGACCTCCTATATTTTCCTAGGTGGCAACAGTGTTTTGCTGGTACTCGTCAAAGAGAGGCTAACCATCCTGTCTTAAATAGGTTCAGATAGTCAAGTGAGAGTGCTGAGAGATGTAACGTTATGTACAGGGGAAAATAGAATAATCATGAAACATTTATCCTTTACTTCAAATCTTGTTTTTGACAGCAAGGTAAGAATTGATTAATGAAAAACTTCACTGCTGATTTCTCCTGGTAAGAAAGCACTGTCTGTTTTTAGTAATAAAATGAATCATAGAACATCTCAAGTTGGAAGGCACCCAAAGTGTCATCGTTTCCAAACCCTTGCTCCTCACAGGACTACCTAAAACTAAACCATATGACTATGAGCCTTGCCCAGACACTCCTTCAATTCTGGCAGGATTCATGCCTTGACCACTGTTCTGGAGAGTCTGTTACAATGACCTCTTCCTAATGTCCAATCCAAACCTCCCCTGCTGCTACTTCATTCAATTTCCATATATCCTTTTACTGGTCACCAGAGAGATTGGCAATTCCCCCTCCTCTCTGCCACCCTTAAGGAAGTTGTAGACTTCAGTGAGGTCCAAGCAATGTAAAGCATTATGATCCCATTTTATCCCGCTGATACAGAACCACTAAAGATAAAGGTATCCTGAAACATGCCAAGAAAGCTTAAGATAATTCATTTTTATCTCAGAAATACCTGTGATCAACTGCATACTCATCAATGATGCTACTCAATTACATACGTGGTTTTAAAACAGATTATCGACCATTAATCCATAAAACAGTGTTGCTATCACCTTGGACATATTTCCCTGTGATTCAGGAAGCCTTCATTTCTCCACAGAAAACTCCTTTGGTTCAGCACAGTGAATACAACATTAGAGGGAAAAGACAAGCAAGAAATCAGCTTGAAACCATGCCAGAAACAGAAAAGTGAAATTAAATTTTCAAAGTGCCTCAGTAACTTCAGAATCTGACTCACAGTATAAATAATTTTTACAATTACTTTAATATCATTTCAGCACTTGGGAGCAAGGATTTGTCTCTCTGTGTCTTTTTTATATGTAAAATATTTACGAGATGTAGAAATGTTATGTCCACATAAAATAAGGTGTTTCCCATTAACGCCAAGCAGTAACTGCCCCAGGGTAATGTTTTAAATGCGCATCGCTGTCCTTACAAGGGACCAACAACACAGATTGCAAAACTCAACTGATGTTGTGCAAGACATTATTATTAGGAATGCAAACTTGGCAAGAGGGTATTTATGCTGAGCTTCTAATCCAGAACACCTCATTCAAGAAGGAAGTTCAGTGAAACCAATAAAACTCTTACCTATTAAACAGAATAACAGCAGAGACTGAAAAAAAAAAGCAAAGCATTTAAAAACTGCCTCCACAAGGCTTAAGCCAGAACATGGAAATAATCAGCATGGACATGAACTCACTCTATTTGCCTCCTTACAGAGTTTCAGCCACTCTCTTCTGATTTGGTAAATCATACACTGCTCAGGCTACAAACTTTATGTTTTTCCTCAATAATCAAGTCACTCACTAGCATTTAATCCACTGTTTATAAACTACAAAACCACAATGGCAAAAGGATTTGTATCAGCATCCAAGTAAATGAGTCATTAGTTTACACCATATAAACTTATTTTTATCTGCAAGCATAGCAAATACATTCATCAATAAATCAACTGACTAAAAATGTTGAAATTGACTTGTTAGATTGCTTATAAATGAAACGTGTCTATAGCTATTCCACTCAAATGCATACTAGAAGGAAAAATCCATTTGAAAAGGAAAACACAAAAACAAATTTTTAAAATACTTCCCAAGTGACATTGGTCTTGGCAATGCTGCCAAGCTGCCAGTAAAAAAATCCCTTAAGGCTACATTTTTCCCATTTATAGGCTCAAAGTTATGCCTGGGATCAATAAATAAAGTTATGGATTTCTACCTTCTTGAAGACTTTGTCAAAGCTGTTCAAACTTTTCAGTATTTTCTAAAGATGGTCAGTTTGGTATTTACCCCAGTGTCTGCCAATGCAACTGTTCCAAAATGCCCTATATTCTATGGCTAGGAAAGACAAGAGATATCCAAGTGATGCATGCTTTGGCTGTCATGTCTCTCTATCATGTTTGACATCCCGACTGCCACTGATCAGCGTGATCAGCAAAGGGAAGTGGTTGGTTATTCTAGAAGGTTGTTCCATAGTGAGATTTCTTCAGATGAAGTGCTCTGTCCTCTGCTCTAACATTATGTGACCTCTACTCCCTCAGGGACACAGCAACATTCATACAGCCAGAGTTCAGATGCTGCACAACCAAAAGCTTTCAAATGATGCAGAAAGTTAGTTAGGAGTTGGTGAGTGACTTGAATTCATATTAGAAATATTTATAATAGCCCGAAATGCAGATGCAAAACCATATGCTGTATCAAAAGAATGTGCAACAAGAGCCCTGCATAAAGGAGATCTATGTGTAGCTTCTCAGTTACATAAAAAAAATTAAAAAAAAAAAAAAACCAGAACAAACCCACAAAACACAGAAATCTGTAATTCTAATACTCCATAGCTGAAAAATATTTTCAATTTGAACTAACATACTCAGTATAGTTTATCCTAGCAGAATCAAGCTCTAAAGCAATGTAGTAATTTCTGGATATTTGTTTTTGTAAGTGTATTTACAGTAAATAACAGAACTGAGTCAGACTACAACAGATCTAGAAGTAGTTCAGGTTACCTATCGAGCTTTCCAAAGGCTAAATTGGTGAGCTGACAAAAAAAGACTTACTTAAAATTACTTGCAGTACTTTCTCTGTCATCTTTCTCTCGTTGTAATATGCATAAGCCATTATGTAACTATAGAAATAGGGAATCATTTCTTAGAAGAAATCCTGTGAAGACTTATAGGTGTTAAGAGCATTATCATCACCAAATAGAGGTTTTAGTCTTGAGTATGGCTCATTTAGAACAGAACGTTACAAGATGCAAAACATTTACTCTGCTTATTTTAAAAGTAACTTTGACAGAAGAGAGAACAGCAGACAATATTGTGAGTGTTTTTTCTACTCTGTAATTACACAGTGTGTCAATTCCTTCACCGAGGAACTTTACCCTGGTAAAATATGAAAAGGCTTCAGTAAGTAGCTACCTTCCCTCTGAATATTAAGCACTTCTCCCCAAACCCCAAGTACTTTTCAAAGGAACCACACAGTATTTTGATAATCAAAAAGACAAAAAAAGGAAAGGAGAGGATATTAATTTTCCACACTAACACAGATCATGCTCACTCTGCTATGTAAACTGCAGTAGCTTCCTTTTAAATCTCACTGTCATAGCAGAATTTTTCGGATTAAAAGTTCAATAAATGCTGATATGGTTTGAAGATCTCTCTGTTAATGAGTCTGCAAGCAATAAACAGTTTAGATCAGTAATATCAGAATACTAAACAAGCCATAATGCTGGCTGTTGTTCTCTTAAGCATGCAGGCTAATTGCCTAATTTTCAACAGTTGCTTGGCTTCCAGAAGCTCCAGTTGAATTCAAATGAACCCGAGAAAGGAGGGGTTTGCATTTCAGAAGGCATTTTGCGTGACATTTCCCAAGTGAGGGGATGAGAGCGTGAGAGGATGTACCAAACTGACTACAATTAACATGGCACATGAATTATTTCATTCCATTTCACAAGAGGCTATCAGGGCATTATGATAAAAAGTTAGGGGATCTCAGGAAAGTTTTTAAGATACCAAGGAGTTATATAAGGCAGTAGTTGAAGCAGTCAATGGTTCTTTGGAGGAACATGAAAGAACTTTTAAATCATTTGGCTTAAATCTTCTGAGAAGGGGGGGAGGAATGGTAGAATAAAAATCTGTGCAATTTTAGCTTTGATATTTAAATAAGAAGGGTACCAAACACTTTGCCTGTAGGCCACACATAGGTAGGTTGATTTACACCAGTCATATTATAACCAGATCCCTCTTCCTACATGTTAAATAACCGATTCACCAGGTTTACTGGGGTTCTTTTACTTACATCTTACAAAAATAAACGTTACAAAATAAGATTTTATAATGTTCTATATTATAGGGTAATAAAACTTCATTTGGTAATGAAACATTTTGATAGAAACCCAAAGCACCACTCAAAAACACCACTAAGTTTCCTAATTCAAAACATAACACCCATATAAAATTAATTTTACTGCTATATTTAGAAGCAGTTCTTATTATCATTTCTAATAAGCGAACCTGCATAGCTTTAAGTTCTTGTTAGCAATTAAAATGTGTCAAGCATCAAACATTTGTTTAGATTTTCTGCAAGCAAGCATGAAACTTGACTGGCTATGACTCAACGCAGAGGAAAATCAAAAATATGCATATATGTGATAAATAGTCAGGGGAAATCCATAACTTTTAATTTGCCATCCATACAATTTCAAAACTGATCACAACACCGAACTGCCAGGAAGAACTTAATCTGCAAGCATTGTTTTTGTAAGCTCACTCCCCTCCCCACCCCCCCACCAAAAAAAAATAAAAATCAGGCAAAAAAGAATAAATAGACCCAAAGTTTCTAATGGATTCTAAATCATTGACTAATCACTAGAAAGTCTCTGGGTTTGCCCCACTGCATGTAACACAGTAAGCAACTATGTCCAGCAAAGTCCAAGTATGTAACACAACAGCACTCTAAGCCATCTTTCATGTCTTCATTAACTGTGCCCTTTCGTTGCTGCACTGTGATAAGACATGAGTTTATACTTCACAACAATCTGCAGGCCAAGAAACCTCTTATTCAATTGTGTAACTGTAAAACTAAGTAGTTAATTGCAGTCTAATTAGAACAATATGGGTAAATATGTATGGGGTGGGGAGGAAGGCTGGAAATAAGCTACAGGCTCATTTGGACTTTTGAGGGATTTCAAGCAGATCTAAATGTAACCTGCTTGCAGCAGCTGCCAGGCACTATTAAGGAAAATGGCGACGGAGCAAACAAGAGGAAGGGTTTTTTTTCCCCCCCCCTAGGGACAAACTGCTCTCAATGGAGTAACTGAGGCAAGATTTAAAGAAAATCCTTTCACATAATATGGCATTTCCCTCTTCTTCAGCCAGTAAAAGCTCCTGAGAAGCTCCTTAAAAGCTTTGATGAATCATTCTGAGATGTCTTCCTACTTTTTTTAACATAATACATTTAAAAAGTCAAATCTGCCAAAAATACTTTTGCCTGGGCTTTTATTCTCCTCCACCTCAGTAATCTGATTACTAGTGTATGTTTTTCCAACACAGTGCAGTAAATATTAACCACACATAAAAAACTCATACAAACGAATTATAGAAAACTAGAAAAAGTGCTTGAACTAGAAAAAGTGCTAAAGAATCAAAGAATCTTGACTGAAAAGAGTTGGAAGTCACAAACAGACTGAAGTCCTGGCAAGTGACAAAGGGGAAAAAAAAAAATAATCAGAGTTTTCAAGATAAAATACATTTCCAAAGTGTTTTCAGGATGACACTGATCACACTGATGGCTAAAGAATTCTCAACTGTGAAAAAAACCCCAAAAGTATTTTTTTTAAAAAAAATTATGAATATTAAATCCTCACTTTATTAACAGATAATTTAGAATATTACTCTCCTGTCACTTCCCAGAGAACTACAAAACTGACACAAAACTGATAACTCCTTTCCACAGTGCTATCATGACCATATCCATATTTCTTTACAGTTATTTCATGTACAAAGTTAGGATCACAGGATGTTAGAGATTGGAAGGGACCTCCAGAGATCACCAAGACCAACCCCCCCCCCGCCAGAGCAGGACCATAAAAATCTAGCTCAGGTTGCACAGGAACATATCCAGATAGGTCTTGAAAGTCTCCAGAATCTCCTCTGGGCAGCCTGTTCCAGTGCTCTGGCATCCATACAGTCAAGTAGTTCCTCCTCATGTTGAGGTGGAATTTCCTGTGCTGTAGTTTATACCCATTGCCCCTTGTCCTACCACAGGGTGCAAGTGAGAAAATTTGTCCCCTCCCTCTTGACACCCAGCCCTCAGATATTTATAAATATTTGTTAATCCCCTCTATGTCTTCACCAGACCAGAGCTCCAGATGCCTCAGCCTCTTCTCATAAGACAATACTTTAGCCCCTTAATCATCTTTGTAGCCCTCTGTTGGACTCTCTCAAGTAGATCTCTGTTCCTCTTGAACTGGGGAGCCCAGAACTGAACGCAATATTCCAGGTGAGGCCTCACCAGGGCAAAGTAGAGGGGGAAGAGAACCTCACAGATACATGAAAGAAGCTTTTTACCTTACTGAGACCACTAAAGAATGCATGCATCTCAGTTCTTCCACTCCACACTAATGGCATAAAGCAGAGCTCTTACTTCCCGCTCCACTATCTTTTGAATCCCAGATTCCCAGAATATGTAGGACTCCAAGGAAAAAGGCACAGAGGTGGGTCCATGCTTAATATGCTTTTAAAATACCTCTAATTGCTATTATATGAGTTCTGTTTCTTCTCAGGCACTCACCAAAACCACATTACATCGATTCAGCACTAGTTCATACAGGATGAGCCTCTAAATCTCAGGGAAAATCAGGAACCGAAGGACTGGCTTCCGAGTAGCAGCTATGACTATTCTTGGCACAATAACAAGAGAATTTCAGGTGTCTTCTAATTTTGTATCACACATATGGAGGTCAATACTCAAGTGAAAATACAAGGCCTGATCAGGTCTCTGATCTTATGATTATGGAAGCAGAGGTTACTTAAAGTACCTGACTCTGCCCAGACAGCAGAACAGCTTCTAACACCTTGCATGTCAGAGAGAAAGATGCTGAACTCCATCTGCATCACCAAGTTAGCAGGTTGTAAAATCTGCCTTAAGAGATCTGTTATGGGTAATTAATGGCATAGGATCAGCTCCATGAATTCCAGTGTCCTTGTACAGAACAGAATCCTGTCCTGCCTCAAACCAGAGTACATGTGCTGCATTCTGCTCATCCTCCACACACTGAATAGGGTTGATCTCGGGTTGTATACAACAGTGTTGCTTTTTACTTTCATAAAACTGAAGATGATGCCACAAATTTCCTGCAATTTATCTGTTTCATAACAAAAATCTGCATTGCTGGGATCTGAGGAATCATGCACATGAGACCCTAAGGAATCATAAACAAGAACTCAGAGAAAACTATAAGCCAAGAGTTTGACAGACTGTCAGCAAATTTCACTGGGCTCTTACTTCTTACAAGACATGAAGCATTAATACAGCTACTGGATCTCTCCCACAGCAATTAAGCATTTTTTCCCCCTTGTGGTAAGCAGAAGTTGATATTCCTTAATTATGCATTTCAGGCCACAATGTCCCTAACTATGAATGTGATTATAGGTAAGTCGAGGAACTCACCCCTTGGTCCTCCATTTCACAGAGCATAATTGTCTCATGGGGTAGGGGAGAAGTGAGGAACTAGTAGGAAAAAAAAGAAATACTACAGGATTTGACTTACTGCCTTCCCTTACTGCAACGCTCCACTGCTTTACTGATGGTACACAGAAATGTAAGATCAAGAAAAATCCATGTATGCATGTTATGAAGATTTATGCACTCTTGTCTGTGTTCTGTGGCAACACACACAGAAGTCTACAGGATACAGACATCATACTTCAGTATATCATGATACTAAGAATACACAAACCATGGTTTCTCAGTGAAATATAGGATCTGCAAAAGTAAAGCAAAATTAGCATCCTGTAACATATGACAAAGAAAATTATTCTGGTTTTATTATGATAAGTAATACTTTAACTCCAACCATATTAAGATATCTGAGGAGAATAAATGAGTTAGAAAAAAAAGTGACAGCTTTTGGCTCAATAGAGGAAGGACATGGACCTGATGGAGTGGATCCAGAGGAGGGCCATGAAAATGATCAGGGGGTTGGAACACCTCTGCTACAAGACAGGTTGAGGGAGCTGGAGTTCGTTTCACCTGGGGAAGAGAAGGTTCCAAGGAGACCTAATAACAACCTTCCAGTACCTGAAGTGGGCTATAAGAAGGATGGAGAGAGAGTGTTTGCAAAGGCCTGTGGTGATAGCATAAGGGGCAATGGATTCAAATTAGAGAAGAGCAGATTTAGATTGCATGTTAGGAGCAAGTTCTTTACCATGAGGGTGGTGGAACACTGGAACTGGTTGCCCAGGGAGGTGATTGGGGACCCATCCCTGGAGATATTCAAGGTGGGGCTGGACAGGGTTCTGGGTAACTTGATCTAGTTGAGAATGTCCCTGTTGACTGCAGAGGGGGTTGGACTAGATGACCTTCAAAGGTCCCTTCCAACCTAGACTATTCTATGATTCCATTATTAACACCAAGCTGTCACAGAAGAGGTTTAACTGTGCTTTCCTAGCTGGTATAAATGCAATGATCAGATCTTCAAGTAGAAGGAAGGAAGAGAAGCTGCAGCACTTCACATTCTTTTTCCTCACAAGATGTAGAAAAGCAATTTTTTAATAGTCTCTTGACAAAAGAGTTGCCATTGTGGATGGGACAGGGCAGGGAGGAGTAGAATAACTCCTTTTATTCCTCCCCACCACAGTGGCCACATAAGTGGAAACAAAACATGATCTAGTGTTTAGAAATAATCCCCACCCATAAATTCTTTTAAAACACCACATTCTCTTTGGTCTTTTTCTTCTTTTAAACTTGTACAAAAATATTTCAACATAAGCCACTCTTTTTGTCATCCTGAAAAACAGAATGTAAGGGGTGGGGGGGGGGAAATCATTCATTCCAGCAGACTTCCATGAAATATGTTTTTCACTTGCTGAAGAGAACATTTTGGAGGTAATGGAAAAAGAATTATGTTGAAATTTAATTTTCAATTAGTTGCCTCTAAAATTATGTTGCCTGATCTCCAAATGATGCCAAGAATGTAGAGTACAATCATCCTTAATCTACTGGCAGTAATAGTGCTGGATTATTTCTGTTGGTGGGTAGGTACCCTTAACTGATTCTTTCTTTTTAAGCAATTTATATTGACCCAATACCTGAAAAAAAAAAAGAGATAATGCAGGAGGAGTGGTTGTTACAGGGCCTTGATTCACTCACAAAGCTATGACAACAATCACACATTAATGCTAGTCAATTAGTGACAATTACATGATTAGCTGAAATGTAAATGGGAAGAGTCAGGCTTTATGCAACAACAGGATTTTTAAGAATAACTCTGCATTATATCCTCATGTTACTAAAAATTATGTTAATTCAGAGAATAAACAGAGTGTATTCACCAGCCACTGCAGTCTCATCCCACTCCTTGTATCTGGGTAAGAAGACATAAGACTTCACTACCAGTAGGTTTTCCTTAGTACACGAATATACGTGTCTAAGTTTCTATATCCATAACTACCACAACACACGTAGATAGACGTGTTTAACACATACATTTCCTGAATGTTACTATACAAAGGTGGGATTATTTATTTAAAGATGAAAGAGCATGGAGGCACACAGATTTAGAAGGATCCAGCAGCAGAATCTCACCCAGGATCTATTTTACAAATTACCAAGCGAGAATTTTAGGAAAAAAAGTCCACTACTTATTACATACTAAACAAGGTGAAGAGTAGGTACTTTGTGTTCTGTCCCAACAGAACTGGGTATGTGAACATTACAATTACCACAGAGTTTAGGAAAATGGGAGAGGTGACATGATTCAGGCTAAAACAAAGCCATGATTCAGGCTAAAACAAAGACTACAGACCAGTCAGCCTCACCTCTGTGCCTGGCAAGATCATGGAGCAGATCCTGCTGAAAGTCCTGCTAAGGCAAATGGAAAACAAACCAGAGGTGATTGGTGGGAACCAGCATGGCTTCACCAAGGGCAGATCTTGCCTGACAAATTTAGTGGCTTTCTATGATGAAGTCACAGCGACAGTGGACAAGGGAAAGGCAGCTGATGTCATCTACCT
>VWZE01025972.1:0-17892 GCA_013396675.1 Eubucco bourcierii | reverse complement strand
TGGATGCTCCCTCCCTGGATGTGTTCAAGGCCAGATTGGATGAGGCCTTGAGTAACCTGTACTAGTGGGAGGTGTCCCTGCCTATGGCAGGGGATGTTGGAACTAGATGATCCTTGAGGTCCCTTCCAACCTTACCATTCTATGATTCTATGATTCTATGAAGTACTTAATGCCTTCTTTGCCTCAGGCTTTAACAGTCATCCTTGGGGTATTCAGCCTCCTGATAGGGACAGAGAGCAGCATCACCTCTGCATAATCCAGAAAGAAGCAGTTAGGGACCCGTTATGTCACCTGCACACTCACATGTCTATGGGATCAGATGGGATTCACCCAGGAGCATCAAGGGAGCTGGCAGAAGTGCTTGCCAAGCCACTCCATCACCTATCAACAGTCCTGGTTAACATATTGGGGGCAGCATAGAATCTATTTATCCTTAAATCAGTGTTATGCCCATGCAACAATAAGCAAAACCAAATCTCTCATGTTATTTATAAAAAATAAAAAACCCAAAACACCCACACAAAAAAACCCCAACAAAACAACAAAACAAAACAAAACAAAAAAACCACCTCTGCTTTTAATTTTGTTCATACTCTTCTTAGTCAACTATCATTAAGACAAGACATATTCTCTATTCTGGTAATCACAGAACTATTCACCTTTGTCATGCATGTTCTTAAAGCAGCCACACTGAAAAAGCATAGCTAATTCCATACTTGAAATAGCTGTCAAGAAAAAAGGGACCGTGGATGTAAACTCTGCTTTGGATTTCCCCATCAAAACCCTTCAAGAGATTTCCATATTCTAGACAGGAGTTGCATTTATTATGAGCGCCGCAACACACATTTCATGTCCAAGGCAGAACAATTTACCATTTTTCACAATCTTTTGTCCACAGTCATTCCATCATTTTTTTAGTTCATGTGACAGTATCCAAACAAACATGAAGAGAGACCTTTTAAAACACTCAAAATGACACAGTGATATTTGAAGTCAAAACACCAAATGACAATCTTCCGTATGTGTGCTCTTCAACAGAGCTGACATTCCTCAGAAAAATTAATTCCCCTCCCTCAGCCTCCAACAGGAAAACTACTATTAGGAACATGTTCCATCTTTAATAAGCTGACCTAAAGGGAATGGTTTTGGAAATGTCTGCGCTGCTAAAAATGAGAAACTTTAATAAAGAGTCCTCACTTCTACTCTAAAAAAAAGAGAGAGAGTCAAGTACATGCTTTCTGTCACTGTCACCAACAGACAAAAATTTCCAGTAAATATACACAGCAGTAACTAGGAATTTTTTCTTAGCTTTTATTTTCCGTTAGGTTTTCTAATCAAGAAACAACAACTACAATATGGCTTCTGTTTGATCCAATTCATCCACACATTCACTGGAAAAGGATGGTGCAAAGGCAAGCGTCAAACCAGAACTGCGTTCTCACAGTTACCTACAAGTATGGGTGCTCTGCATAACCTAGCAATTTATCACTTCGTGGGGAGCAGTTTCAGTAAATTCGTAAGTACCGCTCATACTAAATCAAACACAGTCTGAGACTCTGTCGGATTACTCCAAACTCTCCTCAGGAGAGACCATTCGTAAATACATGTAAGTACAGCGCATAGCCTGCCACTGCAGTGCTTCAATCCTGTTTTAGCTGCAGAGCTTAAATCTCATTTTATCTGCAGAGCTATAGCTGGCACAGGATGAATTTCATGTAGCTTTAAATACAACATTTGCTTCATAATGATCTTTGTTCTCACAATTTTATTCTTTTTCTTAGCCACTAGACCAATTCTTTGGGCGTTCACTCAAAATATGGAAGATCTTCAAGTCTCTCTTCTGCCTGAATGCGTTTAAACTCTTACCATTCAACTCATCTTCTGTTTCAGTTTGGATAGAATGCAGCAGTGTTCCTTTAGCCAAGCAGGTGGAAGGATTAAAATGAGAAACTGTGGCCAAGGAATTCAACCTTTTCTTGCATGAGGTGAGATGTGGTTTCTTACCTGACACTCCGGTGAGATCAGGGCAGAACAAACAGTTGGGCACAATGTGGATGACAGTTAACTGAAAAGCTAGTACTAGTACACAGAAGAAAACTAGCTGAGTTCCACACAGTGCTGCAGAAATCCTACTTCAAATCAAAGATTCCAAAACATTAGATATCTAGATGAGATGTAGGCTAACATTGCATTGTTTCAGAAGAAAGGCAAAACAAAATAATGCCAGAAATAAGAAACTTGCATATATAACAAAACCACCAAGTGTCTTACTTTTTCTTAAATATCTTTCCGTCTTGACATTGATATCTTATATAACTGAAAAAGCAAGTTTGGAATTTTTGTACAGAAGCTCAAGAGAAAAATTTTAAACATCATATTATGACTGATATCATAATCAGGTGCAGCCTTCAATCACACTTTTCTGCATGCCAACAAAGCCTAGCTCAAACTCAAAAGCTTTGCTTTATAGACTAACCAAAGAGAAGCCTGGTAAAAAACAAACACTCATTTGACACCTCAGTTTTTATATGAGTTCTTAGTTCTGATTGGACTTTTCTTTCTTTTGTGGGTACAACCACACTAAAATGTGTGTAAATATGAAGTTATGCACACTGGTTTTTTTCCCTTTCGCATAGTTCATTTTACTCTGAGAACTGGATAATGCTTTTGTTCAAGCTATAACTATGTGTCATAGACTGAGTTGAATCTGGCGATGCACATTGGATACCATGCTGACATCATGGCAGTTTCAAGAAGAAAGTGCTGGCTAGAGCTAAGTATCATGAGAAAAAGGACCTGGGGATCTGGGTTGATGAAAAGTTCAACATGAGCCTGCAGTGTGCGCGTGCAGCCCAGACAGCAACTGAGTGCTGGGCTGCAGCAAGAGCAGTGTGGGTAGCAGGGCAAGGGAGGGGATTCTGCCCCTTTGCTCTGCTCTTGTCAGACCCCACCTGGAGTCCTGTGTGCAGTTCTGGAACCCCAGCAAAGGAAGGACAGGGAAGTGTTGGAGCAGGTCCAGAGGAGGACCACAAGGATAATCAGAGGGCTGCAGCAGCTCTGCTCTGAGGACAGGCTGAGAGAGTTGGGGCTCTGCAGCCTGGAGAAGAGAAGGCTTTGAGAAGGC
This sequence comes from Eubucco bourcierii, assembly GCA_013396675.1. Classification (NCBI taxonomy): domain Eukaryota; kingdom Metazoa; phylum Chordata; class Aves; order Piciformes; family Ramphastidae; genus Eubucco; species Eubucco bourcierii. The sequence goes on along the minus strand of VWZE01025972.1, from coordinate 14,768 downwards.
CTTAGAGTAGCCTTCCAGTATCTGAAGGGGGCTACAGGAAGGTTGGGGAAGGACTATTGACAAGGTCTTGAAATGACAGAACAAGGGGCAATGGGTCTGAACTGGCAGAGGGGAGATTGAAACAGGATGTTAGGAAGTTGTTTGCAAGTAAGGGTGATGAGACACTGGCACAGGCTGCCTATGAAGGTTGTGGCTGCTCCATCCCTGTAGATATTCAAGGCCAGGTTGGATGAGGTCCTGTACTAGTGGTAGATGTCCCTGCCTATGGCAGGGGGTTGGAACTTGATGACCTTTGAGGTCCCTTCCAACCTTACCATTCCATGGTTCTATGATTTTATGATTTAAAGTTCAGATTGTAACAAGAGGTTTCTTGTTCCCGCTGCTGCTTCTGGGTTCCTGTTTTGGGGTGCTGGTCTTTTCTGTCAGGTGGGCTGCAGGTCAGAGGGTGGGGACATTGCTGGCTTATGCTGCTTCTGCTTTTGCCTCGCTTTTCTCTACATAGGCTAAGGTAATTGTGCATTGCACTGTCTGATCATATTTCATATCTCAACCCAGAGATTTTTTTGTGCTACTTTCCCTCCCAACCATGTGGGGGAAGTGGGCTTTTAAGAGCGGGCTGATGTTAATCCAAGATACTATGCTTAATCTAAACATTTACTCCTCCAGAAATGCAAGTATGTTAAAAAGGCCAAGCCTGCCAACAAACCCATATGCAGCACCAAAGAGTAAAAAATATTCACCTTCCAACAAAACCAGCTCTTCCACTAAAAACATGATTTACTAGTATGACTCAGTCTTGCAGCATGTCTGTGTTGGTAAGAGATGCCTGCTGTAGCAGTAGCTAACACGTCCTACGCTTCCCATACATATGGCTGCAGGTTTCCTGGCAAAGCTCTTTTGCCATGCCTCAGTTTTGGTTTAGGCACTTCTGTGGTCTTTTGACCCAAATTCACTAAATAAACAAACATTTAAGTGTGACCTATTGGAGAGCAGCTCTGCAGTGAAGCACCTTGGAGTCCTGGTTGATAATAAGCTATTGATGGGATGGCAATGTGCCCTGGTGACAGAGGCCAATAGTATACTCAGGTGCATTAAGAAAAGTGTGTCCAGCAAGTCGAGCTAGGTTCTCCTTCCCCTCTGTTCAGAGCTAGTTTAACCACATCTGAAATACTGGGTACAGCTCTGAGCTGTGCACAGTTCTGAGAGGGACAACTACTGAAGAGAGTTCAACAGAGAGCTACAAGAATGATAAAAGGACTGGAGCATCTCTCTTAAAAGGAAAGACAGAGAGACCTGGGACTGTTTAGTCTGGAGAGGAGGAAGCTGAGAGGGAACCATATCTATATCTACAAATATCTGAGAGGTGAGTGTCAGGAAGATGAAGCCAGTCTCTCTTCAACAATATCCAGTGAAAGGATGAGGGGCAACAGACATCAACTCAATCACAGGAAATTCCATCTCAACATGAGAATTTTTTTTTTTTTTTTTTCTGAAGCAAGCTGCCCAAAGAGTGGCTATGGAGTCTCCTTCTTTAGAGATCTTCAAAATCAAATGCCTGGAGGCATTCCCATGTGACCTGCCCTATGTGGTCCTGTTTTGCAGGCTGGTTGGATTTGATGATTTCTGGAGGTCCCTTCCAATCCCTACCATTCTAAGATTTTATGATAAACACTCAATTTTGGTTTTCCTGTAATTAGAATGTAAAACTCATTGAAGCTTTAAAAATAATGGCCAAACTGAAAAGGCAATCACTGTCCACTACTCTAAAGGAGGCCTCTCCTCTCTAGTTGCTACCAAGTGTTTGGGTAACACCCCCCAAACTGGAAAGTTTGAGTGACTACACTCCCCGAAAAAAACAGAGTCCCACTGAACATTTTGACAAACAATTAGAAGAAAGCTTCTTCAAAACATCACATCACTATAGTCAAGAGTGAGGCAGACCCAGCTGTTAGGCACCTCCCTGGGAATGGGGCAAGCCTGAAGCTGCCAGCTCACAGGTGAGTCCAGCTCTGGTAGGCTGGAGATCAGCCCTGCTGTGGGCTGGACAGGCCTGGCAGGCTACTGAGCTATAAGCAGGGTCTGGGAGCCCAGGGGAAAGCCAGGAAGACATCAGTCAGGCCTGGAAGTAGCCTCAGGGTCTGAAGGCAAGCATGTCATGAGGTGAGAAAACTATAACATTACAAGTCATTCTAATGCTCAGTTTCAAAATCCAATATTAACATGCCATGACCTCAGAAACAGCTTGGCTTGAGACAATGAAAGAGGAGACACCTCAGAAGACCTCTCCAACCCTCAGAGCCCATCACCCTCCTTGATCCTGAAAACTAATACAAACCTTCAGCAAGTAACTTTATGGCTCCTTCTTTCCCTTTTCTCATTTCCTGCTTATTTAAAGCTGGTCACAATATCTGATACAGGCTGCCAGCTCATAACCTTTCCAGACAAAATGATGATGAAACCATTCTCTATTAAATTAAGGAAGTAATACTATTGACAACACATTTCACTAAACTCCAAGGACTTTCTAACAGTGAAGGATCAAGTCAGTTTGGGTTTAAATTCAACAGGTGTTTTTGTTGATGAAGCAGAAACAAGGAAATTATTTTGAAAGTTTGAAAACATAAGTACTGGTTTTGAAACCTACATTAAAAAAAAATAAATCAAACACACCATAGTTCACTTGTTTCTGTTTCCCCATTCTAATTGTTTTCTAATTTCAATAGACATACTTTGAATTTATTACTTACCTATTTAAAAAAAAAAAAAGTAGTTAATTCTGGCTTCAAAACAGGCATTATGAACATATGGTGTAGCTATGTACTTAAACACAGGCCTATAATAAAGGTAAGCAATTTTAAAGTTGTTATAAGAATCTGTAGCTCAAAGAAGTGAAGTTAGAATGGCACAGGATTGATTGCTCACATGCCTAAAATTAAGTGGCAGAAATTAGAAATATTATAAAGCATTCCAGCTAACATGGAATTAGATCTCTATTAATAGTTCACAGAAGTCCACGAAATGACAATAAGCAAAAAATGCTTAAAGAGGAATTAAAAGTGTGTTGCCAAATAACCTATCCAAGCCTCTACAGATAGGTCTAAAATGCTTCAGTGAACAAAACACATTATTCTTAAGGCTCATCTTTTAGCAATCAGCAAGCATTAACTTCCCTTTCTATTCCATCAACATACAGTTACTAAAAAGTAGCACACAAGTTTCTCACGCTCCCATATACACCCCAAATACAAACTTTCCAAAGGAGTTATGCGATACCAAGGGATACAACTGTGTTATGTTAAAAACCTGTAAGCTTGAATTTACATGACCACTTAATCACACATTATATGAATGTGCTGGTCTGAGGCTAATTAGAATATTTTAATAGAGAAAATTACACTATAGGCTGTGAAAGGAAAACATCATGATGTCTGCTTCACTCATACGCTTGCTAAGAAATTGTTTGGGAACAATAACCAAAATAAGTCAGTCTCTGTGTGTTGCTTGCTGGAACAGCAGCTGCTGGGGCGATTTAGCAGTTTCTGGCTCTGGCTCTTCTGCTGATTAATCCTCACTAACCACTTCTCTTCTAACCCCCCTGGCTGATCCTCCGAATTTACATTGCGCGTAAGGCAAACCTTGGGGTAAGGTACAGAGGTGGGGGGAAGGTGGAAGGGTGGTTGGGAGCCCCTCCTGGGGTCTCTGATTTCTGGGAGGGGAGTTGTGTTGCTATATTACCTTTCACTTGTATATTTCTGTAAATATTGTGTATATAGTGTATATATTTGCTTGTACATTGTGCTGAGCTGTAAACAGAGTTTCATCTCTTAACTTCCAGCTGGCTGAGTTCTAGTCTGGGTCATTTTACAAAGTGTGGGGGGGTGGGGAACTCCCAAACCTTCACAATGCAATACTCTAAGTGTGCAAAGGCAAACTGAAGTAGTTTAAACTAAGGCATTTCACTTGTTTGTCACAGGAATGAGTAAAATATGCAGCATATTTTACCAGGGTACCATGGCTTCTTTTGCTTATCTGCCTTTATTTTGAAGAGCTTGGGGCAAGCTCCTCAGATGGCATAAGTTGCCCGTTGCAGTTGGGTCTTTGTCTCCTCTCTACCTCCGTATTTTTACGTGCAGGCTGACTTTCAGTCCCCATTTAATCACAGGAGATTTTCAAAGCAACAACTTGTTCTTCTGCTCCTCCACGCAACACTAACATTTCTCAAAATGGTTTTGTGCTATTCTTGAAGCAGGAAAATTTTAATGCTTACCTGGGGTTTGGTTGTTTTGGTTCTTTTTCATTTTGTTTTATCATGGTTCTTGCTTACTAAGTATCACATTCATTTCACTCTTCCTCTTATGAAGCAGTTCTTGACAGCCAATGTACTGAAAGTCTATGTGAAGGTTTGGGAGTTCCCCGACCCCCCCCCACTTTCAAAAATGACCCAGACTAGAACTCAGCCAGCTGGAAGTTAAATGATGAAGCTCTATTTACAGCTTTGCACAATGTACAGCAGATATTTACACTATATACAGAATATTTACAGAAACATACAAATAGAAGATAATACAGCAACACATCTCCCCTCCCAGAAATCAGAGACCCCAGGAGGGGCTCCCAACCACCCTTCCACCTTCTCCCCACCCCTGTACCTTACCCCAAGGTTTGCCTTACGTGCAAGGTAAATTAGGAGGATCAGCCAGGTAGGTTAGAAGAAAAGTGGTTAGTGAGGATTAATCAGCAGAGGAGCCAGAGCCCAGAAGCTGCTAGATCACCCCAACAGCTCCTGTTCCAGCAAGCCACAGAGAGAGACTGACTTATCTCATGTTTTGGTTAGTGTTCCCAAACAATTCTCCAGCAAGCGTATGAGTGAAGTAGACATCATGATGTTTTCCTTTCACAGCCTATAGTGTAATTTTCTCCATTAAAATATTCTAATTAGCCTCAAACCAGCAGAGTCTATTACAGAGATAAAATTTTAGCTCACAATGTTGAGGGCAACCCTTCTGACTTTGTACCCAAGGCAATTTTTGGAAGATACAATAACTTATTATCTTATGAATAAGGGAATATAAATGTTGAATCAAGGGACTATTTTTTAACCTAACGATCCAGCTCAATTTGGTTTTATTTGTCTTTTGGGTTTCTGACCTATTAAGACACATCTATCTTCCACTTCAAGATGTATTTACTATTGCAAAGAAACTTTATTTTAAAAAACCAAATCTACACATTCTCTACTCACCTTGGGATCAAAGGCTTTAAAGTCAAATACTTATCTAGAGTGTGAAACTGAAATAATTAACAACAGAAGTACAGAATGCTTTGGACTTTGAACTACAAATAGTAAAGGCTCAAGTACTTACTGAAGATATGTACCAGTAATAAGCTGATATGCCCTTTGTCTGTTCTAAATATGTTTCCTAAACTTCTGTTCATTATGTTCACATGTTTGGGAACCAGTGAAAAGCTGCTGAGAAATTGTTTACTAGAGCCTGTTCTTCACAAGACTCAGAGTAAGAAGCCTTAAAAACTCTATCAAGTGGCATAAAAATGATCAAAATCTCTATCAAGCATTGCGTACTGTTGGCATGCCCAGAATTCTCTGTTGCCATGACCAAACTTCTCTGTTGCCTGATTAGATTTGGGTACCATGACTCCACCTAAGGTAGTTTCATATACATTGTACACATATGTTTACACAACACTGCCATGAACATTGCCAAACCCTTGCATTTTCCTTTGTATACACATGTACATACACATATATGTTCAATTTGGTTAATTCAGATCAATTTTTACAACCTGAGCTAATCCATCCAATCTCCATAAAAATTATCTTGATGTGGCCATATGCAATCTGAGGAAGGGGAAAAAGCTTCCTCTACATTCTATACAACTTTGGAGAGCACAAGTAGATTTTGCAAACTGGGGTATTATATGATATTTTGTAGTTGTTAAAATTGTGCTCCAACTTAACCTAATAAGAAATTGCCTGAAGGTTCATGACTCCATACTCCTAATAAGAAAAGAATAAAATCAATAAAACTAAAAAATACTAATACAAATAAGAAATCATTATGAGTTATACAAAACCTCTCTAATTTGTAAATCCTTTGGAAGGGGTTTGTAAGTTTGTTTGTGTTTGGACTGTTGACACTGCACCAGCAGGTCTAATTTTCCACTTTTCCTGCTGAGAATTGTGCTGTACCTCGATTTCTAATACAATCTTTGGCCACCTGTAGTGTGGAGCCTATGGAAACAATAACATCAGAAAGAAACAACAGCTATGTTATCCATGTATCATCTAAATAGGTATCTGTCTGGAATTCACAGCCTCCCAACTAACTGCTACATTACAAAGTCAGCTTGATGCAGAAATTCTTTCCACTGTGTGTTCACATATTCAGCTATCTTAAAAGACTACTGAAAAAGTGCACTGCTAAATAGAATTAAAAAATAAAATGCAAAAGTAAAAAGGTCACAGATTGAGTAATAAAAATCAGTAGTCTCAGGATCTAACTTTTGAGGTAATACTGTTCTCCTAAAGCATGGGAACTTGAAGTTTACTGAAATAAAGGTCTAATAAGAGGCTAAAAACCTGTCACAATTGTGTATTAGGAAGATTGGGAGTTTTCCTGTTTCCATTACTACAGCAATATTTACATTAGCTCATTTAGCTTAACAATTACTACAGTAAACCTGTTTTGGAAGTCTGCCTTACGTTCACTGGTTTAAGAATCAGATATGTTTCAAGTGCAACCAAAAATCTTTTGGCTGTGGAGTTCAAAATTTTAAAGAAATCTGTTTCCATCTAAGTGGAATGACATTGTAATGAGGGGGGAAAAAAAAAACCCACCACAAAAAGCCTACCAAAATACACAAAACAAACAAAAAACCCCAAGCAACAAACAAAAATTTAAAAAACCACCACCACACACACACACAAAAACAAACAAAAAAAACTCACAAAAGCCAACAACAAACTACAGTCCTCATAGAGAGGCACTCCAAGGAAGACTACATTTTCATGGAAACTTACCCGGCAAGGTAACATTGTTCAGGTAAATATCCTCCTCAGAGCAAGTTCACAGCAATCCCTAATCATCCAAACCAGTATCTGATTAACTATGCAATTTAAACAGCTGAATACCCTTGGGTTAGCTGCCCTCTACAGACATAGAAACCAAAGCTCATTTACTCTCTTACACTTTATTTGTCTCCATTATCACTTTCTGGAACTCCTTATTCAGTTAAAAAGTAAAAAAAAAATAAAAAATAAACAAGACAAGAAAATAAATCCTCAGCCATCCTTGTTCTAGTCCCTCTTTAATCCTGAAGACATCATAAAATCAGTAAGCATATAGTAAGTAATTCCTGCCTTTAGCCCATCAATATATTCTTCATCTGTATTTCCCCACTAGTCACTGTTCTTCAATCTTACTCCCCAGGGTAGATGTTTGCTCTTCTGTGTGCTGCTACCAATTAATAGTTTTGCATGACAGATAATAGTAGTCCACAAGTATCTGTGTTTTAAAGGTTGCTGTGACAAGGAAAGCAAGATTTCCAGGTTTCTGTTGTGGCCTAGTAGGATGGGAATCAACCTCACTGAAGCCTGAGATCTTTCAAAATGAACTGGAAAACTCTCCTGTTTTTCTTCATCCTGCAGTTCATCACCAAATACACTGCAAATAACCTCTACCAAGGGAAGGCTTTGTCTGCTTTTAAGACAAAATTTGCAACTCTGGCTCCGTCATGCATATCTAAATGACTGAGTGTAAGAGACAAAAGATTTGAAATAATAAACTGACTTCTGTGTCAAAAATTTACTCTTGAGGTAACAGAAGTAAATGAAACTTTAAAGCTATGTGAAGCATAATTACAATTTGATTAGAAGTGAACATACTGTAAGCTAAGTTTACTTCTGCATATATCTCTCAAACATTTACTATCTTACTCCCCACAAAAACAAGCATCCCTAAAACATCTCTATTATAAAATGGCACAACAAACACAGGAAGGCCTTAAAGAGCATGTTCTATACTAATATGTTCCATAAAAAGGAGCAGTATGGGTTAGCACTAATTACAGGTATAATACTGATTAAATCCCTAATTTTAATAAACTTATGTTGTCATTTACCTGTGATTACAGTCAGAACATCTTTTGGCAATTTCTGCCAAGTTCACCAAGAATATTCTCTCTAAAATCTGTTTCCAAATCAGAAATGAATTCCCCATCTTTCGTTAGGTCTTTTATTATCCTTGTCACAAATTCTTCCAACAATCAACCTTTGGAGCAAAAATAATTTACCTGGACCATTCATAACAGTAGGGAAAAAATAATGAAGATAAACATATCAATCTACTAAAAAATTAATACAATCTTTTCTGTCACCTATGCTGCAATGATAAGCTCCTAGACCAAAATCAATGTATATTTAGCAGAAAAAGATAAATGCCTGTTCACGGTAAGCTTAATATAAACTGAACATGATCTCATTGAGATGTTTTATGAGCACGTAGCCCTGAAGCACAGGTATTATAACAACATTAAGTTATCTAACCTAGTAGCAAAACCCAAGTAATGTGACACTGGTATTTATCAACTTAATGTTGCCATGGACTAAAGGCAACATAACAGTAGAAAACTAACAACATTCCCAGGTCCCAGGATTCAAATTTATCTCTTTTCCTAATCCATCCACTCCTACCTCAGTGCGCTCACACAGGACAAGTGTGCTTATTTAATTTCATATTGTTCAGTTAGGAAACTGTGATATTGTCCAGAACATCTATGGTCAAGGTAGTATCAGCAAAGATGATGTAACAGAAAGCATAAAAGACCCTGAGAAGGCAAAAAGGATGAAGAATTAACCAACCTAAAGGATAAAAGGAAGAAAAGACGACAAAGAAAAAATTAAAAGGTAAAATACAAAGAGGCAGATGAGACATCACAAACATAAAAAAGAGGTTTCTTCTGATCTTCCTTTCTTTCATCTTTCTCTTCTTTTGCTCCTACAGACCTTTTTCAAATTTTAACTAATGTGTCTTAAAGGTAAAAAGCTCTCAGAAATATTATATCACTTGCAAAGACCTTAAAGAATCTACAAGTATGAGCTCATCTTTTTCCAGCATTTCAGAGACTTAAATTTTCTGATGATGCCTTCCTTTCCAGAATAAAGATATTCCCTCAAATGCTCTCCACATCAATAAAGACTCTACAACATCACAAGGTAATATTAGAGCATTTGGAAATAGGAAGTCAGTCACAAACAAAACCTCTCCAATTCTTTGTATTCGTCGTGAACTCGCAGATGAACATTTCAAATGTTCTGTAAGTCTGATTATTAAAAATATTTAAAAGCAGCAATGGGCTAATAAAATACAAGTATGTGAACAAAGAGGAAAGAGAACAATTAAATAGAAATTCACTTAAAAACCTAGGGAATAGCCTAGTGAGGAGGGGCAGCTACATTCCAATTCCAATGGAGTTACATTCCAAAGAAACAGAAGACCAAACCATCTATGAACTTGGACTCAACTCAGGTTTATTAGGCGTAGTTCTATCTTGGTTCAAATAACAAATAAATGAGCAAAAGGCTGGTTGATTGATTCATTGTAAGACATCAGAGTGCAAAGAACAGAAAAACAAAACTAGACTTCACAGCTCTGTCAAAAGATGGTAAAAGGAACTGCTTTAGTCTTTTCCCTTGCTTTTCAGGTTGGGCTGAAACAGGGTATAGCACAAGAAACAGAATTAGAAAAAGCAAAATGCAGCAGCACCTCTCTTGTGAAAATGCTGCTCTACAGCATTTTAACCCAAGGAATCTGTTTCTGAAAAAAACACACTGCAAGTCCTGCAGCCTGCCAGGCACACACTAAATGCAATACAAAGCAGACAATATCTTATTAGCAGATTTGTCATGCTAAGATAAGATAAACTCCAATGTTTATGGGATAAGATGTGAAGCATGGTTTTCCTTAAGCAACACTACCATACTTTAAATACTGCATAGGCAAACATAAAGCAACTATAAACCTAGAACTCTTTGAGGTTTAGCAGGTAATGTGTTTCCCTAACAAATACAACTACAACGGAGAATTGGTCCTTTTAATTTGGCGTTTAGGATGGTCCAAGATGAGCTTTCATGTCTCCTACAGCCTCAGCCCTATATGCTACTGTTCATTCTCTCCCCAGATGAATTTTGAAGCTTGGATAGAGCCTTTAACAAGACATGTAAGAAAACTACAGCCACCCTGAGAGAGTTGGGGCTGTTCAGTCTGGAGACGAGAAGGCTCCAAGGTGACCTGATTGTGATCTTCAAGCATCTGAAGGGGGCCTACAAGAAAGCTGCTGAGGGATTTTTTAGGATGCAGGTAGTGATAGGACAAAGAGGAATGGAGCAAAACTAGAGTTGGGTGGATTCAGATTGAATGTTAGGAAGCAGTTCTTCACCATGAAGGTGGTGAGACACTGAAACAGGCTGCCAGGGGAGGTGGTGGAAGCTTCATCCCTGGAGGTTTTTAAAGCCAGGTTGGATGTCGCTCTGAGCAACTGGATCTAATGTGACATACCCCTGCCTATGGCAGAGGGGTTGGAGCTGGATGACCTTTAAGGTCACTTCCAACCCTGACAAATCTGTGATTTATGCTCAAGTTTCTTGCAAAAGCAAAGACTTCGTTTTGTTCTAAAGCATTTCTAACACTGATTTGCTTCCTAAAAGAAATGTTGTATCCTTGAGCATGCATTTTAAAAAATGACAGAGAAAAAATGAGTTGCTGTCTTTCAATATGGATGAGATCATAGCTTCAAGATAAGTCATATAATACTCAGTCTCCTGAAAGTGGTGACGCACAATACTCTGCACCATTAAGAAATATGCCAGACCCTTGTCAGCACATCACAAGCTTAGTCACTCACAAATAGTATGGATATATTCTCTAGTTTGAAAGTCACACTAAAACAAAGAATATATGATTTACAACTCTCTTCTAGTACACTCTGCAGATGAAAAAAAGCACCAACAAACCCACCCAAGATATGGATATGAATGTAAATAAAATGGTTAGACATGATGGAAACTTCTTTTAATGAGAGTAAAGGTTGACATTTTAGAAGCTGCCTTCAGAAATCACATCGCCCAAATAAAAGGAAGTAACAGGAATCTCCCTCTAATGATTTAGAAATCACTTCCAACATGGAAGTGTTGGAGCGAGTCCAGAGGAAGGTCACAAAGATGATCAGAGGGCTGCAGCAGCTCTCCTATGAGGACAGGCTACAAGAGTTGGGGTTCTGCAGCCTGGAGAAGAGAAGGCTTCCAGGAGACCTTACAGCAGCCTTCCAGTATCTGAAGGGGGCTCCAGGAAGGCTGGGGAGGGACTGTTGACAAGGTCTTGCAACAACAGGACAAGGGGCAATGGGTTTGAACTGGCAGAGAGGAGATTTAGACTGGATGTTAGTAAGAAGTTCTTCGCAGTGAGGGTGGTGAGGTACTGGAACAGGTTGCCCAGGGAGGCTGTGGTTGCTCCCTCCCTGGAGGTGTTCAAGGCCAGGTTGGACAAGGCCTTGAGTAACCTGTACTAGTGGGAGTTGTCCCTGCCTATGGCAGGGGGTTGGAACTGGATGAGCTTTGAGGTCCCTTCCAACCTTACCATTCTATGATTCTATGATTTCATGTACATCTAAATATTACATTCAATATATGACTATGCAAATTATTTGCTTTTGCCCCATAAAAATAACCACATTATATTCTTAGTAGAAACTTCCTTTATTAATAACAAAACCAAATGTTTCACTATTTAACATATTCCAATAAGCACGATAGTCAAAATTTTGGGTAATCAGATTGCACTTGACTTCCCCTCCCCCCCCCAAATATTGAAATATTTAATTCTGCAAGCATCCAAATGTTTCAAGAAGAACACCACAATGTTTTGTTGCAACACAATTTGTTGTTCTGTGTGCCTACAAATAGCACTGTTATGAAAAGATACTCTGATTAGCTTGCATCAGACACGGTAGGAATTCTAGAGCTCCTGAAATAAACTGAAAATAGACTCCAGCTGTGCTGTTGCATCAGTTTATTGCTCATTTCTAGCTTAGGAATCTTTACAGTGCAAGTACAGCCAGAAGTGTGTTGCTTTTCTGGGGAATTCCCAAACATGACAATCTTTTGTTCTTGTAAAAAAGACCCAAGACAGCATGGGGTGCACACACAGAGTCCCTTTTGCTTCTACCAGGTTCTCAGTTTCATCCATGAGTATTCATTCCCTTGCCAACCAAGGTCGTAACTCCGGCATTATGCAGAAGTGGGAATCTTTGGGTAGGGACTGACCATGGCACTGCTAGAAAAGTCTGGTGGAAAGATGGAGAGAGGAGGATGGAGATCCCAACAGGGAACAGGTGGAAATGGGGGCACCCTTATGAAAGAGGTAGAGGGGGCAGTTGCAAACTCCTGCTGAGAGCATGAATAGGAAAGATGACAACTTACAGGCAGACAGAACTTCTCAAAAGTCTTGAGAAGACTGAAAGGTGATCTGACCAATGTCTTTAAGTATCTAGGAGGGGGTGGGGGGGGTGGTGTCAAGTGGAGGGGGTCAATCTCTTTTCCGTGGTGCACAGGAATAAGACAAGGAACAATGGGTACAAACTCGAACGTAAAAGATTTCACCTCAACATGAGGAGAAATTTCTTTACAGTGAAGGTCACGGAGCCCTGGAACAGGCTGCCCAGAGAGGTTGTGGAGTCTCCTTCTCTGAAGACTTTCAAAACCCACCTGGATGCATTCCTGTGCGACCTGCCCTAGGTGATCCTGATTTGGCAGGAGGGTTAGACTCAATCCCTGGAGGTCCCTTCCAACCTCTAACATGCTGAGATTCTATGAAAATCTCAAGAAAGCACCATGGCTGCCTGTGCTACACTTGTGCTGAGCACAAAAATACACGATTGTCCTGCTATCAGAATTCAGGTCACTGCCTGGAGGTTTCAATCACAAACACAACAATATGCATCACATGGAGTTAATTGTAACCACCTAAAAGCTGGAAAATCAGAACGAAGGCTTCCCATCCAGCCTGCTGTGTGTCCTGTGAAATTGTGATGGTTTGGGAGTTCCCTGCTCTCCCCCCCGCACAACGAAATCACACAGACTAGTCTCAGTCATCCAAAGTTAAGGAATGAAGCTATACTTAGCGCTCAGCACAATTTACAAGCAGATATATGTACACGATACACAGTTATACACAAGTTAAAAGTAATACAGAAACACAAAAGTCCCTCCAAAACAATCAGATTGCCAGGAGGTTCCCAATCCAAACCTGCCCACCACTTTCCCCCTCTTTCCCTCCCTTCAGCAATAACCAGATCAATCCCCATTTATCTCACGAGATAAATCTGGAGAGATCTGAGGTGAGATGTCAAAAAGACAACAAGGAGGTTAGAGAAAATAAAAGGTTAGGTCAGATTACAGTCATAGAATCATAGAATGGTAAGGTTGGAAGGGACCTCAAGGATCATCTAGTTCCAACCCCCTGCCATAGGCAGGGACACCTCCCTTGACTTCCTCCCCAGTCAAGGAAGAAGCAACCACAGACTGCCAAAGCGAAGGAGCAAAACAACTGAGAACTAACTGAGAAGCGCAAGAGAAGCGAGTGTCTGAGCCAGATCTTGACTAGCTGCGTATCTCAGCAGCAGAATGAGTGATACAGGTTACTGCTGTTGTTTTTCTTTCTTCTCACAGCTAAGGATTTAGTTTCTCTCAGTAAAATATTCCAATTAGCCTCAAAACAGCACAAAAACCATTGAGCACTTCACAAAGATCAAAAACTGACTTTCATTCAAATTTCAAGGGAACAGTTGTAATTCAAGGTGTTTAAAAGCTTGCATGAGATTCAGTAAATAACAAAACACTCTTTTTTAATTAAGTATTATTTCTTGCCTCTAAAAGAACACAATAAATCAATTCCTCCACCAGAGGAATACTGCATACTTTGTCATTCTAACCTTATCCTTATCCTCTTCCTGGTCCTGTAGCTTCTCTCTTTATTCCAACCTTCACATAAACCCTTGATCATTTCATGCATACTATCCTGCTTTCCATTAAGCTTTCCTTCCTCTTCATTTTCATTCTATCCAGCCTTTCCTCAGAGGGCAGGTGTTTCACTCCATCTTAGTGGCTCTGTGCTTGACTGTTTCAAGGAGTTCTCAAAGGTCTTTCATGAGCTGAGGGGCCCAGAACCAGACACAATATTCCAAATTCAGCCTCACTAGGGCACGGTGGAGCGGGAGGAGAACCTCTCTCAACCTACTAACCGCACCTTTTCTAATGTACCCTGACTTGCCATTTGCCTTCTTGGCAACAAGGGCACATAGCTGCCTCATGGCAATCCTGCTGTGCACCAGAACTGCTAAGTCCTTTTCCCCAGGACTGCTCTCCAACAGAACAGCCCCCAAACTATACTGGTACCTGAGGCTGTTCTTTTCCAGAGGCAAATTTGTACACAATCAGCATCATCTAAGGCAAAGAATCCATGCAATCCATGCGAAGTGAGAGGAGAACCTCCCTTGGTCTGCTGGACACACACACTCCTCTTAATGCACCCCAGGATCCCACTGGCCTTCTTGGCCACAAGGGCACATTGCTGTCTCATAGATAACTTGTCCACCAGGGTTTCCAGGTACTTCTCCATGGGGCTGGTCTCCAGCAGATCACCTCCCAACCTGTACTGGTGCAATCATAGAATCATAGAATCATAGAATAGTAAGGT
>VWZE01025971.1:562859-605512 GCA_013396675.1 Eubucco bourcierii | reverse complement strand
ACTCTTAGCACAACCTTTTTCCAGCAGCTTGAAAATGTAAATGTTAGAACTTAAAATTCAGCTCTCACCCTGAAATACTCAGCTTTTCGATAAGAATAGTTTATTTGACAGCAGAAACTACCTTCTCTTCTCCATTTTTCATATAATGTAGAGCTGCAGCTCACAAGGCTGAGTGTGAAAAACAATAAATTAATAAAGAACATCTGTCCCAATCTCGAAAGAACATCTGTCCTCTTCCTGCTGGAGTATTTATGGCTTTGGTTTGGATCATTAATACCAAATATAGAAGCAGCTTCCTCAATTCCATATGCTGAAGCAGCATGTAGGTATGATCCACAGCCCACGACTTTACTTCTAAAATGCTAGAGCTTCCATAACATTCTTCAAAAAAAAAAAATAAAAATTGTATGTTTCAGGCAGAAATTACTTAGATTTTTCATAATGTCTTTATCAGTTCACTTAGCCATTTAATACACAATACTCAAGGGATTTGCTGATGACAGTTTGCTGAAATTTACAGTTCAAGATAGAGCCCTCGATGGCATTAAGATCTCTCTGAATTAAAGACAACTGTCAGTGACTTCTATGTCATGCAACAAAAATAGATTTGGTTAAGCATTTTTCTTTTGATGTCAAGTTGAAGGTCTTCAGAGTTCAGTCAGCCTTCCATATTAAAAAAAAGAAGCACCTAAAAATATGAACCTTGGATCATTTTGTTTGGATTTTACATGCTTATATTTAAAATGGCTGGCTGCTCAGCCTCACAGCATACACTGTTTTATTAAAAAGGAAAAAAAAAATCTTAGGAATAATAAAATCTTTAAATAATAATAGGAGGAAATCATCCAGATAATCACACTTTTAAATTCATTGCTTTTAAAATCTATTAGCAAGGAATTCTGTTATTTCATCAGTCATTTCAACCACTGACAAATCTTTAAATCTTTTAAATAACTTTAAATCCCTCCAAAGCAGAGGAGAAGATAGGAACACAAACAGGAAACAAGTAAATTAAAAAGAAATCATCCTATGGTTAAAATTTAAAAAATCTGAAGGTGGGCCTTGTGAGACAATAGTTTTGGTTTTGGCTCCTTCAAAACTTTCAGTGTCATCTTAGGCAACCTAGAGCATCCCTTGTACCTTGATTTTCTTACCTGTAAAATGGAAAAACATGATTTTAAAGCAGATAGCCCCATGGTGCACTGGCAATATGGATGCACTAATACCTGTGAAACATCTGGAATATATTATTAAGCTGAAGTTTTTAATTTCAGAAAGCAGTAAAATTCTTTCCCCATTTTCCTACAAACCTGCCTTCTGTCTCTTGTTTTTACTCCACTCTTCTGTTGTGGATAAAAGACCTCTGGTACTAACCCCATTTAAATGACTGTCTCCTGCATATGGATCCTAATCCTGGAATGAATTATTATGTCTTGTAAAATAATGTTAAAAGGCAGAACAGAAACAAATCATAGAACTGTTGAGGTTGGAAGAGACCTCTGAGACTATCAAGTCCAACAGCTTGCCTAGAGCTCACGGTCCCACCACTACTGCTAAACCACTACCACTAGAACATGTCCCAAAGCACCACATCCATGCATCTGTTAAAACCCTCTGGGGATGGTGACTCCACCACTTCCCTGTGCAGCCTGTTCCAATGCCTGATAACCCTTTCTGTTAATTTTTTTTTTCCTGATATCCAACCTGAATCTCCCTTGGCACAACTTGAGGCTGTTAGCTTGATGTAGCTTTACTGCAAACTTACTACGCAGTCATCGCAATGACCTCACATTTAACTTATCACAGAAGCATAGAATGGTTTGGGTTGGAAGGGACCTTAAAGATCATTTAGTTCCAAACCCCATGCCATGGGCATTTCACACTTTCCATTAGACCAAGTTGCTCAAGGCCCCATCCATCCTGGCCTTGGATACTACCAGGGAGGAGGTATCCATAATGTCCCTGGACAGTCTGTTCGTGTCTCACCACCCTCTTTGTAAAGAATTTCTTCCTAATATCCAGTCCAAATCTACCTTCCTCAAGTTTCAAACCATTCTCTCTCATCCTGTCACTACAAGCCCTTGTAAAAAGTCCCTCCCCAGCTCTCTTCAGCTATTACAATGCCACTCCTAAGGTCTCCCCAGAGCCTTCTCCAGGCTGAATAGACCCAGCTCTCTCAGCCTGTCCCCATAGCAGAGGTGCTCCAGCCCTCTGGTCATCTTTGTGGCCCCTCTGGACCCGCACCAACAGTTTGATGGTGGTGGTGCTGGAGGCACCAAACCTGGACACAGTACTGGTGTCCTGTGTTTTAGAGAAGAATAAAAGAATGAAATAGTAGAAATCCTCACTCAGACCATGGCACCAAAGAAGCCAGCAAGGCTTTCAAAATAAAGTCTGGGTGTAGCATCTCTGGGAAAGCACTTCTCCTACCAGCTTTTGTGAATATGTTTTCCAGTTCCCTGAGATCTTAAAGGATTCTCTTCCTTCCATCACAGCCCCCTGGGATGCCCTCCATATGGGTGGCCATGACTGGGTTTGTCCTACCAGCAAGTATACTCTGACTCATCATCAGGTTGTTTTTTTTTTCTCCCAGAGGCAGACACAGCCTGGAGCTTTCCCCAGAGCCCTAAGGAGGCATACACCCACCACCTCCAGAAACGACAGAGCTCTCCCATCTCGGGATGCACCACAGGTTCAGCTCTGCGGGGAGTGCATGCGTCAGCGCCGGGCTGCTGCCTGACCCAGCTCTGCTTGCGCCAGGAGCAGCGTGGGCAGCGGCGCTCCCAACCCTCCCTGCTGTGGGGAGGCTGCTTGGAGCAGGGCTCTGAGCACCACGGCAAGAGGTCTTACCGACCATGGCGGCTGGAAGCAGCCTATGTCACTGGCTGGAGCGAGAAACAGGAACGGCCCTCGGGGCTAGCAGTCCGGGATGTGCTTGCAGCTAGTACTTGAACGTTTCTCTGCTGCCTGGAGAGTTACAAATCCCAAAGACCTGACATTGGAATTGGTGTATTTTAATGAACTTGGCTATGCTTCCTTTTAACCCCCACAGCTTTTCCTCACAAATATATGCTTTCGCTGTTCGTGATTTGAGGTGACTGAAGAGCTCAATCCCTTCAATGGGACTCCTCCTACCAATTTCGGTTCCAAAGTCCTTAGGTTTTGCCTACATGAATTTGATTCTATTTTAACATGTAGGCAACCTTAAGAGCAACCTCAGTTATTTTAGACTACAATAATTTGATCATGTTTATCAACAGAGTTTGCAGGCTCAGAATTCAACAACCACAGTTAAAGATGATTCAGATGAGTCAGTCCTTTCTGGATTATTTTTTTTCTCCTCTGAAAAACAAAATAATCTCACAACCTTCTGTATTACCTTGTTGGCAGTTGAGATTTAGCCAACCAGATATCAAAGAGTTTTTAAAGCTGGACAACCAACTAGAGAATTGAATGAGCAAAACTGTTCCAGTAGGGAATCTAAATTGGTTAAACTCATTGTTTATAGCAGGATTTGAAACTCTTAGGTCTCAAACAGCCTACTAAGGAACTGTGAATGAAGGTACACGCTGGCCTTGAGACAAAACCACCCACATTAAGTAAATTTCCTCTAGGAAACAAAGTGTTGTATTACTTAACAAGCAGATTTGATTACAGTTCAGAGATTTGTTTAAACCCATTTAGGAGATCAAAGGAAAAAAAGATTTAAATTGACATGCTCGTTGTTTTAACAAACACTGGTTGATATGTGATGCAAAGATCAACCCTCTTAATGATTCCCATCTCAAAGTTTAGTGAAAACAAGCACTAGTAAAGATGGAAACATCAGATGTCAGCATTTTCTCAACATATCTTCATACTTTAGCTTTTAAATTGAGGTTGAAAACAGTCTTATCCTAACATGTCTGAAATAAAATCAAGTTCATGAAAGCAAGGTCATTTATTCAAGGTATTCAACTTTCAGTACCACGTTGGTCTCTTTCTTCAAAGACCATAAAATTACTCAATCACCTCACTGTCAAAAACACACCTGAAACCCTTTCCAAAACCCACAGCACCAAAGACATCTTTAGGCATCTCTTTCTGCTACAGCATTCGGAAACCATGCAGATTCAAACAGCAGCATGCAAACAGCCTAGCAAAGAAAGGGGAAAGACAAAGAATATCCTTCAAGCAATTCCAATAATTCCTCTAGATCATTCTATTTATAAAAAGTCTCCTAGGTGGAAAGTTGGTCTGGCATCAGCTCAGAAGTTGTTGTTGATATGACATAAGTCAAAGGAACCTGCAAACTGCAAGGATGAAGTTACTAGAGTGAACAGACAAATAAATAAATCAATGGAGCAGAAGTTTCATGTTAAGAATCAGTTTGATCTCCTTCATTTTCCACAAACTATTATTTTCCCTTTAATTTCAAAGGAGCTTTGGGGGAAAAGGACTGAAGGAAATATACTGTAGCACAGAATATTTTGCAAGGAAAAATAAAATGGAAAAATCTATTTTGAGGTTAAAATGGTCGAAGAATTCCTGATTAACCTCTTAATGGGGTGAGTCCAATTTAGTGAGAATGATCACCAGAGGGAGTCATTGATTTTCCCACTGAAGTCAAAGAGAATTTCATATACATCAGGAGTGCAGAATTTGGGGGTAGAGCTGAGAAAGACTCCAAGTAGACTGGAGTTCAGGGACTAACACACAAGAAAATACTTCATGGATTTCACCCGAATCCATTATCCCCTTTGGAGTCCCAAAGGATGACTGCTGCATTCCATGGTGGAAGTGAGAGAGAAGGCACTGAAGTCAGTCATTCAGTGGGTACACACTCCCACAAAAAAAAAAACCAAACAAAAAACCCAGAACTTAATTGGTTTTAAAGTGGTCTGGAGTCCTGCAAGAACTATCTGCTCACTTTTCTCTTTGGGTGTGCATACATTACAGTCCTTGCAGAAAAGCAATTAACAGCCCAAAGAAAATCTCCAGGTGCCACGTATGAGAGTGTGTCATATCTCTCGGGAATATCAAGAGTTCAAACAGGCAAAGAAAAGAGTGAAAAGTGGTTAGGAAGAATTGTTAGCAGGGGTTTTTTTAGGTTGTTTTGGGTTTGTTTTTTTCTTCTTCTTACTGTTAGTGACTAAAAGTGGAAGTGAGAATAGGGATTTGTGAACCAAGTGATAAAATGAACTAAGTAGATGAACCAGTGGACTCTGCTGCAAGCAAGTGTGTATTTCATGCTCAAACACCTAAATTTCATGACCTTCAAAGAAGCATTTTCATGTTAAGAACTGGGTTTTTCCTTGCTGGATTTCAGCTCAGTCTATTCCTAGCCACAAAAGCCCAGCAGATGTTGGTTTGAAAACAACCTCATTCACTAGACAACATTCCCCTTAATTCTGTGCAATAAGATTATACAGCAGAAAATTAGGAGATTAAAAAAAAAAAAGCAGGGATAAAAAAAAAAAGGCAAGAAAGCAGCCCCACCCAACCAAATGCAATTTCACTTCTCTAGACATGTCTTCTGAACAAATGGAATTCAATTTGTTTCTGTGTTCCCAGGTAACAGCAGCACCTTGTTTTGCTTGTTTATTTAATTACTACTTCTGGTTCATGCAATTAGCTGAAAGACTGCAGCCTTTTTGTTCATTATGTTAACCATAACATAGTTATTTGCATAGCTGTTTCCATTTTGAGGCTGAATTTTGGATAGAAGCTCTATTCTGGGCTGTGGCAGCAGAATCACTGGGAAGCCTCATGCAGCAACCTGCTCCTTTGTGGAGTGAGTAGCTCCAGGAACCGCACTGGCTGCCCAACTGCATGATGGCAAATCTAAACCCTGATCCCAACATGCACTGTAAAGCACTGCATGGCTTAAGACCTGCCTGTTATGTATTTTATCTACCAGCAAAAAACCAGTTGAGCTCATCCTAAAGCATTTTCACTGACAGTACGCTCAAGTTTTACTGTCCTTTAGAATGGTACAAGACAATACTCTGATCAACATGTGTGACATCAAGTTATCACTACTCTCACTGTGGTTGGGTGAAAAAAAATTAGAGATGGAGGCTACTTAAGGCTTTCTTTCATGAACAGTTTGCTTTAACATCCAGTTGAGTCTGATGCTGTTGTGATGCTCAAAAGAGTTGTCGCACAGATAAATCTTTTTTTAAATGTTCAGGCTACATCTGTGGATCACAAAGTTTAGTAGAATTCTGACACCCTCCATTAATAAATGCAGCAATCCCCACTCCCCAAGTCCTCTAAGTTTCTGTAAGTGAACTGTTGTCAGCTTATTTTTATTAAGGTTTCTCAAAAACTGAAGAATCTGCACTTTCTTGCTGAACCAAGAGGCAGATTCAGTGCCAGTGGCAGCCTGCGTGCTCTGCTGTGCAGGAGGCACCTCTCTCTCAGCCTGCAGGCACCTAAATACCCCCAAAACTCTGCCTCTCAGGAGAAGCTGCACACCAACTCATACTACTGGAAACTGAATCAGTCAGCTTGGAAAAACTGTCCATCTTGGTAGGTCAGAATTCAGCCTTCATGTATGACCCACAACTATGGTTAGGATTAGTTCTGTAACCAACTGCAGCAAGGTGCAGCCTTTTAATGGCATCGTATTAACCCTACCTGTGCCATCTGCCTCTCCAGCTTTGACCGGGGAATATCATCAAAATAGTTTTCATTTCTTCTTCTTCTTGCATCGCCCTGCATGATAATGTGGGGAACGTCCAGGGAGCCACCAGTAGTGAAAGTGCTTTGGCTAAGTGATGGAGACAACTGAGGAGGAGTGTGGTTACCGCTGGGTTCCTAGAGAGAGAGAAGAAAAATTCAGCATAAGAAGAATGGTAATGTTGCCAACTTCAAACCACACATTTAAAAGTGTATTTGAATGACTCAAAAAGAATTAAGGAACAATTCCTAAAGTAAAGGTTACTGTGGATGAACTTTTGAGATTTGCTACCTAAGGTGCGAAGAGTCCACGCGGAAGGAAAAATAATTCACTATTTACATGAACCAGTGGCAAATTCCCTCTCTTTATGCAATATATAGGACTAGGGGGAATGGAACAAAGCTAGAAATGGGTAGATTCAGACTGGATGTTAGAAAGAAGTTCTTCAGCACGAGGGTGGTGAGAGCCTGGAACGGGTTGCCCAGGGAGGTGGTGGAAGCCTCATCCCTGGAGGTGTTTAAGGCCAGGCTGGATGAGGCTCTGGATGGGTTGATCTAGTGTGAGGTGTCCTTGCTCACAGTAGAGGGGTTTGAACTAGATGATCCTTCTGCTCCCTTCCAACCCCAACTGATTCTATATACTCCCTTCTAGGACTGCTAGAGATAAAACAGTGAGTTACTTCTTGTCAGGACCCAAATGAAGTCATGATTTAGGACTTGCTATTTGTCAGTTGAACTACATTTTCCCCACTTCTATGCAGCCACTCGAAGCAGTGAAAGGGATTTGAACTCCAGCAACATCTCTTGCGGGTAAAATAGAAATGCACGAATGTGTACACGATACAGACTGTTTGATTGCAATGTTTATAGGTCCTGCAGAACATCCCTCTAAACTCCAAGTACTTGATATCAGAAACAAGCTAAGGAACAATTCCTAGAACGCATGAAAGCAGCAGAGCACAAATCTTTTGCCAGACTTTTCTTGTCATCTGTGCTGAACTGTGACCTTGTATCAGCCAGCATGCAAATACAACAGCAAACTGATACATGAACTCTATCTAATAAACAGCTAAACATGTCCTCTTTAACAAGAACTGCCACCACACAGCCCAGACACCCACAGTGTTTGTTTGAAAAGAACTTGTCCCATCCACACGTGGGTTGGACTTTATCTCTGAAGTCTTTTCCAATCAAAACAATTCTATGATTTGGGATGATTATGGGTAGAAGTTGAGGCATAAGAGTTTCCATTTAAACCTGAGGAAGAATTTTTTTCACTGTGAGGGTGACAGAGCACTGGAATGGGCTGCCCAGGGAGGCTGTGGAGTTTCTCTCTCTCTGGAGATACTCAAGAACCATCTGGATGCATTCCAGTGTGACCTGCCCTAGGTGATCCTGCTCTGGCAGGGGAGCTGAACTAGATGATCTTTCAAGATCCCTTCCAGCCCCTGACACTCTATGAGTCTATAATTCTATGACATCACCTATTTAAACATCAATTACAGGCATTAGTGCCCAGCTCCTCCATCCCACACTGCCTTGGAGATTGCAATCAGCAGGAGCAGAGCTACAGTGTGCCTACCAGCCAGTCTGCAGCACACACCACTCCAGTTTGGGCTGGAAAACACTGTCATAGCAACTGGGTGGGAAATATGCTTCTCTCTCATGATCTAAGTTACTGATTTCAATTTATCTGACACTAGAGATTTCTCTGATAATAAGTTAGCTGGAAGCAGAATGCACTCAGTAGTGTTTGCACAGCGCAGAGCTTATCTGAACTACCTATTGCTGTAATGCTGCATTTCAATAACAAGAAGGGGCCTGAAGACCTTAGAGGATGCAAACACCTGTTCCAGTGTATATATAGTATGCAACCCCTCTGTCTTTTTCCTTAAAGGAAGAACTAAAGTGGATGTTTTGTGCATGGTTACATTGAAGTCAATCTGATCCTGAAAAGCATCGAGGTGTAAGAGATGAGATCCTTGTAACAAATCAGAAAGCTGCAATCTCTTCCAGAGAGGAAAGTTGCATTCAAGTGATAGCAACATCTGATGGTAGTATTTGAAATGCAGGAGTCTACATGACGTTGTTCCTTGTAACCACACTAACAGATTAGTATTTTCCACGTCAGCTGACTAAAATCAGGGATCTCTAGTTGCTTACCAACTTTTAATTAACTGGGATTCTTTAATTTTTTTTTTTTTAAATTTAAAAAGTCTTCAGCTTTCATGTGATCTGAGACAAGCACCTGACATTTCCTAGGGCAAAGAAAAGAGTGTTTTCCTCTTAGGAATAGTCTTTTTTCCCTCCTTCACAGAAATCCACCTACATTTGGCCCAGTTAAAGGCTTCCGAAAAGCTACAGTCTTCACATGCTCAGGACTGGTGAGGCACAGTCTCTAAATCTACCCTCCAGAGACTCAGCTCTACATGATGCACACACCTCTGCCCTGAAAATAACCAAGGGGCACCAAGCAGGATCCTTTCTAATGACTGCTACCTGTTGTTCCAGCCAGGCAGGTAACCTCTCTCTGCTCCAAACCATGGTTCACCCACTGTTAGTAGACTGACATGGCCATCAACGCTCCAGAGGAGTGGATGATGGTTCAATGGGCATACAGACTCCAGCTCTCATTGAGTTTTCAATATTTTATCAAACTGCATATAGGGATCTACAGGAGAGAGTCCAACAGAGAGCAGTGACTGGGGAACTTCTCCTATGAAGAAAAACTGAGAGCACTGAGGTTCTTTAGTCTTGAGAAGGAACCTTATTAATGACTATAAATATGTGAGAGGTGAGTGTCAGGATGAAGGTGTCAGTCTCTTTTTGGTGTTGCCCAGTGGTAGTACAAGGAACAATGGATAAAAGCTGGAACACAGAAAGTTCCACCTCAACATAAGGAGAAACTTCTTTACAGCGAGACTGATAAAGCACTGGAACAGGTTGCCCAGGGAGGTTGTGGAGTCTTCTTTGGACATTTTTCAAAACACCCCTGGATGCGTTCCTGTGTGGCCTGCCCTGGGTGATCCTGCTTTGGCAGTGGGGTTAGATTCAGTGTTCTCTAGAGGTCCTTTCCATAAGAGGAAATTCACTTAGACCTCTATCAGAAGATTGCCGGCAAGGCAATACAGATAAGAACTACAAAGTCAAGAAATGCAAGAGTTAGTGTGTTGCTGGATTAGGGAACAGTATGTAATTGTATGATTTTATGCTATTTTCTCAATCCTTCACAGCACAGATGGATCCTCAACTGTTGTCATATACTCAGCACTGTGTTAACATTAGTTATCATATAGCCAGTATTTTATTCTCATCTCATTTTGTGGCCTCAAAGCCCTTCCCTAAACCCTACTGAAACCCTACTCTGAAGGCAGGATAACTAATATTGTTGTTTTCATGACGGCCCTAAGTGCTTTACAAATGTCAATCAATTTATTCTCACCACATCCTGTGACTTCTGGCATTTTATAATCACCACATTAGTGTAGGGGATTTGAGACACGCAGAGGTTAAAAAATAGCAGTCACTCTGGTTGCCCAGTTACCATACCTATTGCCTGATTCTCCAAGCACTTGTATTCACAACTCCACTTCTAGTGATCTAATGTGCAGCAAGGTGTGCTCACTGCTTGTATAAATCAGACTCCAGACCCTAGCAAATATGCAGAATGTCAGTAACACACCATTAGTGACTGTTTATGAGGCAATTACCTAAATATCTTACCAAGCATTATCCACAAGGGCCTTGTGGCAAAAGCAGGTGTAAATCTGTATCACTGCATACCCACTTTCTCACCTCCTTAACAAACCTGCAGACCAGGCATGGATGCCCATGCAGGTACTATCCTGTCCTCACGAATGTGTTGCTGATAGTAACCAGGTATTCATATCATGACTCTATCCTGTTGTGAACATGTCCTGCAGGGATGCCTGATTGTGTATTTCACTATCAAAATCTGCTTCATCCTCAACTCTCTGTCCTGCCAGTCATGTAAAGCTGGAACTACACAGGTCAAGACTGAAAAGGAGCTTAAAAGAGCCCTGTGCTGGTTTGAGGCTAATTGGAATATTTTAATGGAGAAAATTATATTACAGGTTGAGAAGAAAAAAACACTGGTGATGTCTACTTCACTCATAGGCTTGCTGAGATGTATAAGACAAGAACACAAAACACAGATAAGGCACTCTCCTGGAGAGTCTTGGGGTTTCTAGCTGTTTTGGTCTGGACCTCTCTGCTAACTTAACTAACCACTCTACTTCTAACCCCCTGGCCAATCCTCCAAATTCACCTTGCGCCTAAGTCAAACCTTGGGGTAAGATAGAGGGGTGGAAAGAAGGTGGAAGGGTGGTTGTGAGCCCTTCCTGAGGTCTCTGATTTCTGGAAGCATTGTTGTGTTTCTGTATTACCTTTAACTTGTGTATTTCTGTAACTATTCCTGTCTATTGTGTATATCTCTGCTTGTACATTGTGCTGAGCTGTAAACAGAGCTTCGGTCCTTAACTTCCAGCCAGTTGAGTCTAGTCTGGGGGATTTTACAAAGTGGGGGAGGCAGGGAACTCCCAAACCATCACAATCCCTCCCTAAGCTGCCTAGGTGCATCTCATACCCTACAGACGTTCATCTAATCAGTTCCTAAAAACAGAAATTGTCTTTAGTGAATTAATTCCTGTGCTAAGCAAGAACTGTTCTGCTATTGTGCTGCTTATCCAGATTTTCTGCCTAAATTGAGAGAACCCTGGAACAGGTTGCCCAAGAGGTTTGTGCAGTCCCCCTCTCTGGAGATATTCCAAACCCCCCTGGATGCGTTCCTGTGTGATCTGCTCTAGGTGATCCTGCTCTGGCAGGGAGGTTGGACTGGATGAGTTTTCAAGGTCCCTTCCAGTCCCTGTCATTCTGTGATTCTTGTCCCTTCAGTTTAAATTCCAGCCTTCAGAACTGACCAGGTGAGGATGGGGTTCCCATGAATTACATGGGAACTGGTGCTGAAATTAAAGCACTCAAGACTGCATAGGTAACCTGAGATCCAGCATTTCCTAGCTTTCAAGTATATGACTTCGAAATCAAAACAACTTTTCCTTAGCACACAGTTACTGTGGGAGTGACATATTTTGTGGATATTTTTAACATCTGTTGCTTTCCCTCAAAATGTAACATTTTCCCCCTTTTCAAATATTTAAAAAACTGATACAAAAAAAGTGAAAGCCCACAACTTGTTAGCCATGCCCAGGCTGACTGTGGGGCCATTGCATGGGACTCTTTAATCCACAAACTATCTTTTCTATTTTATCTAGTGTGGAAGGTGTACCCGCACAGGGCAGGGAGGTTGGAACAAGATGATCTTTAAGGTCTCTTCCAAACCAAATAATTCTATGATTCTAAATGAATCAATCTTCTAGTAGCAGTTTACTTAAATCAATTTTCAAGCTAAAAATTATTGCAAACTGCAGAGGAAATACTGTGTTGTTCTGTGTGAAATGGTATACTAGCAATTGATGGGAAAGAAAACCTTAATTCTCTGTGAACACTCCAATACTACAAGGTGATGAGTGATGTTTAGCACTTGCCTGCATCAGTAGCTTTAGCTGAGGAGCACTGGACTATTTTTTGTCATTTTGACTACAGATGGAGGTCATCCACTTTTCTCTTCACTATCAACTGAGAAGATGCAGCCCTAACCAATAACATGGGCTGTGGAAACTTCCCCACTTTCCCACCTGCTGAAGAAGAATTAATTCCCCAGTTGACAGCACTGAAAAGTGTTGGGCAAAAAATATGCAACTTCCAAACAATTCCTCTTTCTTGAGAGTGTTTTAACACCTGCCATGCATCTGTAATTATTCACACAAGACATATAAAATAAAATAAAAATATCACAGAACTGCAGAACCTTAGAGGTTGCAAGGGACCTCCAGAGATTATTGAGTCCAATCCGCCTGCCAAGCAGGATCCCCTAGGGTAGTTCACACAGGAACGTATCCAGATAGATTTGGAAAGTCTCCAGAGAAGGAGACTGCACAACCTCTCTGGGCAGCCTGTTCCAGGGTTCAGTCACCCTCACTGTAAAGAAGCTTTTCCTCATGTTGAGATGAAACTTTCTATGTTCCAGTTTGTAGCTGCTGCTCCTTGTTTTATTGCTGCTGACCACTGAAAAGAGATTGTCTCCAGCCACTTGACACCCAACCCTCAGATATTTATAGATGTTGATGAGATCTCCTCTCAGTCTTCTCTTCTTTCCTCCAGACTAAACAGCCCCAGGGCTCTCGGTCTCTCTCTGTAGGGTAGATGCTCAAGTGCCCCAGTCATCCTCGTGGCTCTCTGCTGGACTCTCTCCAGCTGGTTCTTGTTTCTCTTGAACTGGGGAGCCCAAAATTGGACACTGTATTCCAGGTGTGGTGTCACTAGGGCAGAGTAGAGGGGGAGAAGAACCTCCCTAGATCTGCTCACACACATTTCTGCAACGTGCGTTACAGCAGGATATTACAGGCTCCTGAGACCTTTGTCTATGCGGCATTAGGAATAAGCTGAATTTGTGGGGGGCATCTAAAATATCTCTATGTGGCATTTGAGAACAAGCAAGGTGAAAACAGGCTAGTCACAGAAACTATGTAAAAATAAGTTCTCATTCTGTTTTTCTCTATTTCTCTTTATACCAGGAAATTTAACTTGGGAGCACTGAATACTCTCTGACATTTGGAAATTTAGTCCCAAATGAGATTCCAGTTAGAAATGCAGCCCTGTGAAAATAATCAGATCCAATCGGATGCAAAAGATATGACCTAAAATATCAAAATATAATGTGTTGATATGAAAACTCCTGGAGAGAACAGAACTCAGAGAGGGTAACACACAGCAAGAAAGCAAAGGTAGTGGGTCCAAGAAACCAAGTGAAGGTGTAATGAGAGGAGAAAAAATCTGATTAAGTGTGGAAGAGCCCCAGGTACACTGTAAAAAGGCTTCTGAAAGAAGGAATACAGGCGAAAGCTAAAAACACAATGAAACTTCTGATACACAGAAATGTCTTCAAATGTATCTCAATTTCAAGAGTCTCCCTTTAAAAAAAAAAAAATCATCTGTCTGAAAAGTAAGAGTGAGCATTTGAAAATGTAAAAGGAAAACAGTAACTCTTGTGGGCCCCCCCCCCTGCCCCCCCCAAACACTGGATAGCTCTGCTGGAATTTCTGTGGGCAAATGTAGATGTGAAGCTCGTACACACCTAGTCCTGAGTTTGTTTCTTGAGTAAAGAAGATAAGCTGGTACTTCTGAGAGATCACTTATCTCATCCTAAGGTAGACATCCGAAACAAGTCAGATGAATCAACCTGTAAAAATGTCAATTTATCTCTGTTGGCTATATGGGGAGGTGTGACTGAGCAGGTCAGCCTAAGAGGTCTACACTGTAAAACTTCTGAAGTGAGGTAAGCTGAACACCACTCAAAGCAGCCCTTGTTTTCATGTGAACGTTATGAAACCCTTACTGACTTTCTGAGAAATGAAAAGAGATTTTCATGAGGACTCACCCTGAGGGTTATTGACCGAGGTGGTTTCTGAGGAGGATCTTCGTGAAGCCTGTCTCCCAAAGATGCCAGAACACGCTTCCGGTGGCCAATCAAGCTGATTTTTAAGACCTGAAATAATAATATTTTAAAAATTTTATTAAAAAGAACACACTGCAATCATTACATGAAGATCCTTTCAGAATGAAGCCATTTTCTCTTCAAATCTTTTAACACTTTAGTCCAGTACAGAGCCTAAATGGAAAGCAGTGCGAGCTAATCAGCAGAGATAATGACATTTGAGATCAAACAAGAGGAAACCCCCTCTAAATTGGAGAAAGAAACCAAAGAAGCCACAGATGTGGAAAACTGGTAACAAAATAAGCTAAAAAACGAGTAGAGAGAAAAGGAAAATGAAACAGGAAGAGAAGGCAACAGAGCAGTAGTGAAACCAAACAAGTGGGAGTAGGACATTGAAGAAGGAGATGCAGAGGTGCAGGCCAACAGTGAGTGGTGAGGATTAAATGAATGTAGGAGATGGATGAGGAATAGAGTGAAGAGCAGCCAGTGAGTGCCAAGAGAGAGCAAGAAGGGAGAAAAGGAACCACAGAAGGAATAAATGTTCTCACATTTAAATACATTCAGCATGCCTTCCTCAGGCGAGCTCCCAACGACACACACAGTTTGCATTACTCTGTAGAACCGCCCTTGCGTAGCAAACATGGCACAGACTTTGTCCTGCAGCTCTACAGCTTTCAGCAGGCGCAGTGACAAAAATCGCTCTTGCACACCAATGTGACCACCAGCGGGCAGGTACCAATACCTTGTGCTTGCCTAAACCCCAAGAAGGTTGCCCAAAAGGTGTTTTGAACTTACTGCAACTGCACCCCCACTTGTATCTGTCCGTGTCCCTGCCACATAGAAACCCATCATTGCTTTTAAGGAAAACTCAGAGGGTGGAAGCATTGAAATTTCACAAAATCACAGAAACATCCAGGTTGGCAAAGCCCTTCAGGATCACCAAATCCAACCTAGAACCCTCATCTACAAGATTTACTTTAAGCCATATCCCTAAGCACCACATCCAAATGACCTTTAAACGCATCCAGGGTGGGTGACTCCACCACCTCCCTGGGCAGTTCATTCCAGTGTCTTATCACTCTCTCTCTGAAAAACTTTTTCCTAATGTCCAATCTAAACCTCCCCAGTCTCAGCTTAAGGCCATCCTTGTTCTGTCTTTACCTGTGCGAAGAGACCAGCAGTAGCCTCTCCACAACATCCCTTCAGGCAGTTGTAGATGGCAATGAGGTCTCCCCTTGGCCTTCTCTTTTTTAAACTAATCATCCCCAGCTCACTCAGTTGCTCCTTATAAATTCATGAATTAGTGGGAGAAAAAAAAAATTAAAATTCCATTTTGATACTGTTCTTTAACAGCTACAATAGCATCAAAGTGTAAAGCAGTCTCTACTGTAGAAGGAAGCCTCTGCTTGGTGAACACCAGTGTCCTCATGTAACTCTTCCAGACTGTATGTATGGTTTCCTACACCAGAGCTGCCTCCATTCCCTTTCAGAAGACAGTACTTCCCACTATATTTAGGACCACCGTGTGTCAACACCCTTCATCAAAAGGAATTTCTCACTCAACCTAGAAAAAGTAATAGTCCCCAAAAAGCCCTGAAAACGCTTCTTTCTGAAATGAACAACTACCTCAGTTTATGCAGTACCAAGAGCTACCATTCATGAGAACAAACAAACAAACCCAAACCCCAGCAACTCCCCTGTGACACCTCTTAGATTCCGTATCTCAAGACACAGTACAGTAGCAACATCTCATGATTACTCTAGTGGACAAACTCCTGCGGATGATTCTGTGCTATCTGACACTGTTGAACAGTTTTGGGCTCCCCAGTTTAAGAGGGACAGGGATCTGCAGGAGAAGGTTCAATGGGGGTCTATGAGGATGATTAGGGGACTGGAACAAAGAGGCTGAGGGACCTGATGAGGAGAGGCTTTTTAGTCTGGAGAAGACTGAGAGGGGATTTAAGAAATGTTTGTAAGTATCTGAGGGCTGGGAGTCAGGAGCAGGGGGGAGAGGCTCTGTTCACTTGCTCCCTGGGATAGGGTAAGAAGCAGTGCATGGAAGCTGCAGCACAGGAGGTTCCAGCTCAACACAAGGGGGAACTTCCTTACTGTAAGGGTCCCAGAGCACTAGCACAGGCTCCCCAGAGAGCTTGTGGAGTCTCCTTCTCCAGAGACTTTCAAGGCCTGTCTGGATGCATTCCTCTGTGACCTGAGCCAGACTGTATGGTCCTGCTCTGGCAGAGGGGTTGGACTCAATGCCCTCTTAGGGTCTCTTCCAACCCCTGACATCCTGTGATCCTGTGAACATCCAGAACATCTTGGTCGGCTGCATCTACAAAGAAATGAGCTATGCATGAAACAGATGAGCCTTCCTCCAAGGGACATCTTTAGAGGGCTGTTGCACATCCTGCAGCTCAACAGCAGATCTGGGCTGCAGAGCTCCACAAACCTGCTATGTACTCTCCTATTAGCCTACATCTGGAGAAGCATGAGTGAAGCTGAGATAGTGCAGCACACACAAGAACGCCGGAGGCATGCGGGAGACTTAGTTATGCATTCAGTTTCCACTGAATGTTAAGCAGAAAGGTGCACAGTTTATGTCCCTGTTTAACCAGATGAGACACCTGAATGAAATACAGTTGCTTTAAGCATTACTCAGGTAATGCACTCCAGTGAACTCGATGCTTACCTAATCCTTCCCCATCACCAAGAGCATTTATCCAGAGACTTTTTAAGTTGAGCTATGAGGTCCTTGTTTCAAGGACCTATCAACACTATGATTACCTTATTAGCTGTGTCAAACCACACAAAGAAATTATCTTGGACTTCACAGAGCTGTTGAACAATGGGAAAGGAAAGCACATGAGTCTTGAGGGACTCTGCACATCAGAGATCAGCAGATGGGTCTAAACGTTATACTATTTCATAAACTGTGCTTATTATGAAAGCAATACAGATCTTTAAACACTGTAACTGCTGCTATGTCTATTCCACATTTTGTTTTTCCATTAAAATGCTGGTGACCCCAAATTTGAAGTGGTAGGGATTTAAAGATGTGACCTACAAGAGACAGTGTAGCTACAGGCAGCTGTAGCTCAGTCTCATCTGGACCACGCACTCTGTCAGCTGAAGACAGCTGGAAATGGATTCCCTGGTAATCATAAATTTGTTACTCAGCTACTAAATATAGAATCATAGGAAAAAGACCTCTAAGATCATCAAGTCCAACCATCAGCCTAACACCAGCATGGCCTTTAGACCATGTCCTGAAGCGCCAAGTCCACGAGTTTTTTGAACACCTCCAGGGACAGTAACTCCATCACCTCTCGGAGCAACCTGCATGGGATGTTGTTTTCTGAAACACTTGTATATTTGAGTTGTGAGAGTTTAACAAACATCCTGAAACTCTGAAAACTTGTTCTGTGATGGTTATCCTTGACAGTATTTATCCAAGTATCACAAATATAGGTCAGCAGTGTGCAATGGCAAAGTTGCCTAGAGTAGCATCTTAGAAGTATCTTAAAACACTGTGTATCACATAACCATTAATAAGTCCTGTATTTATTTAGCTTACAGTTTAGTTCCCCATGAATACTTCCTATATAGCAGATAACAGCGAGCACAGTAACACTGAACTATATGGACAAGACAACGCAATGCACCTAAAGTGCTCTGCGGTGAAGCATTTTGTCAAGTGGATTGTAGCCCACTTAATAGATGATAATGAAATGAGCTTCACAGTGTGGCTGCAGGAATCAGATACAACACATCATGAAACTGTGGAGAGCAGCTGAAAGCCCTCCACAGCCTGTTATTCAACAAAACCCAACATGTACCTGACATTCCTCTTTCCACGCTGAGAGTCGGATACAAAAATATATCTCTATCTCCTACATTTGCTCCTATTTGATGTTGTAACACAATTAAAACAGAGCAAGTAATTTGTCTAAAGAAATGATCCATGCACACAAACTTAAGCCTATTTTTTTAACCTACATATTCTTCAACAATTAGCATACAAAATAAAATTCCATTAGGAAGTGTAAGGAAACCACAAATGCTACCAATGTAACACTTTGCATTTAGATTTCTGGCTTAGTTGACAGATGTTTTTAAAAAAAACCCAATAAAAAACATGTAGTCCAACAAATCCCTGATGACTGTATATGTGCAGATGCTGGAATGAATAACTTATTCCATCTAAAACTGAGCATTATTTGTGCAACACTCTTCTGCCTGATTTTTCTTCTAATTGATTAATATGATCCAATATAGGATTCCCTCCCCAAAAAAAAGAGAGAAAAAAGTATTATAAAGATTATTAAGACTACTACTGAAATTCAAAACATAAATACCCTTTCTTTTGGAATAATCTGAAAAGTTATTGCATGGGCTAAAATTAGTACCATAATAGTGCAAACAGCCTGGACTAAACATTTAGTCTGGAGTAAACGTCGCGACACTAGGAACGAACAACAAAGTGATCACAATAGTACAGTGATTCTCTGGTAGGAGCATCAGATGCTTCAGAATTTAAGAAGAAAAAAAGTGGTAAACACAAGCCAACAAGGTGTGGCCTTCCTATTTCTGCAAGTAAACAGCCCAGATGTGAGCTAAATTCAATACGAGTAATCATTGTGCTACTGGCGATAACAGAAACAACTCCAGGCTATCTGTGTGGTCCCAGAGACCAGGAGTATTGTTCCCAGCCAACCTTCTTGAGAGCTTCAATGTTAACCATACAGCACCACGACAGAGTAAGCGCAAGACCAATGCTACCCCACAAGATTTTGCAGGATTATTTACACAGCATATAAATTTATAATTAAAGTCACCAGCACTACAACACATTTCATAATGCCCTAATAATTTATTTATCTGTTTTTAATATGCAATTATCAGCAAAGAACATTAATCAGTACATAAGCGTGAAATGCAGCTAGTGTAAGAAGAACTAGGAGACAAAATACAAATCTCCATAGAAAATTTCAGCAGCTCTAAAATTGATCTTTTTTTTTTTTCCTGATCTTGATTCAATTTAATCACTGACTTAATTCCAAGCAAAAGGAATTAAAAACATTCCAGCCATTTTAAAGAATGGGACATTCATATACTAAATAAATAGTTTTGGGGGTTGTTTTTTGTTTTTTTTTAATAGCCTTCTTATAACATACAATGTTTTACTCCAAGCCATTTGCTGCTTGGAGTAAAACGCAGATTACTGCAGCTCACAGTTATAACCAGTGCAGTCATTAAAAGGTAAACTCTATAATGTGAGAATAGGGTTACCAGATTGATCATGCATTGTTGCTCTACTGCTGGCATTCATACTCATCCACTTTAAAAAGAGGAAGAGTTGTAACTGTTTCATAAAGATAAAAATACGAAAAGTGTTTGTAGCCTTCAAAGAGTCATCACTGGCAGTGCCAATGCTCTACTGGCATCAACTGATAGCAGGATGCTAAGGACACAGCCCATCCCCATTCTCTACCAAAGTACAGGTGAATTGTTCTGTAGGTCTTGTGAAAACTGCGTGGAAATGCTTCTTTGGAAGAAAGATCTACAGAAGAAAATACCAAGGTTTGGTAGAAAGGGAGAGGTGCTGGGCTGCAGAGTAAGAGCAGCTGTGGCAGAGCAACCTCCCATGGCATCCTGTCCACCTTAAAAATGAAGTTGGGAGGTGAAGAGGAAGCAGTTCTCTGTAGGGCCAGCTCCTCATCTGTTTCCTTACTTGACCTCAGAAGAATTAATGGCACAAGCAAGCGGGCAGGAAAGTATGTCCAAAGATTGGGGAAAGAAATGAGTGGAAACCTGATTTTCAGCAGTTGCTCATGCTTACAGCAGCACAAGCCAAGCATGAGATAAATCCACAACAAAACTGTAGCTTCTTTTACGTTGGACCGCCCAAAAGAAGAGGGCAGCTAGCATGAAAAAGCAAATCTCTAAAGAACTCTAAAGCAAATATTTTAACAGAAACCATGGTCTGCAAGCCTATGCTTTTTAGCATTCAGGAGCTACCACATTCAGTTTTCTGTTTGTCTGTCAGGTGCATTTCCCATTTTCCCCCAGAGGACTGGAACAAACCTGCCAGAGACAGGGTAGCCATTTCATGAAAATGTTTTTTCCTCTTATAACTGTTTCTGTCTCCTCGGTAATCAGTGGGGATTCATCCTACTGCCGAGTGGCTGCTTAGCCTTGGCCACGCTGCTTTCTTTGACAGCATCTGACATGCTGGATGAAGTAAAACACGTTTTGTGATGTGCTAGTACAGGCGCCGTTGCCTCTATTTTGGGTACCATGTGTTATGCTGTCCAGGGATGTCACCTCTATCAAGATCTTGATTTCATTACTTCACGGGAAATGTGCACCTACATATACAACATGATGTAAAGAAGGCCCTCAATTACTGTTCTACTTGCTCTGCAACAGCAGCCAGGTGACCAATTTAATCACCTTTCTTCCATCGAGGACACTCCCCCCAAAAAATTAACTTTGAATGACTGATAACTTCAGTATAGGTTACGGCACAGCAACCTTAGCAAAAAAAAACAAAAAAAACCCCAAACAAACAAAAAAACAAACAAAAAAAAGAATAAAAACCTCCTCCATCACTTAATTTTCATTCATAGCTCTCTCACACCGTCCTGGTTTGCAATCCATGTTCATTAAATAATTGTTTAATTAAACTAATTAAAACAATTACTACAGGTTCTGGAAGAAAATCGTGGCTTGAAACAAATGGCATCAGCCCCTCTGTAAAGCTTGAATCAATCAGTCAATCTCCCTTGTCAATCTCATGCTTCACCACCAAATGGAAGAAGCTACCACACACGGAAAAGCAACTACTTCAGCTCAACTTGCAACCGTCATCTTTCAGGTACTCTGATTAGCATGATTAAAATAAATTAAAAGCACCTTTGTCTTACCTAATGTTTGATTTGGATTATGATGTTGCTTGTCAGATTCTGAACCCCAAATCTTGTCCCATTTTCCAACTATGTGATATGAGTTTAAAAAAACCAGCTGTTAGCTCACTCTTATATCCTTGCTTCGTTTATATTCTTTACACTACACAACTGTAGCAATACCACTACTTTCTTTTTTAAAAAAGGCAATGGCCACCATTGCAGAGCAGAATCATACATCATAGGCAGAGCAGGCATCATGCTGTACTTTGACTCTTAATCTGTGAGGAGGAAGCACCATGGGTGGGAGAGAACAGGCTCTATGAGCACAGCAGGATGGCTGGATTAACTCTGCCAGGGGCAGCAAGGGGACAGCAAAAGCATTTCTCAAAATATCTTTTCCTTTCATGCCTTGAGGTAAAAGCAGGAAGGAACACCATCAAAAAAGTGGGGTTACAAAAGGATACAAATAAAGTGGCAGAAATATTCATCTGTCAATAGCTCAAGCAAGTCCTTCCCTGGCGCCTCTGAGCAACACGACAAATTCCAGCATGAAAGATCGTCTGCGTGATCGGAGATAAATTGAAAGCGCGAAGCCGCTCGGATCGTACACATCTTATGCAGATTCCTTCATTAAACATTCAGCATTAGTCTGGCTTAAGGAAGAAACATTTTTGTACATAACCAAATTAGAACAAAGCAAGTGGGCAAGCTGTACTGAAGAGCTCTCCAAACCGGAGGCTGATTTTGTACTACAGTTGAAAAGAAGATAAAGTGAACTTCGTATTAACAGTGAAAACCGGCAAAGCTTTGGTTATCTCAAACTTGTTGTCCTTAAAGTTACTTTGTAAAGTACAAAGAATACAGATCTGTTTATCTTTTTGAGTTCCATGCTTTGGGCAGATACATTATTAATTAGGTATTCTGGCAAAGCCCACCAGTGAATGGGTTATCATGGGAAAGACTTTCTTGCTATCAATTCTATTTGAATTTTTCTCAGAAGTGCTGCACGGGACTCATAGTACAGGGTAGTGTAACATGTTTTATCACCTTTCTTTTTCTCCATACTCTTTAGAAGTTCCTGGAAAAAAAAGCTCTCCTACAGAGGAGTGTCCAAAGGAGGATAAACCTAATCTTTATGGCTCAGGCTTTGCTTTCTTTACCTTGGGCCCACCTGAGCCATGCAATAAAGTCAAAATAAGAAAAGAGTGACAAAGAGTTCATTCCTCACTTCTCCCATCAATGGCAGTAGCATGAGCAGTCCCAATTTTGCAGAGTGTTAATGAGGGCATTTTTGGACCTGCATGAAACCAAAATCCACAGGATTTAGCAGACCTCTGGATGCAATTAACCACAGGACAGCAGCCCCATGCTGCAAGAAGTGAGAGGACCCAAATCACACCTAGAATGATTCCCAAATCACTCTTAATGTTGGCAAGAATCACCCCAATGCCTACTCATGCCTTTACAATTCTAAATACTCTAATTTGGCAAATATTCTTAATCCAATGATTAACCATTAGGATTCTTGAATTGTTTTTGTTAGTATTTAACCTAAATTGTCTCTGCTTTAGCTCTTGTTCTGTACTCACTGATTTATGAAAAAAATTCATCATTATCTCCTTCATGACATCCACTTAACATGTTGGTAAAGTTAGTTGCCCTCAATCTTGCTCCCCTTTGAAGGAACATGCTCATTACAGTAGGAATCTGGTTACAAGCCGAGACGTAGCTACGATTTCAGGAGCAGAAAAAAGCCAGCAATCCCTCTTCCCCTCATCTAAAAAGCAACATAAACACATGACATTTTTACTTTAAACATAAATAACATAAACCAGAAAACCAGACCAGTTTTCCTTTCTTTTGGAAGTAATTTCTCACAATTTACATGCAATTTTGCAAAACTCTTCTACCAAGAACAACCCCGTCTCCTAAATTTGTTTTAACTGGACATAAAGAATTCAGTGTATAAGCACACTATCCCAGCTGAAGTATAAAGAGAGCTACACCAGAGGACAGAAACCCACAAGTTTTTATATACTTCTCTTGTTAACGTGCACAACATTCATATATCACTGTCCTCTTTTATTTGGTATTATGTTGCTGACTGATGTTCAATCGAATATCCAGTAGGTCTACTCCTCCTGCTCAGATTATTCCCTCAGTACATCTCGACAGTAATATAGTCAGAGCCTGTTCTATTCTCTCATGTGATCTGTACTTTCAAAATAAATCACTTTAAATTTCTTCAATTAAATCTTACATAACTGATTCAGCCCAATTATGCCTTACAAAGATCATAGTCTGTTTTAATTCTATTTTACAAACGTTCCTACGACATTCAGCCATTGCCGTTCAGATCAGAAATGACACCGCGAAAATTCACAACTGTTTGGGACAACAAATTTGCAGACCTTTATTCTCACTAGAGCTTGAAATGTTAAAGCAGAAAAGGAGTTAGTTTATACGTATATCACTATATCCCCACTGATTTATAGTATTGGGAGTAAGAGTAATAGCTAGTGGTGTTCTTGTGAAGCCAGCTACATTTCCACATCATCTTGTCACAAACATGCACTGCAGTACGGATCGTATTAGCTCACTATAACATAACTTGTCATGAACATTTTATACCACACCACCACAGGAACTATGATTAACAATGAATCAGAAGAGTAGATTTATATGAATAACAAGCAAAGTGGAAAAAAAAAAAAGCCAAACCAACACCCTCCTATTATGGACAATTAGATGATAATGTAACTTAAATATTTGCTATCTTCTAATACAAAATCATTTGGGATTCCTCCACATGACTTATGAATTAAAATCTATTTCTCAGTTGTACTAAGGAACTAACATTGCAGGATGGTGGTGGTGGTGTTTCAAATGAATAAGTCACTATCTCTTAAAAACAGTTTAATAAGTTCTGTTCAACTACACATCTCACTTAATTGTTTCTTAATTCTTCACAGAATTAATCCTTCACAGAATCACAGAGCTTTAGGTTGGAGGTTGGACGGGACCTCCAGAGATCATCCAGTCCAACCTCCAACCTCTCTGCCAAGGCAGGATCCCCTAGGGTAGTTCACAAAGGAATGCATCCAAGCAGGTTTGGAAAGTCTCCAGAGAAGGAGGCTCCACAACCTCTCTGAGCAACCTGTTCCAGGGCTCTGTCACCCTCACTATGAAGAAGTTTCTCCTCATGTTGAGGTGAAACTTTCTGTGTTCCAGTTTGTAGCTATTGCTCCTTGGCTTATTGCTGCTGACCAGCAAAAAGAGATTCGCCCCACCTCTCAGATTTTTGTGATCCACATCTAGATCTAGAAAAGTGTAAGGCTTCTCACATTTTAACTGACATTTAAACTTATTTGTTTCTGCTGTAATATGAACCTTTGAATCATCAACTATTTTCCACTCATGACTTGTGTTCATATTATCAGATTCCTCACAGATACTCAACAGCATAAATCGTAACAGCGTAAATCAAACTTCTGCGCAGAATTGAAAGTCAATGACTGTGCTACCTCAGTAGCAGGAATGAAAAATACCTAAGTAAAAGGTTAAAATGTGCTTTTAAAATGTTATGTTTCTGTATCATACACAACAAGAATACTCAGCTGCAGGTAATTTTTTAATTTGCAGGAACTCATTCTGTGTTTTACCCTAATTTGGTGCAAGATGAGTACTGCTGATCTTTTCTGAACTCATACCTATTACAAGGAATTTACTAAGTGCAGAGCCACTGAATGCACTTTACCAAGTGCTGCTGTTCTCACTAAGCCCTCATTACTTGGGTGCCTTCCCTGGTTGTGAGCACAG
Organism: Eubucco bourcierii; assembly: GCA_013396675.1. NCBI lineage: Eukaryota > Metazoa > Chordata > Aves > Piciformes > Ramphastidae > Eubucco > Eubucco bourcierii. The sequence continues at coordinate 580,549 of VWZE01025971.1, read as the reverse complement.
AGGCCTGAAGAAGACTAAGAGTGGTGCAGCCAGGTTTTACCACCAACTGGGAGAACTTGACAGAGTTACAGAATGCATCTTGTGAACCCTCCCTGCAGTGAGCAGGTTTATCTTCAACTAGATCAGCTTGCTCAGAGTCCCATTGAGTTTGACCTTGAGTGTCTCTAGGGATGGGGCTTCAACCACAACTCCAGGCAAGCAAATTCTCTGTGTTCTTCACACTTGAAGATTTAGAACGGTATGTAAAGTTAACAAAGCATTTTAAAACAAAACAGTAAATGTGCTTCAGAGCTGCCCAGGAGATGAAAATCCGCATTTCAGTTTGCACATCAGAGGGAGCAGAGCATGGTGCATACACTAGCACCCCAAAATTCTGGGGCTTGACACAGAAGCACCAGTTCAAAACTGGCATGGTGAGAGGCCACAGAATGGAGGACTCTGAAGCACAGCAGGATGCACTAACTTGTGCGTATCACTTCAATGCCTTGGTGTGCCCTTTCCACTCCAAGCTGCTTCCCAGTATCCTTCAGCCCAGCGCTCCTTGGGGTCACACTGGACATGCTACTGTGCACTTCATCTCCAGGACACAGAGCAGCAACCTTTGGAGAGGATTGCAACCATGTAACATCATCGTCTGCATTTGTGTCAAGGATCAACACCAACACAGACCTGGCACAAGCCAGGGATACCTCTACACTTGTGGTGAGGGAGCAAAGCAGAAAGCAAATAAATGACCAAAGCCACCATGTGCAAATCATAACCCAAAAGGCAGAGAGAGACAACATGAGATACAATGAAGCCCTAAATTCACAAAAAGTTGTATCTGTTGAGAAGTTAAAATGCAAATGTTAAATGTTATTAATCCCAATCTTAAATGCAGATATGAGCTCTTGAAATAATAAGGTAAAATGGGAATTTGGAACCTATGAGAGATAAAATGAGCGCTAGAAATTTTAGGAGGGTGAGTAACATAGGAGAGGAATAGGAAACCCAGAAAATGGGTTGTTATAGTAATAAGATGAGAAATAGCTAATGGAGGAATGTACATTTTACAACGAGATTTAAATGTTAACTATTAGAAAGACACCAGTAGGTACCATCCACAATGTATCTGTGACAAACCAGAGCATGTGGGTTTTGTTTGTTCTGGCTGTTCATATCACTTTCCAATTTTCTCCTTTGTAAATCCAACTTTCTTCTCTCATTTGTCAACCTTCAATCTCCCTCTCTTCACATCTTAATTTCAGCTTGGTAAACTCCAAACTCCCCCTTTCCAGCTTTGCTTCAGATCCCCTTGACCACTTCCCACCCAGCTCAGCAATTTAATCTGCATTTGCAACCACACTGCCATCTCATCCAGCCAACCACTACAGGATGACAGAGAGAAATGACAACAGAATGAGCAAAAACTGCTGACCAATGAGTAAGGTAAAAGGCCCAGGGGAAAATGGAAAGGAAGCTGCTGGGTTAGTAATAAACTCAGACTTGATTCAACAGCATCTGCTCTCCTCCATAAGTAGCGAAACAACCATGTAATAAACATTTTAAATGTATATTTAATGTCTATTATACATGCCATTTATGTGATAACAATCCAAGCTTGCAGAAAAGAGACTGCCTCACTCTTCAGCAATTTCTGTCCTTATTTTGCACCTCTAGGATACCGCTGAAACGAAGAGAACAAACACCCACATTTGTTTCTATTCTTTCGTAGCCTGTACAGTGAGTTTTTTGTACAAGTGGTGCTGCTAGAGCACTGCAAACAGCTCCCTTTATCAGCCATGACCTAGGACAACTCACTACACTACCAGACACTGTAGGATTGTTTAATTCTTTATTGAGATAAATCATAAAAGGAGACATTTACCAATGTTTTGCCAACAGAAAACATTTTGCAGAGTGTCTATTCAATAACGTTTTGAAGGAAGAAAGTGATTTTGTGAACACGGGCTCCTGCTGCAGATTTTTTTTGGTTAATTGTGCATCTGATTTTTAGCTATTTAATGTCTCATGAAATCTTCACTAGGATACGGTTTCTTAATGTCTAAACTGAAAATGATTACAGTGTGATGATGCATGAAATACTTAGAAAACACAAAAATTCATTTCTCTGTGTTAAACATTCTATTACTTTGCAAATAAAATGTCCAAGTCTCTAGGATGGGACATGTATGTTAAAATCATCTAGGGTCAGCTGTAGCAATTTACAAGCTTCGGTGGCTCAGAATTTCATATTTTTAAGAAAATATGGCATGTGTTTGTATCAGCAAGTTTCATCAGTCATTATCCATCTCCCTCCTACACCTTTCTAGTATAAAAACTCGTTCTGCTTGCTGACAGAATGCTAATTTGGCTTTATTTAAATGCTAAAGCAGCACAGTCCAGCTATCTCATTTAAAATACGTGTAAAGCTGTGAAACAACTGACAAGAACCACGAAGAACGTCTACCGTAAGATCTGCAAGGAATTATTTTTCATATTTCTCAATAGAAAACTAAGAAGCCAAAACCCCACACAGATCTCATAAAATCAGGGAAGAGAAAGGGTAATATTTACCTAGCAACTCACCAGATTAAACCTCCCAGGGGAGGTTTAGGTTGGATATTAAGAAGCACTTCCTCATGGAAAGGGTGATTAGGCACTGGAACGGACTGCCCAGGGAGGTGGTGGAGTCACCATCCCTGGAGGTCTCTCAGAAAAGACTAGATGTAGCACTTGGTGGTACAGTTTAGTTGATGTCATGGTGTTAAGTCATAGGTTGGACTTTCTGTCAGAGGTCTTTTTCAGCCTCAATGATTCTGTGAAAGTCCTGGTGATGTATATCTAGGATATATACACATACAGGCTTCTGCTTGTGCAAGAGCTCATGCTTGTAACTGCAGCCACATTTTTGCTCTGTGTGTGCACTAAGAAGAATTACATTAACAAAGCCTGCATCAAATATAAATGAGGGCAAGAATAGTACAAACCCCCTAAATATAGTGCTCTACGGGCAAGACCTGGGTTGGTTTCTCTTCTAGTCACACATCTCCCAGACTGCTCTCCTCCATAAAGGTGTATGGTAAAGTGGAGAGTATAAAACTCGACTAGTTAGATTGATTCCAAATACTTGCTGTGCAAGGATGTGCCAGAGTTTCAATAAATACACAGACCTTTACGTAAAGATGTGATGTGTGTAACCACTGCTGCACGCACACAAGCGAAGAGGAAGCAGGAAAGAAAACTGTGCAAGGGGCTCCTCATACCCCTGCAGAAGAGCTCACCACAAGACACCTGGGAGACAGTGACCACTGGATTTGATTAGCATCAAAATTAGCTCCATGTCAGAGCAAACTGGGAGCTAAGCCTCTCTCACAGAGACTCACAGAGTCTATTTCAAGTTTGAAATCACGGCATCTAGCTTCCCCCACCAAGTGAAAACGCAGGCACAAGCTAGCGTGCTAAAATGTTCCTCATGACGGTAGAGAAGGTACATGGACAAATGAGACAGTAAAACCTGTTCAACTTGACAAGTGAGATTAAGAGGAGAAGAAAGCAACCTTTTTTTTTTTTATCATTCTTCTTTATTCTATTTAAACTCTTTAATTCTTGAAAGGTTAAAAAAACCTGCAGAGATTTATCATCAGCAGAAAAGTCACTAGTAACAAATAATTAGTTTCAGAAGGTCAAAATAACTTTCATTGTGCAGATTGCAGGAAGACAATAATCCTTGTTGGACACATCCATGTTTCTAGGTATAAATATCTCATTCATAGCTCAGTATTTTAAAGAAATGAAGACACAGAAAACCTGATTGTAATTCTAAACCTGCTCTGTGCAACAAATCTAATGCAGGATTGAGTTAAGGAGCTGACCCACATACTGAAAAATAGCATCTAAAATTAAATGAGGGAAATGTACATCATTATTTCAACTTAGCTAAAAGTTGCACAGCTAAATCTCTGTGCAGCAAACTGAAAAGTTATCTGTGCGCTGCAGATTATTATGCACCCAGTGAACATGCAACATTTAAATAATTTTCGCTATGTTAGTGGTATAGAATTTTTCATGTATTTTCAGGTTGGATAAATGGTTAGGAAAATAATTTAGGAGGTCAGACATCTCATTAACTGAGATATTAGCAACAAAATCCTCCAAGCAGAACACAAATGCCTTTTTGTGGTTGTTGTTTGCCCTTGTCTGTGGACCTATGTACTTGTCCAGGGCAGCAGAACCCACAGAATCTTTCTCATCTTGCTAGAAGTACCAGGGTGCTAGACATCTGGGGCTGCAAAACCTACATCCCCTGTTGAAATTGCTCATGTCTAGTTCCCAGCTAACACTTTACCTTTTGTCTATATTTACACTTAAGTTCATGGTCCAGAGTGCCTTATTCCCAAAGGAACTTTTGCTCTGCTTTGATTTCTAAACGTACACAATATCATTTCAGCACTGTCTAATAACTTAATCAAGCTCACATACATCAGGTCTTGGATAGAATCTAAAATGTTTCCCACAAGTTTATAAATTACCTGCCTACAATGACCTCATTGCTCTCTACAACTACCTGAAAGAAGGTTGTAACCAGGGAGGGGTTGGTCTCTTCTCCCAGGCACCCAGTGACAGAACAAGAGGACACAGTCTCAGACTGCACCAAGGCACATTTAGGCTGGATGTTAGGAATAAATTCTACATGGAAAGAGTGATTGGCATTGGAATGGGCTGGCTGGGGAGGTGATGGAGTCACCTCATCCCTGGAGGCTGGATGAGGCACTTAGTGCCATGGTTTAGTTAATCAGAAGGGTTAGGTGATAGGTTGGAGTCTTTATCTCAGAGGTCTTTTCCAATCTGGTTAATTCTGTGACCTAATGCCACCGAAAGACTTTTCCCAACACCACTTATTGGTGACAAGAGTGAGGACTGGGTTTTCTTGATGTCATTGCCTGCAATGAAGCCAGTGTCTCATCTGGCTATGCTATGTTCCAATAAAATAGGGATTACACTGCATTGCAGAACTGAAAATGATAGGTACAGTTAAAATGAAATGCTAGAATGAAAGCTGACTGTGCAAAAATAATTCAGCAGACCTACCCTACAAATATATTCAATCTCATAGCTGCTTACACTCACAGCCAGAAAAAAACAAAACAAAACAGCCCTAAGATTACTTTTTGCTTCCATTTCAGAGATGGTGAGAGTAAGCAGATCCTGTTTATGTTGTCTCTCAGTCTTGTGATTTCACGATGAGCCCCATCATAGTCTACCTTGCTCCTAAACTCCCAAACTTTGGAATCTCTGCTGTTGTTAGCAAGACAAACGCACAAGTTCCATGACTGCACAGAAAGCTTTCAGTTACCACAATGGTGGTGATGATGATGGGAAAATGTAAACCTCTCTACCTCCTAATTTTCCTGTGACCTCAAGCCCTGACATTGACTGGCTTTTCATCATCTATAACTGTTAATTAAAGTACAGCTGAATTTCCAAATCCCACACACAGGAACAGTCTGCACAAGCTGGGGCAGCCATACTGTAAATCATAGAAGGTTAGGGGCCGGAAGGGACCTCGAAAGCTCATCCGGCCCAACCCCTCTGCCAGAGCAGGGACACCTATACCAGATAACACAGGAATACCTCCAGGCAAGTTTTGATTATCTCCATTGTCAGAGACTTCACAACCCCTCTGGGCAGCCTGTTCCAGTGCTGTCACCTCACAGGGAAAAAAAAATTCCTCTCATGCAGAGATGAGTAGGAGAAGTTGTATGGTGCCATCCCTACTCAGCCGTGCTCTGTAAAGGACTCTGATGAGACTCAGGTGTACAGCACTCTTGTTAGTGCAAATCCTCTCTTCCCAACCCACTGCTAAGGCATGTAAAGCTAAGGCAGATCTGAGACAATATGGGGACAACTTGTAGTTTTGATATGTCTCTCCTCTTGACCCTACAAGGAACCTCACCCAGACAGTTTGTCTTGTTGGTACACAAGAGCCACAAGGATCAGGTCATCCCAGCCACAATGTTAGTGATATACTACTACAGGATGCAGATGGTATCAACTTTTACTAACAGCAGCTCTTGATCCAGTGTTGTCAACTCTCAGCCCTTCCAGCCTTAACACCTGTGCTTTACTACAGCAGAAGTCTACAAGGAGCTAAAGCAGCCCACATCTCAAGAAGACAAAGGTGATGGGAATGATGGGAACCAGATGCATCCAGGTTAGTACGATTTGCTCCCTGCACCTCAGGCATCCAGGATTTCTATCACTGCATGGCAAAGCACAAGACAGAAGACAGCCCAGTGAGATGAAATGAAAAATGACTGTAAACTGAACATCAAACGAGTTTGGAACTGGAGAGAGCAGAGAGCTAAGTACACGTGCTCAGACATGACCTCCTGCTTCACTAGATAAATAAGAATAGGGTTGAGCAATATGATTTAAGAAGAAAGTTATATGACACAGTATGTTTTACCTCACAGCATGATAAAAAATGATTAAAGAAATGTGAAGAAGAGTAAAGGACTTCCCTTTTAGCTTTGCTTTCAAATACAGCCATGTAACCCAGAACCATTCTGACGTGCTGCTGTATGCACTGCTTCCATGCCTATTATTCAGACACTTAGAAAAATGAAATTCAAACCTACATGTTTTATCTCAGAGCAGCAGCACAGGTTTTGTAGAGCGAGAGCTTATGAATGGTAAAACAGGAATTTAGCGTACTTAAAATACAGTCCAAGCTCAGAGGTCTATTCTCTTCTCACTGCTTTTCTGTACTTCCAGGATTCAGGAAAATTACACAGAAGCACCAAAAGCGGAGCAGACTCCTGTGAAATTAGCTCACAAATGAAATTAGAGAGGGACACAGCAGTGAATAACCGAAACCCCTGAACCAGAAGAATGCCACACCGCAGTGTCACAGGAGGATATACAACATGTGTTATTGTGCACCCACTTTTCTGTGGACCTCTGTGATTTATGAACCTGACAGCAATGCCGTAAGTACCCACAGGCTCTTCCTAACCTCCCTCCAACCTCATCAGCATGCTTCGAAAGAGAACTGCCAAGGAGACTGACATGATGAAAATGCAGTGGTTTGGCTGCCTTTCAACCTTCCCTATGCCCTGGAGACAGAAGGATTACTTATTATTAGCAATTATGAAATTTAATCCACTAAACTACATTGCATACGATCAAGTTTTATTGTACTCTAGTGAGTCTTAACATGGTATAAACATCAGATTACAAACCTATTTTTTCAAGCACTGACTTTAATTTTATATAGGAGTCAACTTTCCCTCTTGCTATGTCGTTACTTCATGCTGCACTGCCTATAGAGTGTGGCTCTTGAGTCACTGAACAATGTAAGTGTACGTTTGTATCAGTGAGGAGAAATAAAAATACTTTCCCATTTTCTTTTTAACAAGTGAAACCCTGAAGCGTGTGTGGATTAACTGATAAACTTAAGGCTGCAGATAAAACTTGGCATACTAATAGGAATGAAAACTACATCTCCTAAAATCTTAATGCTACACTTTATGCACAAAATTATCCTGGCCTTACTTGCTGTATCCACACAATCAGAACGGGTGAGAAAAGAAGAGCCGTAAAAGGCATCCGCCCTGTGTGCAGCATGGCACGGTAAGAAGTGGTTCACAGTCCTCACTCCCTGCAAACCTTAAATCAGATGTTCCACATCATTTTCTCATCCTGCTCTTTGTTCTCATGAGCTAGCGATGATACTTACAAAAATCACAACACTCTTTCTCCCAGGCTGCTGGTTTAAGTGAAAAATGATTATGGTTACATAAGTGACATTACGTTTGCTGATCACAAATATAATGGGGAAAAAAACGTTATAAAAATGTGCTCTTCGTCCAATCAATGAGTAGCAAGCATCAATCTCTGTAAAACAGTAAAATGTCTGATTATTAAAAGGAGGTGAGAAAGCAAAAGTGAATTTTGAATGCAGCATCTCAAGCAGCTTCCATGCCAGGTGGAAGGCAAATTCATCTGCCTTTGCTTTCCCTACCCACTGCATAGCAACGCGTACGCTGAGGAACCCTCTCCTACAGCGCCCTGCTACCTCCAGCTATCCTGTGGTATGTGCTTCTTCCTTGGGCAGAAGGTGAGAGTGCCAGGCAGCCCTGGACCTTCTCAGTCACATCGCTCTACGAGAGGGCACTTAGTGCAGTGAGGAGAGTGCTAACAGGAGTGGCTCGCAGCTGGGGAATTGATTTTACAGAAGCCACTCATCAGACAGTGACTTACTTTAAACAGGTATCTGGTGACTGACGTGTGCCACCAGAAGCGTAAGTAACATTTTCCTATGGATTTTCTCTTATGTTTCCACAACCCTTCCCTCGACTTAGACTCAGACTCCTCCTTCCTCTATACCCTTTTCTCCTCCATATTATTTCCGTCCCCAATTCTCATAGTAATTTCAGCTTCTCACAACAGCTCTACTACTCCTTAGCTGCAATTTTTCCCACCTCCAGCACTGTGAGCCACAATGAGGACGTTTAAAGGATTCCCTCTAGTCCCTTTCATGATAGTTGTGGCAACTTAATACCTTTGAAACAAGCCGTTCTTCCAGCTCAAATGCACAAACAGTTGGAGGGTTCAAAATACTGACAACATAGCTCCAAAACCATCCTTCTTTAGGTTAAAAAGTCTTCCCCCAAAAGGAAACTTTAATGGAATGTATCAGTGACCAGAAAATTATAAAATACATGTTCTTCTAGTAATAATTATAGCTCGGAGCAAGAACCTCAAATCTTGTTTCTTACATAACTTTGCCATAACTGCTGTTATTTAATCATTGTTCACCTCGTAAAATAAAATGGGCATGACACTCTTAACACTCTTCTGCCACAAAGTCCAAAGTTAGAGCGCACCAAATTTAGTCTTGATTCTGTCCTTCAGCAGGGATAAACACAGCTCAGAGAAACAAAGCTAAGCTGTGCATTCCTGTCTACAAAAATGATATGACGTGCACAGAGTGTGAATGTCGTTCCACTCTCACGTCGGAACAGTGATTAATTAAGCAGCCGTCTTCACTGATTTCTCTCACCTAAGCATGCCTGGCCAGAACTTCTTTTGACTGAGATTGGAAAGAGAGGTCTGCTGCCTAGGACAAGCATGCATCAGATTGATTTCAAAGCTTATAAGACACCCAGATAATCATATTAAAGCATTCTGAAATTAGAAACAATCCAGTTCTTTGACGATTTATCCACTAAGGAAAGCATTCTTATCAAAATAGCATACAGATAATCTTCTGTCCAGGGAAGGACTGAGCTATGAACCTGACTGTTCAAAAATAATGAAAATGTCATGCAGGCAAATGTTGGCCACCACCAGGCTGATTATGATGAGTGGGGAACGTTAAACAGCAGGGAAATGGATTACAAAAAGCTTAGTAAGTCTAGGGAGTTAAGGGAGTCCTATGGCCCAGGTTAGTGTGCCTCTGTGTGATGACAATGATTCAGGGACTCTATAGATGCTCCTGCTGCTGAGATAAAGCACCCAGAGCAGCTACACACCAAGTTCCAGCTACCTGTGGCTAGACACTGTCAGCGAGGTGAAGTTTCTGAAAGTGGAGGCGAGGAGAAGCACACAGGTAGTGACCGACCCTCAACGCACAGCTGTCACTTGATAGTGCATGAAAACGTAAAAAAGTCATTTCCTCTAACTTCAAGACAATAGAACTGCATATTCTGAAGGTCTTATCCTGCAGTGGATCCCAAGCACCTTCCTTCTGGTGATTCACAGAAGAGTACCATCCTCCTGTGTCCTTTTGACTCATGCTGAAGTTATAATTACTGCTCTTTTTTTATTGCTGCATCCATTTTCTCTATGTCCTGTTTTCTTTTCTTTCAATCTTCTAAATTCATAAATACAGAGTTAGATTTCTAATTTTTACTCTTTTTGACTCTCTTGTGCCTTGGGTCTTTCTTTTCTGCAGCTTTTCAGGAAGCCAGATACTGTGAGAGTGCCATTTTGTCTCTTTTTTGTTTGTTTGTTTAAACTACTCATTTCTTTTGCTGCAATGAAAGCCAAGGGATCAGGAAGATTTTAGTTCCTAAGAACTGTCCAAGCCTGCAGCTATTTACTTATGAACTGATTATGTGAATTTGACTGTGTTAGACGTTATTAGAGGCCTAAGGGATATATGATAGAATATAGAAGCTACAGATAGGTTTTCAAGCAGCAACACAATATGTTACCCACAGTTCAAATGCTTCTTAGCACAGGTGAGGCACGTCAAAATCCATTTTGCCATCTATACGTACTACAGTTGCTTGCAGACCGATCTCACTCTTCACCACAGACAGATAAACACCACTTTAATTTTGCTTAAATAAAACAGGCTCTTGCTCTGTAAAAAAAAAAGCAAACAACCAACCCAGACTGAATGATCAGGACTGCGGATAATAGCCTTATGAAAGGTAAATCCACCAGGATAAGAAAATCAGTATGAGGAATAACTCCTGAGTGGAGGTGAACTGCAGCTTTCCATGAGCATCTGAGAACCAAGTTCAGAGTCCAACAGGCAAGCTTGTGGATTTACAGCTGCTAAAAACTGTTTTCTGTGGGGAAAAGGTCAATGCTTGCTCTAAAAATAGCAGAATTATATATTGTCATGCATTATTAAACTTGAGTCCTTGCAAGGAGGAAAGGTGTCAAAAATTTAAGCAAGGGGTGACTTGAATCATGCTTAAAAAATATGCTCAGCCATACTACGTTCACTAATTTGGCTAATGCCATGCCAAAGACAATTTTCTTTTAAGTCAACATAAATTCCATCACCCTGAAAGGGCAAACTGTTGTTCTTCAGTGAAACCATAGAAATCCTACTCTGTGCACTCAAATGTAGCCTTCTTGGATCCATGAATGACAAGGCTATCTGGTTAACACATCTCAAATAGGGGTGAAGGTGTTACCTGCCTGAGGAGTGCATCAAGATGATGAGGAATCCACCAGGGCTGTATATGCTTCCCTGTCCCAAAAACCGGCAAGCGATGAACGGCAGTGTCGATTCTTGGTCACAGACAGAGCAGCCAGCACCACCCAGTCACTCACAGTGCCAGCAATGGAAGCAGGTGGCATTAGCATTTGCCCTGGAGGCAGCTCTGGCCATTCTGAATTTCCAGAGTTGTGTGAGAAAGGAGGCAGTGGAGTAGCCTGCAGACCACCCATCGGTCTTCTTGGAGGCAGAACAGAGATGGCAACCTGCCATCGGGAAGGAGCCAACTTCTGCCCTGGTGACTGACAGGTTTGGGCTTGATCCCTGGAGGAAAATGTATTGTTGCTGGAAAAAAGCAAGCTCATCTGTCACAGGCCAAAAAAAAGGTATGAATGGACAATTTAGAGAAATAATTACTCCTTAAAAATACTCTTTTTTTTTTTTTCCTTAACTCTTAACTCTTTACTCCTTATTTTAGAAATAACTCATTTTAAGACACTAAATAAATGATGCAGGTTCTTTTGCCTCACTAAGTAACTGGACATTCTGAGTAATTAAGCAGTTTTTCCACACACAGCAGCAGGAAAGATTCTGACAAACCGATTTTTTCTTTCCCCCCCCATGACACAGTGCACATAAAAATAAGCAATTTCAATAATCTTTATTACTGCTACAGTATATATTAATACATTTTGGATAAATCATTGCCCCTACTATCAGCTCAGCTACTGCTCCTGCAAATAAAGCAATACCTTGTTACCTAGCAACTGAGCAAGTCCCTGTTACACTGCAAGGGGAAAAAAAAGTGTGTGTGTGTGTGTGTGAAATATATATATATATTTATATTTCCCTTTGGTTTCATGTTGAGAGAACATCCATAAAGAACAAAGAAAAATCCACTCAAATGCAACGCAATTCAATATTTAAATAAAATGTTTGATCCTCCACATTTCACAAGTATCTTCAGCAGCTAGGTCTAGATTAAACATGCATTACCACTTACTGACAATATAATGTTCTTGCTAGGCATTTCTTGGAATATTTTATTAATGCATATATAAGTACACAGACATTACACATATAAGTCATGACAGGCCCTTAATGCCATGCCTGATCTGTATTAGAACAGAAACAGCTATCAGAGGGCATTTTTAAAGTCCATTTGCTTAAGCTAAATCAGTTTCTTTCCCATTTAATGTTGCAATGCAAACTATCACCTCTTACGGATGCAATGCCTCTTTATGGGCTTCTGTCGTTTCTACAAATTACTCTTTGTGCTGCACTAAAAAAACCCCAATCTCCCACATACTACAACCCCCACTACTTTAATGCTTTATATTTTACGTCTTTCTGACAGACTGCCAACACTCTGTGGGTCAAAAATGAACAAGGGTAGCTGGGAGTCCTACTTGAGTGGATGAGCTACTGTCCCAGGCAACACAGAAATTCTGCAACAGCCCTGTGGACCCTTTGATTACCAGTATGTGTCTGGTCCACAATTTTAAGTTGAAAAAGGCAGCAAAAGGATTAATAGCCCCATGGCCTCACAGTATGAAGACCTGTCCTTCACTGTCACCAAGCAGTGCCAATATGCTCATGTAATAGAGAGAATACAAAGTCATGAAAATCGCTGTCCTGAAGGCCCACAGTTTCATTAGTGGGTAACTGTTCTCACAATCACTATTGTCCAGGCTATCATGCTACTGCCAGGTCCAATGTGAAATACATCCGAGGACAACGCGAACCTCACTCGGAAAGTAGTGGCTAATCATAAACCACTACCACTCATCACAAATTAGATGATCACTGAGCGTCACGCAGAAATTCTGAAACCTGCTCCCAGTAGCAACAGCTGTAGTGAAAGTATTTCTGAAACACGATGTTAATGTTATCTTGAAACTTTTTGAAGTCACTTATCTCCTAGCAGGCAAGGATACTGGCTGCATTAATCATAACACGGACGTATACACAGCCTATATCATGCTGCCTCCAACATCTGCTGCTGCTATAATCCTTGATAATTCACTGCAAAAACATTCAGAAAATGAGACACTTGCACCCAAAGGCACATTACTTTGTGTGGCTCATACCACTACCTTTGGGTGCCAGATACTAGTTGGAAATCTTCTGCAGCTTGGGTTTGCCTTTTTTTTTTTAAACACTCTTGCAGCCTTTAATAAGTAGGCACCATAGTTCACCTCCCAGGGGAACATGTGGAGTTCAGTAAAATGCATGAGGCATACAGATAGCCAAGGATGAAGTATCAGCATGCCGAAGCCTCTTGCAATAAAAATTGCAGAAGTTGGTGAAAAACTACAACTTCCACATCTTACAAGGATAAAGCAAACATCAGAGAGCATACCCTACAGGCTTTGCATGATGAAGTTGGTGCACATTGTCTCTCCCTCTGGAACGTAGTCTTCAGTGACAGATGGCACAACCGCTACCTACAGATGGCTCAAATGGGGGCTCCATAGCTTTGATAAATACTGCAATCAACTCCTAGGATAGGTATGGTTCATGCAGCAAAGCAAACACAGGGAATAAATCCCTCCAAAACTTCTTAACTGTAGAATAATCACGCACATGGTATTACCCTAAACAGACAGATGAGAAGTCTTGGGTGCTTACCGAGCTGACAGAAATTCAGGACTACTTAAGAGGAGGTCAGTAGTTTAGGATAAAAGTGTATGAAACAAGCATCAGTCAATTTCTTATCTACTTCATCCAGAAAACCATTTCCACTTTCATCACAGACCAAGTGCTCCTGGTGAAAGTATTCTCGCTTCCCAGAGGGATTTGTTATACTTTAGAGGAGCAATCAACCCTGCCACTGACAGAGCCTTGATCTGGTTGGTAGAAAACATCCTTGCCTCAGATGGATGACTGACTACAGTGAGAAGTATTTGATTCACTACACTGAGAAGTTTTTGAATCGCTGCTCTAAGAAAATCAAAACTTATGGACCAATACTGGGGCTATTTGTAGCAGACTACCATAATCTTTTCTAATCTTTTATAGAAAGGTGGGAATAAGAGCAACTGGAAGGATTTCATGAAGGAGCATTTGCTTTAGTTGAGCACACATCTCAGAGACCATGCCTTCACTGCTTACTGCCCAAAACACAAATACCACTTTCCTATGTCTTTGAGGTAACACGAGGCCAGAGGTGGGCCATATTTGTTACCTGCCTTCAGCCACTCATACATTGTGCCATCTCGGCAAGAGTATTCTACACCAAATGGCATCTATCAGAATGCTGTCACTGACCAAGCACTGCAATGGTATGGGCATGTGCCCAATACAAAGTACACCACTACCAGAAACTTGTGAATGTTCAGCTAAATAGTAAAAAATAATGGATTTTCAAGTTGATGTTAGGATGCTGAGGAGATGCACTCTGGAAAAGAAACAGGGTGCATGAAATAACTCCAGTTCCCTCAGAATCCCCTCAAAAGACTTGTTCACTAGAGCCTTCACCAGCTTTGTTGCCCTCCTCTGGACACACTCCAGTAATTCAACGACCTTCCTGTAGTGAGGAGCCCAGAAGTAGACCAAGTATTGCAGATGCAGTCTCACCAAGCTTGCAAATCACCACACACAGAGCTCAGTTAGTCTTGCATCCCAAAAAGTAAAACAGCCCCACCATTAACAGGCAATATGGCGTTTCAAGGCAGCCCTACTCAAATCTGCATTAGGAGATGCTTACCAGATTGTTGCCCGTGGAAGCAATCCAGAATACAAATAAAAACTATAATCATTTAATCCTTGATTAGTCTTAATTACTACAGTAGTTGGAATTTCTCCTGCAGACCTGAAGTTTCTATTCCCTTCTGCCATCATTGCCTTTTCCAGGATGCAAAGAAAGAGTTGCCTTGTTTTCAACTTCTCATATCCACAACTTAATGAGTTTATCATCCCAAACTTTCAAGTTTCACAACTGAAAATGTTTTGTAGAGTTAGGATGGAGTCCACTTCATCTGAGCTTCAAGCAACAGGAAAAAAATGTAACAAAAGTTTTTTTTCATTTATGGTGAAGAACCTTAACCTTCAGCCCTTTTCAGTTTAAAGAAAGTCATAACTGACCTTCTTTTTGAGGAACTGTTGTGTAAAAAAACGGGAGACAGAGATTGCTATAGTGTCAATGTAATTTCTGAACGCATCACACAGTCTTTTGTAAGATGTCAACAGTGTAAACAAAAACACTCCCATGTGTCACAGTCTACAAAAGGTATCAGGTTTTATAGCCTAATAATGCATGACAGCTCTCTTAGTACCTCTGATAATTCAGTAATTATGCAAATATCTTCAAAGTTGATTACACAGACTTGCTCACACACACACCACTGAAGTTTCAGCCAAACTCAGACTGCTTTGTGTGTGAGCACAGCACCACAAAAACCTTCAGACCGAATTAAGTTACATCAGTTTTCATGCTGCTGTAGTAGACCCTCTGCTCACCACAGCAATGTGTGACAAAGAGTGACTTGGAAGTTATGCTATAATCCCCTAATCCTCACTTTTAATCTATAGGATGTGGGGATGCCTCAAGGTTGAACTGAGCTTCAAACACCCTCTCCCTCCCACGTGCAGGGAGATCCAGAGCATTGCTGCATCCTCCTCAGCACAGCCCTGTACTGAAGTAAGACAGCAGGAATGAATGACGGTAGGTGGTGAGATCCACCTTGGAGACCATCAGTCAATGGGATTCTCTACACACAACCCAACAGCGCAGCTCCACCTCTCATTTGTCCACAAAGAAGCACAAAGGCACCAGAGCAAAAGGTTGAAAGTTGGGTTTTGGAAATAGTAGATATGAATAATGAAGTACAAGATGCATAATATAAAAGTATTGGCTTCAGACTAAAGAACTGGGGAGGGGGGGAGGTGAGTGGCAGAAAAATGTAAGATAAGCCAAAAGTGCTAAACTCCATCTAATTTACATGTTTTTGCTATTATTACCTCTTTAAGAGGACTTGCCTTGTAAGGAGCTCTTACATTCCTAATAAAGCAAAATAATACTGCAGGGACATTATTAGTTTTTAACTAGCCCACTCGTGCTCCTAGTTAAGTCATGACTGCGTTAGGATCAACATAAGAGGGTTTGTAACCAGAACAGGTTGTGATGGCTGAAATAAGATATTCCAAAAATAAGGTTTATAAAAATATGACACATCAGCCCTTCGCAATAGCAACAATACCAGAGATAGTTTCTGTATAATGCATGAACACAGGATTACTTCCATGAATCAACAGTTTTGCACTGAAGTACAAAATCATGGCATATGGAGAAGTAAAAGCGGAGATTGGTTAGAAAAGAAGAAATTTTATTTCACATGAGTATTTGTACCTCAAGTGATATGATGAGATTATGAAGGTCAAATAACAATCCTGTTACTTCGGTTACATAACTCAAAATAGGGTGCATGTCAGTGTAAGAACAGCGTGCAAAGACAACTGCTGTTTTGTATTTCTTCACTGCTTCTAATTCAGATTGTTTCTTTTACAGCACTTCTAAGATGTTCTTGCAAAAACAGAATGTAGACTTTGGGTAGAAAAACTTGCCCCATAAGGCAATAGAGACATTTTCATTAAATTCTATGCTATGCTCTGCAGGTAAAAAAGGATTCTGCTCTTGCAAAGGTTCCAGCAATAGGCTACCAACCTCAGCCACTAAAGAGCAGCAACCAGAGGAATCACTTCCCACTCTGACCAAGATACTGTCCTCAGCTGGAGTGGTCTGGGTATCATTGCATCCTCAGGTACCACACATGTACAATGTTGCACCACACTAAAATCCAGCAGGATTAAGTGGTAGCTCTCCTATACTAGTGAAAATAATTAGGAAAGTTGAAAAGAAACTTCCCAGCTTTCTGTTGATTGGAGTGGTCTGCAATATACTTCATAACAAAGAAAATAAAATCTCAATGCAGTCAACTATTTAAACAGGAAAAATTGCTACTTGCAGAGATACAACACGATCTATAGCTTATGTTTTAAACTGTGATTTTTTTCTTTTTAAATTCATATTACCAGTACTCTTATTACAGATGTACAGGTCTGCAGCATTATCCTTAAAAACCAAAGGATTTCAACAAAATTGTCAATTTAGAATCATAGAATGGTAGGGGTTGAAAGAGACCTCTGAAGATCACATGATCACAGGATGCCAGGGATAGGAAGGGATCCAAACAGACCATCACTTCCAACCCCCTGCCAGAACAGGATCATACAGTCTACTCAGATCACAGAGGAACACATCCAGACAGGCTTTGAAAGTCTCCAGAGAAGGAGACTCCATAACCACTCTGGGCAGCCTGTTCCAGTGCTCTGGGACCCTTACAGTAAAGAAGTTCCCCCCTGTGTGAGGTGGAACCTCCTGTGCTGCAGCTTACATCCACTGCTTCTTGTCCTATCCCAGGGAGCAAGTGAGTAGAGCCTGCCCCTGCTCCTGCCTCCCAGCCCTTAGATATTTATAAACATTTCTTAAATCTCCTCTCAGTCTTCTCCCGACTAAAAAGTCCCAGATCCCTCAGCCTCTCCTCATCAGGCAGTGCTTCAGTCCCCTAATCATCCTTGTAGCCCTCCACAGGACTCTCTCCAGCAGATTCCTGTTCCTCTCAAACTGGGGAACCCAAAACTGAACGCAGTATTCATAGAATCATAGAATCATAGAATGGTAAGGTTGGAAGGGACCTCAAGGATCATCTAGTTCCAACCCCCTGCCATAGGCAGGGACACCTCCCAC
>VWZE01025971.1:551694-562624 GCA_013396675.1 Eubucco bourcierii | reverse complement strand
GCTGTCTGGGCTGCATGTGCACACTGCAGGCTCATGTTGAGCTTTTCATCAACCCAGACTCCAAGGTCCTTTTCCTCAGGGCTGCTCTCCAGCCATTCACCACCCAGCCTGTATTTGTGCTTGGGATTGTGCCTACCCAGGTGCAGGACCTTACACTTGGCCTTATTGAATTTCATGAGGTTGGCCTGGGCCCAACTCTCCAGCCTGTCCAGGTCCCTCTGGATGGCATCCCTGCCCTCTAGCAAGTCGACTGTGCCACACAGCTTGGTGTCATCTGCAAACTTGCTGAGGGTGCACTCCATTCCTCTGTCCATGTCACTGACAAAGATGTTAAACAGCACTGGTCCCAGCACTGACCCCTGAGGGACACCACTTGTCACTGGTCTCCAGACAAGTATATTCAAGATATGGTCTCACCAGGGCACAACAGAAGGTAAGGAGAACCTCCCTTGACCTGCTGGATACACTCTTCTTAATACACCCCAAGATCCCATTGGCCTTCTTGGTCCCATGGATAACTTGCTACACACCAGCACTCCCAGGTCCCTCTCCACAGGGCTGCTCTCCAGCAGATCACCTCCCAGCCTGTGCTGGTGCAGTTTATTATTCCTCCCCAGTCTGCACTGACCAGTGGGGACCATTCCCTCCTCCAGTCCTTCTCTCCTTATTCCAGGGTCTGGAGTACATAGAGGAGTGCAGCCTTAGGCGTAAAGACTGAAGCAAAGAAGGTATTCAGCAATTCTGCCTTCTCTGCATCTTCAGTTCTCAGGGCTGCCTCCTCATTCAGCAGTGGCCCCACACCTTCCCTGTTCTTCCTTTTCCTACTGATATATTTGAAGAAGCCCTTCTTCTCTTTCACTTCCTTTGGCAGCTTCCTTGTTGCCTTCCTACATACCCTGACAACTTCTCTATAGTTCTCCCAAGTGAAAAAACCCTTCTTACATGAATTGTAAGTTTCTTTATTTCCTGAGATTTCCTTCAGGAGCTCCTTGCTCAGCCATGCAGGTCTCCTAGCACGTCTACCTGGTATTTTACTCAGGGGAACACACCTAGCTTAGGCTTGGAGGAAGTAGTCTTTAAAACTTGACCAACTTTCTTGGGTTCCTCTACCCTCTAGAGCCTTAGCCCATGGGATTTCTGCAAGCATGTCTCTGAAGAGCACAAAGTTAGCTCTGCAGAAGTCTATGCAGAGCATGGACTATTTGTTGGTCTGTTTATCATCTAGTCTTAACTCCCCTAAAACAGGTATGCACAGATCAGGTTGCAACAGAATGCATTCAGGCAGGTTTTGAAAGTCTCCAGAGATGACTCCACAGCCTCTCTTGGCAGCTTGTTTCAATGCTCTGGCACCCTCACGGGAAAGAAGTTTCTCCTTAAATTTGAGTAAAACTTCTTGTATTCTACCTTGTATTTGACATTGCCTTGTCCTAACACTGAAAAGAGCCCAACCCTACCTCAAGACCTACACCCTTTAAATACTGGCAAGCATTGATAAGATCTTCTCTCTTCTCTTTCCCAGCCTAAAGAGCCCCAGGGATCTCAACCTCTCCTTGTAGGAGATGCTCCAGTCCCCTAATCATCCTTATCATTCTTCACTGGACTCTCTCCGGTAGTTCCTTATTCCTCTTGAACTGGAGAGCCTTGAACTGCACTTCAAGCTCTCATTAGGGGTGAGTAGGGAGTGAGAACCTCAGTAAACCTGCTGGACTCATTCTTCTTAACACACCCCAGAATACCAGGGCACATTGCTGGGCTCATGGTGGACTTGTTGTCCATGAGCACTCTCGGGTCCTTTGCTGCAGAGCCGCTTGCATATATAGCAGGACATGGTATACTTAATGAAATACAGTTCAGAGGGGAACTTAACATTCTACAGTCAGGCTTTTCAGATCAGGACACCCTAACACTCATTTCCTATTTCCATAAATGGGCTTTACAGAGAATATCAATTTTGCTAATGGCTCCTCTAAAGGCACCTTTCCCTTTGAAAACCACATACTGAATTATAAAGTTTAGAGCCAAATTTTCAGGCTAAAAAGATAGAAAATATTGGTTTCAAGGTTTCCTCCTTCAATGTTTAACTTTCTCTGGCATTTTAGCCCATTAATTGGTCAATGCAAATTAATCAAGAGGCAAACAAAATCATGTTAAGGATGGCATCTTTACCAACAGTCACAGGCAATCACAGAATTACTTGGGTCAGAAGGGACCTTTTAAGACCATCTAGTCATAGAATCACAGAATGGTAAGGTTGGAAGGGACCTCAAGGATCATCTAGTTCCAACTCCCTGCCATAGGCAGGGACACCTCCCACTAGTACAGGTTACTCAAGGCCCCATCCAACCTGGCCT
Source organism: Eubucco bourcierii (assembly GCA_013396675.1). NCBI lineage: Eukaryota > Metazoa > Chordata > Aves > Piciformes > Ramphastidae > Eubucco > Eubucco bourcierii. Next base: position 560,273 of record VWZE01025971.1, on the reverse strand, counting down.
TGGGCACTTCAGGGAGGGAGTAGCCACAATCTCTCCAGGCAACCTGTGGCAGTGTCCCACCCCCTTGCAGTGAAGCAGGGACATCTCTAACCTGAGCAGGTTGCCCCCAGAGTCCATGGGGTTTCTTTAAATGTTGGGGCTTTCATGATGGTAATAGCAATATGGGGATGCTTACTAGCTCCAGGAAGGTGTTTCAGGGGCTGCCCAAACACCACAGTTCTAACTGAATATACTCTATTGCTTGTCATCTTTCCTAGCATCCAGGAAGATTACTCCTGACAAAGTACAGGGGACATGATCTTCAGTCTGTGCAGTCAATGAAATCAATGGCACTGTGACAATTTACGCCAGCTGAGAACTTTGTTCAAAATCTCTGAGTACAACCCCTCAGGGTATGTGGTGCTTTCTTTTCCTGCCCTGTGCTTCCTCCTGCGTACCATGGCCACAGAGCTAATGTTTAGTCCCAGACAGCTCTGCAAAGAACGAAAGCCTTATGCAGGGAACAGGGACAGGCATAGCCAAATGCTAGAGGTGGATGGGGCATATTTCATCCAGGTCAACCCTAAAGATTATCCTGCAGTGGTTGGTGGATGCTTATGACGTGAACTCACTGCACACAGTACTAAATAGTTGTTACTACTGTTGTGGGGTTGGAACTAGATGATCCTTGTGGTCCCTTCCAATCCTGATTGATTCCATGATTCTGTTCTATGATACCAAAGAATCAGAGAATTGCTGAGGCTGAAAGATGCCTTTAAGATCATTGAGTCCAACTGTTCATCTAGAGCTTGCAATCCCTCCACTACTGCTAAGCTACTACCACTAAACCATGTCCCTAAGCACCACATCCATGTGTCTTCTAAATATCTTCAGGGATGGTGACTCCACCACCTTCCTGGGTAGCCTGTTCCAGTGCTTGATAACCCTTGCTGGGAAGAAATTTTTCCTAATATCCAAACTGAACCTCCACTGGCACAATTTGTATTAAATACACATTAAATTTAAATACACATTAATTATACACTTAAGGGACAAGTATGGAGCAACTGGTCATTGGAATGGGCTGCCCTTGGAGGTGGTAGAGTCACCATCCCTGGAGGTGTTTAAAAAGAGGTTGGATGAGGCATTCAGTGCCATGGTTTAGTTAATTAGAAGGTGTTGGGTGATGGGTTGGACTCAATGATCTTGAAGTTCTTTCCTAACCTGATTAATTCTGTTCGGCAACATGCTGAGGTGATTTGGAGCAGACAGTAGTGAGGTGTTCAAGTCACAGCACCACATAATGATACCAAAATCAGTATCTAAGGCAAAGGGCCTGTTAGTGTCTCACACAGGTCATAATCTTTCAAACATAAAAAATTTGACTTAATAAAATCCAAGCAGAAAAAGACAGTCAGGCATAATATTTAGTGCTCTTCCCATACTGTCATGCATAAAGTGCAGCTTTGCAGTATGGAGACAATATTAAGGGTTTATTTCCATGCTGCACAAGTATGTAGAAATCTCATGGGCAGTCAATTAATTAATAACAAGTGGGGAACCCCAAAGGAAAAGGTTAATGCAATCGATATTTAAACCTGTGAGCATTTGCTAATACTTCAACTGTGAGTTTTTAAATGAAGGTGAGGATTGTTTATGATATGCCTCCTGCACAACCAAACTTTGTTTCCAAGATACCTGAGCTGTTCATAGCATGGATTAGGAATGAACAGTACTCAGAAAGGTCTATGAAAATCCTTGAATTCTTGTTCCTTGATAGTGCTGAGAACAGGAACGTTACCACGTTCAGGTTTTAGAGAAAAATAATAACTTGCATTCACTTTTGTAATGGTTCTGGTAAAAATACAAATGAGTCATACAATTCCCTTAGGTTTTGCTGAAATATTTTTCTGTCTGACAATTCAGTCCAATAATCACTTACCTCTGTGGTGCTTTATAAACATTAGCACAGAATTTTTAAATTCCATGTATTTTTATCATATAATAGCAACACAGGTGTTCCACAAACCAATTGGCTACTCCTTAATAATGAGCTTTCCAGGTGACTGGAAACACTTTCCCTAGATTTTAGAATTACCCCTGAAACCATACGTGGAAAATAAAAGCATGAACAAAGCACAACAATGGTGTAACAACTCCTTGATTACAGAATCCTGAAGAAGACAATTACTCACTTCTCAGTTATCTTAAATTTTTTGTGGTTTAACTATCATCCAGTTCCAACCCTGTCACCATAGGCAGGGACACCTCCCACTAGTACAGGTCACTCAAGGCCTCATCCAACCTGGCATTGAATACCTCCAGGGAGGGAGCAGCGACAACCTCTCTGGGCAACCTGTGGCAGTGTCTCACCACCCTCACTGCAAATTTCTTCCTAATATCTAGTCTAAATTTCCCCTGCTCAAGTTGAAATCCATTCCTTCTCTTCCTATCACTACAAGGCCATATAAAATGTCCCTCCCCAACTTTCTTGTAGCCCCTTTCAGGTACTGGCAGGTTGCTCTAAGGTCTCCCTGAAGCCTTCTCTTTTCCAGGCTGAACAACCTCAGTTCTCACAACCTGCCCCCACAGGAGAGGTTCTCCAGCCCTCTGATCATGGCCTCCTCTGGACCCATTCCAGCAGCTCTTATGCTGGGGGCACCAGAACTGGATGCCATACTCCAAGTGGGATCTCACAAGAGCAAAGTAGAGGGGGAAAATCATGTCCCTTGTCCTGCTGATCACATCTCTTCTTTTGATGCAGCCCAGCACACGGCTGCCTTCTGGGCTGCAAATGCACATCGCTGGCTCAGGTGGAGTTTTTCATCAACTGACACCCTTAAGCCCTTCTTCTTGAGACTGATTCTGAGCCACTGCTTACCCAGCCTATATTTGTGCTTGAGATTGCCCTGACCTTGCACTTGTCCTTGTTGAACTTCATGAGGCTGACTTGGTCCCACCTCTCCAAGTCCCTCTGGAAGGCATCCCTTCTTCTCCAGTGTGTCAACAGGACCACAAAGCTTGGTGCCACCCGCAAACTTGCTGATGGTACACTCAATATGCTGACAAAGATATTGAGCAGCACTGGACCCAGTACTGACCAGAGTTGCTAAATTATTTCTACAAGTGCTTTTTTATCAATCTTTTCAAAGTGATGACAGCACTAATGTCAGCTTCAGTGGGGTAAGGTGAAGCCTAAAACCAGTCAGACACACACACACGCACACATTTTAGTGTTATATAATAAATCTTGATGAGCACTGGAACTGACTTTGTATTTTCCTGTATTAGGAACAATTACATCCAGCCACTTTTATGAGTTACCAATTTACCAGTGACTTTTACCATCATTTCCAATACTTAGAAATAAAAAAGATATTATGTATAGTAGTGTTCTTCACTGAAGACATACACAAAGAAGGAAGAAATTATCTTTAGTATACCCTTGGTAAAAGATGCATACATGCTGACTGCAGCTTTGCATAAACTTTACTTCGAAGTATGTGGAATCAGTCAAAGCAGCACCCTTGCAAACACCCAGAAACACCCAAGGTCTGGCTCAGCTCTGCAGTCTGGAGAACCAGAGAACTAAAAGGAAGTTTACATGATTGTCTGCAGTTAGAGAAGCCCAAAGAAGTCATTATCACCTTCATGTGTCACCATGTCCTGAGAAACTGTTTATTCTCCACTTCAGAGAAGCACTTGCTAGAAAAAAAAAGTACTTCAGAAATTAAACAATGCGCTAAAGTCTGCTGTTAAACAGGCAAAACTCCCTGTTGACTTCATCTGGTATTACTGCACCTACTATACCTTTTAAAATACTCTAAACAACAGAAAAACCTCTTTGGATGTTTGCTCACTGCAGGAATGAGGGACAGAATGAAGAACCACAAACCAATTACACATAACAAATCACCTTGGATTTACTGCATCAAAAAGCTGGAAAAACATAACCAAAGGAGACAGATCTTTTCTTAATATGTTCCGGTTTCATGGTTCTAGAAAGAATAAACTCCAAAGGCAAAGGCTTGGGAGAAAGAACTTCCACCTCAAGCTTCCTAAGACTTTTTTTCCCCTTCAGATACTTATTTCAGACACCACTGATAAGCACACTGCATGTGTGGTACACTTAGAAGAAACAGGACGGTTACAATTAGTTCTGGACCAGCTACAATTTCCAATTGGTTTTCCCAGAGGAAAACTGCCTTTATTTTTAGTTGTTTAGTGAGGGATCAAACCAGTCTTGGAAACAAGTCAAGATATGAGTTATCTGCAAGAGAAAAAAAACCAAAAAGCCCCAAAACACCAAACAAATCTAAACCATCTGCAGAGTGAGCATGTCCCAGTGTTGAAGACAACTTTATGACGTTGAGTAAGTGCCCTCAGGTGACAGAACAGCTGCCTTTATGAGGTCCTCAGATACCATGTCCTTGCTCTTCATTTCAGCCATTTGATTTTAACCCAATCTCAGTTCTCAGGGCACTGATATACTGGGGTTTGAGTCCTAATGATAATGAGGCAAATGCTGAGTACCATTACACTGATAAGACAACAGCCTGCATGTTCTTGGGGTTCCTCTAGATGTTACAAAAATACTACCCAACCCCACAGGAATGGGCCAAGCAAGGGTTATGCAAATGTCATGTGCTTTTAAGAAAGGTATTGCAAAATTCTCCAAGATGTTCCTCAGCCACCTTAGAACTATCCCAGTAGAAGATGGAAGGTGGTAGCAAGGAAAGGTGGAAGACCAGAGATGGTCTTGGATTTCCTCTCTTTGCTTGAACATTTCCATGACATTAAGAAGTTACTCCACTCAGTAATCCATGGACAGAGATAGTCTCCAGGAGGTCTGCCAGCAGTTCTCAACCCAGAATCACTGTTCTTTTACCAAAGAAGAAAGGCTAGTTCTCTGATTTTCGTTCAGCTAAGGTTTGCTCAACACTAGTATCATCATTCTCTTATGCTGGACATGATCGCTGTCTTCAGCTGGCATGAAGTTGGCCACAAATGCCATCTGCAATGTTGCAAGGTGCTTCGTTTCACAGAAGCTCATTGCAGGGAGTTGACAATGTCAACAGGATCCTTTCTTTAATGTTATGTTCAAGCTTGTGAGAGTGAATGCAGCCCAAATTTGAGATTTTTTTTCACATGAAGAATCATTGCAGACTAGAAAAAAACATTGTTAGCTGACTGAAGGACCTGTAGGAAAATTCGACTGCTTCAAAACATGTAAACAGAAAGGCAGGGGAAAAAAAATCTTTGATATCAAGTATCTCCTCTTCTCCCAGACCACTATGCAGTATGTAATTCCATGTATGTAACTCTAAAGCAGTATCTCCACTTAAACTGTCCTAAAAACGCCCAACTCTCTTCACATGTAAAGATGACATAAACCAAGACAATCTCTGAGAGTGATTCTAACATGGGAGCAGAATGATAACATATAGAGCTAAAGCATTGAGAATTAAGCATTTGAAGACCTCCATCTTTTAATCTCAATGCTCAAAATGCTCCATTTGACACGCTGAAAACTTCACATCTCAAAGTTTTTCTCCTCAAAGGCAAACATTATGGGAAGACAATGGGACAGAGAAAGTAATCAAACTACGTCAATGCCATGTTTTCCTTAGCTTGACTACCTTTGTCAAAGACAGGTTTATCTAAAGCATAACCCTTAGATACTTGGAACCAAGATTACTGTCTTCTAGACAAGCTGGCATAGTTGGCACACGGAGTAAGGATCAAGTACAAGCAGCCCTCTGTTATTGCCCACACAAAGAGAAAAATTACATCGGATTGTGAAGAGTGCCAGGCTGGTACAATTTTCTGAAGGTGTTATTCTCCAGCATTTGACTGCTATTTCTTAAAAATAAAGCTTGTAGCTCACACAACTGTGAAGACAACATTGAAAACATGGACTAGGAAAAACCAACATGCTCTCAAACGTGAGAACGATCCCAAATCATACCTCTGAGAGTAAAAACTGGCCAGTTTGCCACAGTGGTTGTTGATCTGGAGACTAATACAAATTTTCAACATTTAGTAAGCAAACCACTGTGATAAATAGGATCATAAGAAAATGTCCAGTCTTACAAATGAAATGCTGTCATGCTGGGTATCTGGCAAATGAGTAAGAGTGGACCCTGAATGACACCATTCACTTTCATCACGGCTTTAACTTCCAGTCTGTGTGCAGAACGGGTCTCTCAGAACCAAGAGCCAAGAGAACTTAAGTCCAGTGCTTGGTAGTTTCTCAGTCTGCTCAAAGCAAGGAGGCAGTTCGCTACCTGTGAAGAATGCTACTCTTAATGTCTATCACTAACATCTAACAAAACCACAAAGATTCTCATCAAAATGCCAGTTGTTCAGTGTTAAAGCAACATCTGCATCCTCTCAACTGATGAAAATAAGTCAAGCATTTCCAGTGTGGAACTCTGACTCTTCCAACATGAAAATGTCTTGGTTCTCTAATGTAACTGAAAGCTGGGTCATAGTTCCTTCGTCAAATTACTCAGCAGCAAAACTCTTACCTAGAACTGACGTGGTTGAGTTTCTTTCTTACCTTAGTGCAGTGTTCTTTGATGGCAGCTACTTCAGTATCTCTGTTCCTAAATTTCATATCCTCTACCCTTCTTTATTAACTCCATGTGCCCGCTACAAGTTAGGCGTAATTCCCTCGAACTACCACTCTCCCCTTTCCTTCACTCCCCCCCAAAAAAAAACCACAAGAAAAGTCATCAGACCCTCAGCTTTCTGAATTAATTCCAGGGTACTGCATTTAATTGTCTTCTAAGTAGACTGAATATTTATAGTATATTTTAATTTGCCTTCCTACTGGATAAATTTATCTCTTCCTGCTCTTCCTGACTATCACATCTCCTTTCTCTGGTAAATAGATAAATAAATAAATAAAGGAGCTCACCAATATGTCACTGTCACTCATTTGCACAAATTCTTGAAATGGAACTTCTCAGGTTAAGAGGGTCTGCGAGCAACCACACGACCACAGCTGCTATGATTTATACACACATCTCAAAAAGAACAGACCTCTTAAGGAGCAAGTATCATCAAACTAAAAATTCATCAGCTAAAAATCTCTTACTCTTCATTCTTTTCACAGCATCCCTGAAATTTTTAGGATGCCATCAGAATGGAGTTTTAAGTAGTTATGGTAATTATTTACTGTAGCATCAAGGTTTTGTACTTGGCAAACAAGTACCAACTCTAGATGAATGCTTACAATTTGTATGCATATTTATTCAGGAAGAAAAAACCAAAACATGCCCACTATCACTCGAACAATCTTCTACTGAAGGTTTTCTTAGCAGATGGATTTTGGCATACACAGTGGATGACAGAAATTGATTCTTAACCTGCATTCAAGCGATAAGTTACTACCCATCATGTCAGGGTCTACTTCAACATTAACAGAACAAGTTGAAATGTTTGTTAACAAACTAAGGAGCCACTACGATCTGTTGTGCAGGCAATCCAGCCACAGATGGACACTCTAGTTCTCATTACTGCCGTTGTTGTTGAGAAGGGTATGGAGCACACCTTGATTTCGTGCATGTGGGCATACACTGCCACTGCTCACCGAACAGAAGGAATTTTGCAAGGCACATGGCAACATCCATCAGTCCACATGCTAAAATCCTCAGGAAAACCGTGACTGCACGTGTGCAGCGAACTGACTTCCAAATCAAATCCTCAGGTATCATGTTTTTACCTCCTCCAATACCAACACCATCTTCCTAACAGAAGGTAAAAGAGCTGCTCGAGAGTATGCGGTTTTCAAACACGAGCCATTCCGGAGATACCGAAGCACAGACCCTCAACCCGATCTCTACACACTTCAGCTCTCCATCCCTTTTATTTTATAAACAACCGTAGCACTTCTCTCAAGGACCCTTCCTTAAACACCCGAAAGGACAAAACAGCGATGCCTCGAAGGAGAGACCTCACTCGACAAGTTTCGGACCACGGAACAACAGAGCCAACTTAAAGAGGACCGAAGACAGCGGAGGTTTGCAGTGCCAACACCGGCACGGCCCCCCCGCCCTGAAGGCAGCGGCTGCAGGCTGCGTGTGGCCGAGCACCCAGGTGCGGCACACGCGGTGGGTGCCCACACGCAAAGCTGCCCGGGGTGTCTATCCCCCCCGCAACCACACCGGCCCGGTAAAAACTCACCAGCCGAGCGCAGTTGCTCCGTCAAGCACCTGAAACTCCGGCGCCCCGCTGCCCACCGCTGCCACCTCACAGACCCCCGCCCGCCTCGGGAGCGCGGCGTGCCCGCAGCGCCGCCGGGCGAGAGCCTCCGTCGCTGCCCGCCCCAGCGCCGGCAGAAGGGGCACCGGCGAGGCAAGAGCTGACATAATCCTGCGAAAGCGGCAACCGCAGGCGCCGCGGGCTCCCGCCCGCCCCCCGGGATTCGCTGCCGGCGCTTCCTCTCCCTGGGGGTACCGATGCCGTGTCCCCGTCTCCGGTCCCCTGTTCCGGGCTCCACCGTGAGGCGGGGGCGGCGCCCGGTGGCCCCGTGCCCGGCCCCCCGTGCTCGTCCAGCCCTCCCGTGCCCCCCGGTCTCACCTAGGAGCGGCGGC
>VWZE01025971.1:515442-551371 GCA_013396675.1 Eubucco bourcierii | reverse complement strand
GGATATGGGCCCAGCCTCTCCTCCGCGCCCACCCGCGCAGGCGGGCGGCGGGGAGCTTTCCCCGAAGGGAACCGCTGCCCCAGGCCTGGCGGGTACCGCGGTGTGGGGCCAGGGCTGCTCTGGGGCCGTGGGAACCGCCAGCGAAACTCAGTCCGCGCTGGCAGCTGGCGAGCACCTTCCTTTGCTCCCTCGGCAGAAGCACTTTTTTTTGCCCCCCAACACGGGTGTCTAAATAAATCCTCGTAGAGGTCGGATCCCTGCGCTAATGCGAGCAAATCGGCATCCCACGGGATTGTTTACTGCATCCCATTAAAGCAACCCCCGCGCTGGCTAATAAGGGAAATAGAATAGGAAAGATAACGCCCCGGTAATTTAACTTTACAAAATGTCAGAGGACGGAGTCACACTTCTGGTCCCCCATGGCGGCTCTTATCTCTGCCTCCCCGAGGAAGTTGCACAGTTGATGGCTGAGCGCGTTATCTGACAAGCTCAGCCAGCGGCGCCTGCCAGAAACATTTCGCAAAGTCAAAAAATGATCCTCAGTTAGGGCAGGTAACGCCGTCCTAATGCAAGCTGCCTTCCTCTGGCCCGCTCCCAGCAAGACCTATCCAAGATCCCAAACAGTGAGGTGTCCCCAGGCCCTGATCCTGCCTTTGGAGGTACCGAGCCTCAAAGAGAACTGATGTCTCTGTCTTCTGTGGAATAAAAAGCTTAATAAAAATGTGAAAGAAAAAGTGGGACTGTAGGCACGGCTTTACACAGTGCTGAAATTCATGGTCATTTTCAGCCTCAGCAAGAGGAAGAACATGGGTGAATGATGGAGAAGCTGCAGACCTGGTCCACCAGCAAGGCAAACTTTCCAAGAACAAAGTGCACAGCCTACATTTCTCAGAGACCTCACGTGGATTAAACGTAGAAGCCTAATTCATCAGCCCGTTCGTTTGGCTTGTATAGAGCTTCAAGCGTAGATGGCTTTGAGCACCAAAATAAATCCTATTTGAGGCTCTGAGTCTATGTCCCTAGGAGAATTAATTAGGTCTTAAACTAGTGCTAAGCTGCATTTTTGCAAAAGCAAATCTTTCAGGAAGTAAACGATCGAATTCATAGATGGTTCTCCTGGTGATAAAGAGTGCTGATAAGACCCTTTCTCTACAAAAAACACTGCTGTGGCCAGCACATAGCCACTGAGCTCTGTGACATGCCACCGGGTGAGCTGGGCTGACCCAACCCCAACATAGTGCTGATTTGAATGCACAAGCACATGTTTGAGTAAAGGCAGCAGAGTAAGTTCTGTGAACCTCTAAGGGCAACTGTTGGTTATTCAAGAGTTGAAAGGAATGCTTAAAGTAGTAATGCAACCTCCTACAGATAGCCCTTTCTATATGATGGCTGATTTTAGTCAATTAGTCCTGCCAAATTAATGCTGGGGAACCCTAAGAATTAATTCAAAAGCACATCTTTGGATGAGGCTTGGAAAGTTATTTTGATTTTAACTGAATCCTTTCTGATGCTTCCTGTGGATTCCTCTCCAATTTTTCAATAAAACCTTAGAGATGCAGTCTGGTGTTTATATAGATCTGATGTAGCCCATATGGAGAAGGACTGAGCAGAATACCAAAGTTTAGTTTCGTTCAGAGACAAGAGAAAACATAAACATTTTGAAACATGAGGATGCTTAGGGGACTGGAGCACATGCCTTATGAGGAAAGGCTGAGGGACCTGGGGCTTTTTAGTCTGGAGAAGAGAAGACTGAGAGGGGATTTAATCAATGAGGGCTGGGGGTCAGGAGGGGGGGACAGGCTCTTCTCATTTGCTCCCTGGGACAGGACAAGGAGCAATGGACATAAGCTGCAGCACAGGAGGTTCCACCACAACACAAGGGGGAACTTCTTTACTGTAAGGGTCCCAGAGCACTGCACAGGCTGCCCAGAGAGGTTGTGGAATCTCCTTCTCTGGAGACTTTCAAGGCCTGTCTGAAAGTTCCTGTGTGACCTGAGCTAGATTGTGTGGTCCTGTTTTGGCAGGGGTGTTGGACTTGATGATCTCTTTGAGTCCCTTCCAACCTCTGACATCCTGTGATCCTGTGAAATGTTTCCTCAATAGAATTCCAAAGACTCAGACTTGAGTCTTTGCTATGAAAGCAAAATGTTTCTTTTGTATCTCTGCAGACCATATTAACGCAGTATAAAATAGCACATCTACAAGGTCAGGGTAATTTTTGTTCATACATAACCAACTCTTCAAAGCAGATGTTTTAGCAGTGTTGCTTTAAGATGTCTAATCACAGTCATGGATTTGCCTTAACTTTCCCAATACTTTAGATCTCCACATCTCTATCCTTTCAGCTAACAAGACTTACTTTCTGCACAGTTCCAACTCGTTTTGTCCTGGATTTTGTGGTCTGCACTTGCAAATTGAAATCAGATCTTTCGTATAGGTGGGATGTGATCCATTAACAGCTTTGTAAGTTAGGAGCAATACCATAATGGAATCGAGAGGCCAGAAGAGGAACAAGTTAGGGATGTCAGCATGAGCCTGATGTGATGATGGCAGAGTGTGGTCGAAGTGCTAGCCAGTTTCTATACCTGCCATAAACTTCATTGCTTCCATTGATTGCAACATATTGCGGACTATAGCAGCTCTGCATGAGGCAAGCAAGTGTGGAACAACTAGCAAGTCCTTAGGAAAGGATGAAGGTTTCTAGCAAGATGGTGAAAGAAGGGGCATTTTTAGATTTTGGAAACTCAGTGAGAAGGCAAACGTGAACCCAGATTGTTGTACTATTTTGACAGGGAAGATCTGCATCATTTCAGCATGAGGTACTTCTCCCATTCAGTCACTCTCACTTTCATCTTGCCTGGATGCCTTTCAGCCTTTCTCTAAGGCCTGAGTGCCTGTAGCTCAGTAGGAGTCATGGCTGTGTCATACCTACACCTGCACTCTGTCATCAACTGAGACAGTTGTACCCAATGCTCTCACCCTGTTCTTGCTTTGGAATGGAAGGTAAGGCTGGATACACAGCATCCTGACAGGACCAGACAAGTAAAAGATAAAAATAAACAAAGGGCTGGCCCATTCACCTCTGTCATAGCAGGAACGTACGTTACGGTATTTCAGAGTCTGTTCTGCCAGGGAGATCTGCCACTATAAAGAGAAAAATGTTGCCATTTCATCAGGTAGCTTTCTTGTGGATGTTGACGGGGTGCGAGAAGTAGGCATTCTCAGCAGGCTGCATTCCTGGTTTGAGGGCTGTGTGGGCCACTGTGTGTTTCAACAAGCGCAGCAAATATCTTTTCCTGAAGGTAGATAAACCAACTTATTTTGGTAATGGAGATCTTGCTAGAAGGGACAGAAACCCATTTGCTGAGCTTTAGCAAATATTTTTCAAAGCTCCAAAATCAGCATATTGAGGCCGAACTCTGCCAGTGAGATGGTACTGGTGGATCTGATCAGATCAGAAACAGAATATTTTCTTAAACCCCTGTGTTTTCCCTTGAACTGTTCATCAAAGCGAGCTTGGTCCAACACTTTATTCATGTAGTCTCTGTAGATGAAGAACTGCTCTGATGACCATGGTTCTTCTTACAAGGAATTAAGCAGCTTTCTCTCTCTTTTACTGCTATGGGACAATCCTGCCAAACTGTTCAGAATATTTTGGGTGCCATTGTACTTTGCTGCAACCTTCATCCCTTGTGGCTGCTTTGTGGACCTGTTTCTCTTAGTTGGGATACCAGAGTCAACCCCATAGGTCCTAAAAGTTGGAGAACAGTAGATACCATTTGATTCTTTACAGCTGGCAGTGGTTTAGGCTGAGCAGTCCTGACTTAACAAGGGTGTGCTCAGTAGCTTCTGATGAGCAGGGCTTCTTGTTAACTAGCGTCCAGAGAAAAGGCTACCATTACTATATTTGCCAGAGTAAAAAACAAATAAATATCTAATAAGTAGGGTAGATTGGTGAGGAACTCTCTGTTCCTGTCTCAAATAAACTAGGGTCTGGTTTCCTGTAACTGTTTTTCTATTTATATGTTCTTTGAAATCAGGTATTTCTCATTACTGTGAAAACTGCTTGCAGACAGAGAGATTCATGACCACAGACTCTAGACCTGAGTCACCTCCATATGGCTTCTGAAAGGAGTCTTCAGAAATGGGATAGTTAGGTTAGTTCTGGGAAAAGATATTTACCTATGGTAAAAAAGGCTATTTTAAATAAAAAAACCCCCAAACAACCAGTTATCACATCCAGAGAGTTAATTACGTACTAGATTTCCTAGATTTACCATAGGTAAGTATCACCACACTGCTCTTCCATGAGCAAGTCAAAAAGAGACTTTGATTTTTAATACAATGCCCCCTAATAGTTACTTTTCCTGCCGACAAATAATGTTAGATGCAATTTCAGGGAAAATGAAACCTGTTAGAACAAAGCAAAGAAGTTTGTTTTCTACTTGAAATTAACTCTTAATAGACATTAAGTTAGCTTCATATTGGGAATGTTTAGTCAAAGAAAATTCTTGTCTAGCCATGAAGTGTCTATCTGGAAACAAGATGAGGCTTCTTCTTCTTAGTAAAATTAAAAAAAAAAAAAAAAAAAGATATCCTGATTGCTTAAAGAATTTCTCCAAAAGTTTTTTCTTTCTTTTTTTCTTCAAGTTCTGCATTATAATAACTTGCCTACTGTAAGAGATAAGCATTTGCTAATTTGAACTGCTTTGCTGATACCCATACCCTTACTGGTTGATATGCTATCAAAGCATCTAGAAAGTCAGAGCCTGATAAGATTAATTCTTGTTTGCAAGTAAGGAAATGATCTTACAGGAAAAGCAAGATAAAATGATTTCAAATATTTAACAGGACTGCTTTTACAATCCTTTCTTAGGGCCAAATACACTGATTTGAGATTTCTTTCCACAGGAGTTGAGTGGATTGATTCCATCAGATATGGGGGTTGTGCTGGTTTGAGGCTAATTACAATATTTTAATAGAGAAAATTACACTCTAGGTTGTGAAAGGAAAAACATCATGATGTCTACTTCACTCATACGCTTGCTGGAGAATTGTTTGGGAACACTAACCAAAACAATAGATAAGTCAGTCTCTCTCTGTGGCTTGCTGGAGAAGGAGCTGCTGGGGTGATCTAGCAGCTTCTGGGCTCTGGCTCCTCTGCTGATTAATCCTCACTAACCACTTTTCTTCTAACCTCCCTGGCTGATCTTCCTAATTTACCTTGCGTGTAAGGCAAACCTTGGGGTAAGGTACAGGGGTGGGGAGAAGGTGGAAGGGTGGTTGGGAGCCCCTCCTGGGGTCTCTGATTTCTGGGAGGGGAGTTGTGTTGCTGTATTACCTTTTACTTGCATATTTCTGTAAATATTGTGTCTATAGTGTAAATATCTGCTGTACATTGTGCAAAGCTGTAAATAGAGCTTCATCATTTAACTTCCAGCCGACTGAGTGCTAGTCTGGGTCATTTCACAAAGTGTGGGGGGGGCGGGGAACTCCCAAACCTTCACAGGGGTAAAGTAAATTGCTTATGTGTGTTTACTGATTGTGAATCCAGTAGATAATAATAACTAAAAAAAAAAAAAAGAAAAAAAAAAGAAATATTTACTAGTAAATTATACTTGCTAAAATCAGTTGCCAAAAGACCCTACAGCTGGCTAAAGGTGAGTATACAGGCGAGAAAAGACACAGGGGAGAGGCACAGCTGCAAACAAGAAGTTATTATGTGTTATGCATGGTCCTTAGCACAATGAAGACTATACACCTGATATAATATATATACATAATGCTTATGATTTATAACTCAACAGACTGTAACACTTCCAACAGTGCTGTAACAAATATGCTAACTGAAGATAGATGAAGGAGCTGCGCTGGCTTAGGTAAGAAGCAGGGACTTTAGGGAAGAGAAAGGAAGTTTGTGTCTTTTGGACACAGAAAGCTAGCAGAATGCTGCTTTAAGCAGGGGAGTCTCATGGGGAATTTACTGCCAGTCCTGCAAGCTGGCTTTATTTTCATCTCTGGGTCAGCACTCAGAGGATGGTATCTTGTTGTATAGAGCAAACACTTTTCGTGGCTTAAATATCCTAGAGGAGGAAAGTTAACTGGAAATAAATCTGGCTATTATACTAAAATCAGAGCCATCTTTATACATTTCTTTTAATTCCAATCTCACAATTAAAAGCTGAAATGCCTATGTTTCAGACTAATTCAGAATCAGTTTTGATTATTACTCCTAAAATTGCCCATTGTTGTAGAGAAGTCCAAAGAAGGTGATACATTTGGGGTATGTAATGTCTTTGGAAACAAGAAGTCCCAATAAAGTTGTGTGGACGTGCAGTTGCTGTGGGACCCATACTCAAAGAGACAGCTGGGGCTGTCACCTGAAACTGCTGAAGTCTCTGCAGGACCTGATGCAACACTGTGCTGGGGTTTGGAAAAGAATTCTTACTGCCAAACACAAATGATGCTCTTGGTTTTCCAGGACAACCTCATGGGTCTATCTCAATCACAGAAGAAATTTAATATCCGAAGATCACCTCAATGGGCAAATAGAGATGTCTAGTTTATACAGGCTCACACCATGTCTGTTTCTTGCTAGCAACTGAGTGCCAAAGGAGTGGAGTAATTACAAAACTACCTTAACCTGCCTCTGAATAAGGTGTCAAGAAATGATCTGGGCAATTACTGGTGGTGGTGGTGGTTAAAACATGGAGTATTTGTAAAGACAGTTTCCCTGGAAGCAGAAGACAGCACAATGGAGGTCCTGAGATAGTACAGGTCTGATGTTTTTAGGTTTTGTATATTTCATTAAAATGATTGGAGAAGTGTGGAGGCACTGCTGCCCAAATTGATTAAAAAAAAAAAAGAAAAAAAGAAGATATAAAAACAGTTTCTAAAAGACTGCACAGAATCTAATTTGAAATGTCTTTACTTTTCCATATGGAATATCCCTGAGTATTAAGTATCATTTGATTTCAAGTAGGTTAATGATTCTTGAAATCTTTAGGAGAAACAAAGACATTTAGGAAAAGCATATAGATCCATTTTATCCTTCTGACCACAGTGGTTATTCTGCCTTTGATTAACTAGAAAAGAAAATAAAGAGATGAAGTGAACAGAGATAATGTAATGTGTGATCAAAGAGCAAAGCAATGAAAAAAAGAGCAACAATCTGCCGTTAATACTAAGTAATGAAGTGAAATATTACCTCAGAGTTCAGAACAGAACACATGCTAGCAATCAGATAACTAAACAGTGAGCAATGAGGTGAATGTTAGTGTGCATATTTTTACTGGGAGAGGGAAAGTGCCAACGGAATACTGTAAGGAGACACCTGGCTCAGCTGGTTGGTGGCGTTTGTGTGTAAAATGGAAGCAAAAAAATCATAGACGTTGTTTTGCTCTCTTATTTTCTCTTTAAATGTACTATTTTTAAAACCTGTAAGTCACAGAGAGAGTTAAAAATGGTTCATGGAGAGTTAGAGAGAGCGAAGGCTAGCTGAGAAAATTAATTGTGAGCTGGACAGTATAGTCTGAAAATACCACGAGATGATCCACCTTTGTAGAGAAAGGAAGCTTTCCTTGACTTCAGTGTGCTGGTTTGAGGCTAATTAGAATATTTTAATAGAGAAAAATTACACTATAGGCTGTGAAAGGAAAACATCATGATGTGTACTTCACTCATACGCTTGCTATGTTTTGGGAAAAAGAAACCAAAATATAGATAAGGCATTCTCAGTCTGTCTCTCTCTGGGGACACAGAACACTGTCTGGGGTGGTCTAGCAGCTTCTGGCTCTGGCTTCTCCTTGCCTATTAATCTTCACTAACCACTTTTCTTCTAAGCCCCCTGGCCGATCCTCCTAATTCACCTTGCACATAAGGCAAACCTTGGGGTAAGACATAGGGGTGGGGAGAAGGTGGAAGGGTAGTTGGGAGCCCTTCCTGGGGTCTCTGATTTCTGGGAGGGGAGTTGTGTTTCTGTATTACCTTTAACTTGTCTATTTCTGTAACTGTTCCTGTCTATAGTGTATCTATCTGCTTATACATTGTGCTGAGCTGTAAATAGAGCTTCATTCCTTCACTTCCAGCTGGCTGAGTTCTAGTCTGGGTCATTTTACAAAGTGTGGGGGGCGGGGAACTCCCAAACCATCACACTTCAGGAATACATGGATATGCATGCAGAATCTATATCAACACTAAATATATGGCTTCAAATGTACATTTAATGGCATTTAATAGATTGATAGATGAATTATGGAGTGGTCAGAAAAAGGGCCAAAGAGAACTGAAAGATACACAGTATTGTTACTAGGTAGCCTACTTGGATATCCCAACTTATCAATTGATACAGCTTCTGCATAATTAATATGTCCCATTAAAAATCTAGTTCAAGCAGTTCTTCCTGGAATGGTGGAACAAAAGGAAATATGAAGTATCCTATTTGAATAACTTTTAAAAAAAAATCTTTCCAAATAAATTACTTTCTCAGGGCATCTCTNGGACCTTTTAAATAATCCTTCCCCAGCCTTCCTGTAGGCCCCCTTCAGATACTGGAAGGCTAATCTGGAAGATTTCTATGTTTTCCCACAAGGGTAGACATCCCTCAAGATCTGTCTTTCACTGTAGTATGAGATGCCTTCTGAACAAGTATCATAATGAATCAGAGGAGACATTAGACTGCAAACTATTATGATGACTTCTTTGGGTCCCTTCCAAACCCTAACATCCTGTGATCCTGTGATCCTATGAAGACTGATCCCACCTGAAAATGAATGCAGATGGCTTTTAAACTGCAATGCTGCTATTTTATTTTGACTGAAATTTCTAAAACAAACATCTGGCTGTGTCCAAATTAAACTTTTTCAGAATACTGTCTCCATTAAATATTTTGTAATTTCAGTTTCTTGTTGTGAATCAGTAAAAAAAAACCCAAAAGTTACAGAATTGGATGAAAAGAAAATATTACAAAAAAAGCATTTTAAGAAAAAAAAATCTATTCAAATTTTAGAAAGCAATCAAAACATACATTGTAGCAATACAAAACCACATTAATGATTCAGAAAAATCCCTGTCTTTTACAGATTCACAGACTGCAGTGGGTTAGAAGGGACCCTCAAAAGTTATCTTGTCCAACCCCCCTGCACTAAGCAGAGACACCTCCAACTAGATCAGGCTGCCCACAGCACAATGAGGATGAGAAGGGAATGCTACATGACAAATGCAAAGCAAAGAGACAATGATCTTTTAATTCTCTTCCAAGGCTCAAATATAAATGGGTTCTATGCTAATATTTCACAGTGCTGCAAAAGAGAGCAATGTATTATTTTTCTGTAGTAAGATGATGGAATGTCATACCATAAGGCAATTTATGGCAAAAGGGATGACCCAAGGAATGACTTTGGTCTTGGGAACACTTGTATGCCAGAAATGGGATAGCATACAGACACCTCCTGGGCTCATCAGAACAACATCAGCTCTTGTTGTTCTCTATTACCCCTGACTGACACAATTAAACCAGGGGAGAGAATTTCTGGACTCTCCTGGCTGCTGCCCCTCTTAACATCATTCTTAATTTCCCCCTTAAACTAGCCTTTTCCTCCTCCCTGTTTGTAGGGTTCCCTTTAGGCTCAGATTTTTTTTTTTCCCCCCCATTCACTCTGGAAAAGTACAACCCAAATACTGAGCAAGATGGCTATGCAGCACTCGACAGTGATTAAAGAGCAGAGAATTGTCTGGGGACACAGCATTTAAAAGGATGTGCTCTGGCCAAGCAAGCTGGGTAGAGTGTAGCTGAGCGGAGATGTTTGGGAAACAAGATCTTTGTGGGATGATAGAGTTAAGCAAGTGCTGTCTGGAGGAAAATGGCATAACAGGAACTGTCTACAAATAATTAAAGGCATGTCATAAAGTAGGTCATTTTTTGGATTAATCAAAGAAGACCGAGGAACTCATTTAACACGTAGAAGGGAAAATTTAGGTTACACATTAGGCAAGTTTATACTGTATAGAGTATCTGAACAGGTCAGAGTTCCTATACAAAACGGAGCGTGCCATCACTAGCTTACAGTGAAAAACTGGTCAAGAAGTCTTTCATTTCTTCGGGTGACTTAGAAATAATTAAATAAACCCTGTGCTTTGTAAGAGCAAGTAGCAGGTGACCTCTAGAGGTCATCTCAAGCCCAAGCAACTCTGCCGCTGCAGTATCCCATGGATTTTGTTAAAAGGCAACCGAAAAATGACTAATTTGCACCTTTGCATTGCACACAATCACACGGTATTTTTAACCGCCATCTAGGTACTTTAGAATTTTACCACCGCATATACAAACCACTCATTTTCATAAATAAAATTTTGCTTCAAAGACCTCTACGTAAGGGACATTAGGGTAGCCTTACAACACAAACAGAAAACGGTGACTTATGGGCATGAATGAATGCAAAGCCAGATTGTGAAATAACACATTTGGGTTTGCAAATTACAACTTCTGCAAGGCTGTACAAATTGGATAAAAATGGCTGTAATCCTGAATTGTGCGTGACAGTGAC
Organism: Eubucco bourcierii; assembly: GCA_013396675.1. Lineage (NCBI taxonomy): Eukaryota > Metazoa > Chordata > Aves > Piciformes > Ramphastidae > Eubucco > Eubucco bourcierii. The sequence continues at coordinate 540,827 of VWZE01025971.1, read as the reverse complement.
TACCTAGTCCCCAGTCTTTGTAATATGCATTGTGGTGAGATGATCATTCCCAGCATGCTGCAAAGCTCAGTCCCTGGCAATTGGCACTGGATGTCGCATATTTCCATCCATTAAAAAAGATTTCTAAGAAGCTACTTCCCCCCCAAACATTTAATGTTCTTTTCTTTAGAGATCTTATGAATTTCTTTCTTATTTCTAATGAGGTTTTGTGGACAATGGGAACAGACTTTTTTCTTTTAAGTGCTGCCTGTTCCTCCCAAATGCATATTAGTCAGTGACAGTTTTAGCAATTGCAGTTTTGTCAAGGTAGAATCTTGTAGATGCTTCAACTCATTATTTTAAAATAGCATTCCTAATTACCTATCCAAATCGTTTCTTGAGTTTGGCATAGTATTAGCTACAAAGGCCAGAAGGGCTGCTAATTAGCTGTTAATTAAATCTAAAGGTCTGATAGTTCCTATGAATATGGTTCCAGCGTTAAATCAGCACTCCATGGTGTGCACAGCAGCAGGAATGAAGAACTGCTCTCAAAGGCAAAAATCCATCAGGAGATGAAGGTGTGACAATTCTCTATCCCTGCATCCACATTCAAGTGGCTGGGGTTTATCTATTTTTGGTGGTCAGCAGCAATAAGACAAGGAGCAAGAGCTACAAACTGGAACATAGAAGGTTTCACCTCAACATGAGGAGAAACTTCTTTACAGTGAGGGTGACAGAGCCCTGGAACAGGCTGCCCAGAGAGGTTGTGGAGTCTCCTTCTCTGGAGACTTTCAAAACCCACCTGGACGTATTCCTGTGCGAACTACCTGATGTATTCCTGATGCTGACTTGGCAAAGGGGTTGAACTCGATCTCTGGAGGTCCCTTCCAACCTCTAATGTTCTGTGATTCTGTGATTTGTGATGGATGTATCACAAGGTGGAGGTTTTAGGAAGTGGATTTGACTGCTCAGGAAAGGACATAAGTAAGGCAGCCAGGTCAGTTTGGGGTTTTTTTGTCATCAAAATTCTGCTAGATGATAAAGATCCTCCCCACAATTAGATCAAAAATAGAGTTGAACTAACTGTATGACTTAGCCTGATTCACCTGTTTTACATCAGTTTTTAATGGTACCAGTACCTATATTAGTGACATGAGTACAGAATGAACTACAAACCCCAAGTACAAGCACAGTAAAATATAACTCTGATAATCTAACTTTCTGGGCAGTTTAAGTTGGGAAGATTTTTGTTCCAGCAGCCTGAAATCTATCCATACCTTTGTGGTCCAATACAGCTTCATCTACAGTGGTCAGAATGCGTCGAGTTACTTTTTGTAGCAGTCTTTCTCAGCCGTTCTGTTGCTTTGGTACTGTTCAAGGGAGAATGGGGCACCTTACTGCTCTCTACAACTACCTGAAAAGAGGTTGTAGTGAGGTGGGGATTGTTCTCTTCTGCTTAGTATCAGGTGATAGAATGCGAGGAAACGGCCTGAAATTGTGCCAGGAGAGGTTTAGGTTGGGCATTAGGAAAAATTTCTTTCCTCCAAGAGTTGTCAGGCATCAGAATAGGTTGGCCAAGAAGGTGGTGGAGTCACCATCCCTGGAGGTGTTCAAGAAACCTGTGGACATAGCACTTTTGGGGTGTGATTTAATGGCCATGGTGGTCTTAGGTTGACCATTGGACTTGATGATCTTGGAAGTCTTTCCCAACTGAAACAATCCTATGATTCTATAGAAATACCATCAAGCCTGAGCCTGTTCCTGAATGGATACTCACATCGTTGCACTCAGCTGTCATGCCAGAAAGAAATCCTGCTCAATTATTTAACCTCCCCCCTCCCAGTAGTGCATAGTTTTGTTATTTATTTTTTCATTAGAACATGGAAAGGTTCAGGGTTTGCAATTTTCATCTTCACCTACCAATCTATAACAGCAGTGTCAGGTGGTGATAATGAAACAAGAGCTTTCAGGGTGTCAGAAAAAGGTAGCTTCAGGATAATCAGCATTGTTTTCCAATCTGGAGCATGAAATCAAGCTGCTTCTGTTTACCATTGATACAGGCAGTTTTGTTGTTGCTAAATAAATATAATGTGTATAACCTTTTGCAGCATTTAAATAATGGATAGATCAACTGGTATTTACTCCAGTAAAGCACCAGGCCTTATCAAATAAATGCCATCTTCTAGAGGCCAAACTGCTAAAGCCAATTATAACATGAAATCAGTTTTAACAACACATTTAATTCTGCCAAAATAACCTAACAAAAGACAACTTTAAATAAATACATTTGGCTCAGATAGAAATTCTTTATGATACTTGGATTAACTTTCAGATTTTGGAACAAATTTTTTCTCCTTTTTATTTTTCCTTTTCATAATGCCTTTCATTTTTGCCACGTGCAAAGCACTACAGATTAAGGCACATAAAGAGTAATGGCATTCTAGAGTGGAATAAAAGCACTCTTTACCAATCTGAAGTGTGGTAGAGTGATTAAAGTCAGTGGGCTGTGCCACTGGAACAACATACCACAAGTAGAAAATTATTCAAGAGCAAAACACTTTTCTTACGGCTGAGCCTAGAGAGGAAAAGAGCTTTCCTGGATGAAAACAAGAAGGAAAATATGCTAATAGCTCTGTTAAAATGCTCAATCTGGTTTTGGTAGACAATTAAGGTGAAGAAAACTTGTCCCTGCAAAACTGCTTATTTTCTTTTTAGCTTTTCTTTAGAAATTACTGCCCCCTTGAGATTTATGTGGAAATTAATTCAGCTTTACTATTTTTGTACACCTTTTACAAAAGTACAAACTGTTGCCATATCTGTAACTGTTTTTTTGCTATCTGCTGTTGCATAATCAAGAGTGGGTAAATCAGCATCTCTACATTTTCTCTCCCTTGTGTTAGCAGAAGCTGAAATAGTGACTAGGGAAATGAAATTCTATCTGTATTACAGGGTGCAAATGTAGGTTAAATTCTGCCTCCACTATCCTTAGACCTAACTATAAGAGGTAGTTTCCAGAATTAGAGTTCTCATGTGAAGAACTGGATATCACTGGTAGTTTAGAAAGATAAAATAAGGTACATTTCCTTACCTCTTCTAGTCCATTTGAAGCCCAGAAATCTTTTCAATCAAGAAACTGATTTGCAGCTCCACGTATTTCACATTCTAGGACAAAAAACTAAGTTCCTTTCCCCCCTTTCCCTGTCTTTGGAACCTGCACTACAGTACTGATTAGTGGAAGAATTCACGTGTTCCTCTTGCCAATCCTATTGCCAAAGATGCAAAACCCCACCCAACACCTACAACCAGGTAAGTAGCCTTGTGGATTTCAGTGACACAGTATGAATATTTGCAGTTACACAGTTATCTGATCTATTCAAGACAAAGAAATAAAGAAATGGATGACAGCATCAGGATAAGTGCCTTAAAAATACATGGCCAGCAAGGGAACTTTAAATTAGGTCTTAAGAAATGACAGCAGCAACAAAGGCTAATAACATTGCTTGACTAAGATCTGGGCAAAGAGATGCTAAAAGCAAAAGGTCCAGGCTGGGGCTGGGAGGGTTTTCATAAAACAGAAGATTGATTTCCAGGAAGAAAAGAATTCAGTTAGAGAAAATGGATGAATCTTTTTTGTGAACACGTTTTGGCTTACTGAGTTTGGATAAATGAAAGCAATCAGAAGAAATATTTACTGCTCTTCTTTCCCAGGCAAGATTTCTGAGTGAAAAACACTTTAGAATCATTAACTAATTGCTGTTACAGTTCCCCAGTACAGGCCAATTCTGAGATCACAGAGGAAGAATATCTTCCACTAAAAAGGAACTTGGCAGTAAGAACTTTTCCTGGGAAGGAAGTTCCTGATCCTGGTGGAAAGACTGGATCAATAAGATCTAAATATTACCGTAAGACATTCTGGGTGCATTAAATGACAAGGAATTTCCTAGCACATCCAAATGAGTGCTGACTGAGCATCATCTTCCTGAAGTCAAGTCAGCTGCTCAGCATGTTTCTCTATGCTGAAAATGTCACTTGGCATATGAGTAAGTATCTGAACTTGGTTGGTCCTAGAAATAGTGACTCAGTCTGAGGTCACAGTCATGTATTTCTTAAGGCTATGGAGCATTGATTTAATGACACAAAACTCCCGCCAAAACCCACAAGTGTCAAAGTAATTAGACAACAGCTAATGCCACCTTGATACACAACAGATTGTTTCAAGATCCTTGTCTCAGTTCTTATGGGATCTTTTCTTCTGAATATTAGGGGAAAAGGTGTCAAACCTGACAGCCTACACTCTGTTGGAACAGGCTGCCCAGAGAGGTTGAGGAGTCTCCTCCTCTGTATACATTCAAAGTCTCCTGACTGCATTCCTGTGTGACCTACTCTAGGTGATCAAGCTCTGGCAGGGGAGTTGGACTGGATGACACACAAGGTCCCTTCCAATCCCTAACATTCTGTGATTCTGTGGGCCTGCTGCAGCAGGAGTAAGGAGATTTCACAATTCGGAACAAAAATGTTCTTGTATTTCTGCCCCTCAGGTCCCTTCCCTTACAGAGCAACCATCCCTTGCACTCTGACAAAACCAAGAAGCCGAGAAATGTGTCCCAGAGGTTTTCTGGCTAAGTTACCTTCCTGATAGACCTCTAAAAATTTCTGAAAAAAACTCACACACATTCAGAACTGACTTTCTAGGATGAAAATGTTGAAGTGCATTATATTTTTTTTTGGAGTGTGTTGCAGGTTACAGTCTGCCGAAACCAGAGTTCAACAGCTTTTAGATTTATCACTTGGATTGTGCAGTTGTCAGATCTTAATAATTGGAGTGCTCTTTATTGTGATGGATCTTCTGTGAGGAAAACTCATAGCACTGCACAAAATGCTTCTGGTAGTTGAATGAATTGCACTCTTCCTTGTGAGTAAGTAACAAATTAGTAGCTAAATCTCAGACCACATTATATAAATATTACACCTAATTAGTTGCTGTTGTAAGGAGAAAAAGACTTTTAAAAGTTTCACATTAAACAGATAAATTTTGCTAATTGACTCTTATTTTGGATAATTTGCTTCACTTCCTTCAACAAATCACCTAAATTGTGTAATTCTCAGGTTTTTTATTCGATACATCACTAAGTCTCTGATCATCATCAAATTTTGCTGTTAATTCCTCTTCTTTTTCTGCTTATTCTCCTAATTTATTTTCTGCATCTTGCATTCTCTGATCTGTACTTAAATTTAAAAAATAAAAACAACCCCCAGATTATTTTAATTATCAAATCCTATCAGTTTGCAGTGATGTTATAATACACATAAAGTGAGTATATTCCAGATCATTGAATGAAAGATTTGATACGAATTACAAGTTGGAATTTATGAAAGTTCCAAATTAAGAGTTTGAGGAAATTGTGCTAATGTTTTACCAGTTCTACTAATTTACTAGAATTTTAATTAATGCCTTTATCTGTGGACTGGATATTAGGAAGAAATTCTTTACAGTGAAGGTGGTGAGACACTGGAACAGGTTGCCCAGGGAGGTTGTGGCTGCTCCCTCCCTGGAGGTGCTCAGGGCCAGGTGGGATAAGGTCTTGAGCAACCTGCTCTAGTGGAAGGTGTCCCTGCTCATGATCCTTAAGGTCCCTTTCAACCCAAATCATTCCATGATTCTACAATCTAGAAGCATTTTAGTAAAGGAGTAGTGACACTTGCAGGCAGTTATTGTATCATGTTAATCAAAGGGTTTGAGATTCAATTTCATTACTGATAAAATGCAGAAATACTGCTGAAAGACCAAAGCATCTAAATGAAAAGGTCAGAGAAAAACCAGCAGCAATGAGATCCTACTTTGCAGGTTTTCTGGAAATAAGCAACGAAATAAACAGGGCTTATTCTGTGCATGTTTGCAGGACAGAGCTTTAGGTAATGAAAAAGCACCAGAAATAAAAGGCAAACTGAATATGCTGAGAACTCTCTATTATCCTGAAATGGGTTTTTATTATATCTTCTAAACTATTAGAAGGTTTAACCTCTTGGGAAATTTAGTTGTAAAAAAAAAAAAAAATTTAAAAAAAAGAAGAAAAAAAAAAAGGCATCAGCCAGCTTCTCTTTTCCAGTCAGGGATTCCTCTCAAGAAACTGTGTAGCTCCTGGCTTTGATCTTTGTCCCATTATTTCAGTCTCATGCTTCCTCTCAAAGAGCCTGATAATATCCACTTCACGATAAAAATAATTTAACTACCAAATGAGAACTCCCCTGATAAATGCAGAGTTTCTGGATGTTATTAAAAACATGATAGAGTGCAATAAAATTTACAACAAAACACATGCTTTGGATGCCTAAAATAAGCAAGGCAAACTGTATGACAAAATGAAGGATTAAAAAGGGGAGATGGGACAAAAGCAAGCATGGTAAATACGAGCAAGAGTTCCAGTACCATCACCTTTCAAACAGTAGCTTAAGATTTGGTATAAACTGGAAATGGAAAAATGAGTTTGTTAACAGTGAGGAAGTCTGGCACCCAAGACGCTTTTACAGCCAAGATACAGTTATTTTCTGTCCTAAGTTTCGTAGTAGGAACCCTAAAAACATGATGGTAGTGGGAGCTCAAGCAGTAGATTTTTGAGGTGAGTGTCACAGGTGAGGTGGGCTTAGTGTCCTGAAAAAGACGGCAAGAGAGAGAACTGGCACAAATTAGCTAGCTCAGATGATGATCATAATGAAGTTTAATAGACTAGTCCTAAAGTGACAAGTTATTTTTGACATGTAGTGGACAGCTGAGGAAAAGCAAATTAGGAAGGAAGTGCTGAGCCAGCAATTTGCTATTTCGTGCTGCTTAATTAATTACTTAATTCCTGCCAGAACGGGGAGGAATCATACTGCTACTTAAGGCAGAGGCTGCCTGACACCACCGAGTGGAGCAGGCACTTTTGACAAGTCTTGTAACTTCTCTCTGAGAAGTTTTTACACTTCTGCCAGAGGTTTTGCATAATCTGATTCACTTCACTTGCTCTGATCACTTCAGAAGGGAAGGAAGGATATTCACCTGTCTGTCATATTAAAAGATGACAGTTGGGTTTTTTCCCCAAATTGAAGATGACACAGAAAGACAAAGTGCTGGAAGCAGTCGCCAAAAAAGCCACAATCTTGACTTGTGAGGGAACTGTAAGAGTAAGAGTCCTAGGACAAATCTTGGCTGAAAACTCAATTCCTTTCTTGAAAGACTTACTGAGAGACCAGGAGAAATGAAAGCACAAGGACAACGTTTTGCTTAGGCCTTTGTTCAACTCATTGGAAAGCTCAAAGTGAAGAAACCCAGACATTTGCTTTGAAGCAGAACTACTTCCAGTAGTACATGTGCTGTACTACACATGCTGCTGCTGTAGTGGGGTCAGATGGACAGACAGCTACACAAACCAGCCATGAGCACAGACTCCTGTTCTAGCCCAAAAATAACTGAAGAAGTTGAGCAGGAGTGATATCTTTCAGCAGATGCTTGCAAATTTCTGAGCAGGGTGCAGAGCTGCTTAGCTGCAACAGACATTACTGAGAAGAGTTTTACTACTGGAGCACACAAACTGCTTGACTTAAGCTTTTAAATTACATTACATCTCTTTATGCTGGTGCCTGGGTAGCATAGTCATGCAGTGCTTTTTAAATGCCTAGGAAAAAAAATCTCCTATGTTTGTGAAAATGTTCACCAGATCAAAAAAAAAAGGTTGCTTTTTTGGGTTTTGGTTTTGTTTTTTTTTCCCCCCTGTCTTTCTTTATGAAAGAAATAATCTTTTTAAATGTGAAAAGGCAGGTTTATGGTAAAAGAACTATATACCATTGAATATAAATGTTGCAGTGACACATAAAGTCCCAGATTCTAATGTATATTCCCAGGTGTATCCAAGGGCTTTAGTATTTGAAAATCTTTTTCTAGTCCTATTTCCTTCCAGACCTCTCAACAGACATAACTGAGGAGAGAGCTGCACAGAGTGCACTTTTATGAGGTGTTAGTAGAGCTGTGTGCAAACTCCAAGCAGTTATACTTGTACATCACCATTCCCCCATGAGCAGAGGTTGAGGCAGCTGCACTTGCTCAGGCCTGGGAAAGGAAGGGTAGTGACCATGGTGCTGCTACCTTCGCCAACCAAATAGGAGCAGATAGAGCAGAAGTGACCTGACTTTTCTTTGAAATACACAGTGATAGGCTGAGGGGACAACAGACACAGGTCACAACACTGGAAACATTAGGTAACAGGGAAAAGAGAAAGTTCACAATGAGAACAAAGAGATACTGGGACGGTTATCCAGACAAGTGACTGAATCTCCATCCTTGGAGATATTTCTACTTGATTGGGCATGGCTTTAAGCAAGCTGATCTAACTTGGCTCTGCTTTGAGCAGGCATTTGATCTAGATGGCTTCCAGAAGTCCCTTCCAACTTAGCTGTGATCCCATGGAAGAGAGAACGCAATTTGGGAATCAAAGCAAGTAAGACCTGCAGATATGTTGATGCTAATTACACTTCAAAACACAAACCTTAACTTCATTGTTCACAGCTGGCATTTAGAAAACTGTCTCTGCTTGAATGACAAAATTTTTATGGGCCAAGTCCTGCCCTCAGTCACCCAGGTACCTTTCCACTGACTCCTCTGGACACTGGAACTAGTTTAAGTAGGATATAAATTAGTTCAGTAAACATGGAGTGCCACCAGATCAATTTATCCTGGTGTATTTATACAGTGTCATTTCATAAGTAAATGATATGGAGCCCGACACTGATACATTAACTTAGAAGGATTTCAGTGAATTTACCATTTTAAATTCAGTTCACCATAATCAAGAAAGACAGAAGGTAACCTTGAAAGATTTCCAGAACAGAAAATAATATAGTTCAAGAAAGTAGTCTTCATGGAAAAACCTTTACTGACAACTAGCAATCACAGATGGCTGCTCCTTGGAATGTTTGCAATTAAGCTAGATGAAATATCTTTATTATACTAATTTCTATATGAATATGTGAAGATTTGCCTGTTCGTAAGGTGTACAAAGGCTCCAGCAAACAACCATCCCAGTTAAAATGACACAGTATTTGCCACACTGAGTTGTTACTGCACGATAATTACTAGAAATGAATGTAACATTCTAAATTGTTGCTCTTTCATGATATGGTGCTCTGAGAATGGCTACAGCACATTTCTAATCAACGCACTTCATCCTGTGGAAATTCTGCTGAATATATTACTTGGCCTGAGGCATTAAGGCCTCAAGGACCCATGCCCAAGTGGCAGGTGGGGTTTTGGATCTAAGCAGCAACCATGTCCAGGTCAGTTACAAAACGAAAACTCCCTGCACTGACCACAACAAACTCCTCAAATCTGAGGGATTTGCCTTTGCCAGTGACCTTTCGCCAAGCCCTGGATACGTCAGAATAAATTATTAAAGGGCAGATGCTCCTATCTGAACAGATAAGTGACTCTCTTTTTTTCCCTCTCATTTCGGTCATGTATAGATCTCATATCAAATTTACTGGGATAATTCCACCAAAGTGTGAAATTCAAAATACTTTCAAGGCAATAAAGATGTTTGGGGAAAATAGCCTTGACTCTTCCAGTCTCTCCATCCATGGGGAAGCAAAGTAGTATGATAATTTCAGCAGAAGGTACTCTTCCTTGAATTTGAGTCTTCTCTGTCCTGTGCCAATTAGCACTGCTCTGCCTTTTCCCCAGCGAGGCTCAGATGGTTTGCTGGATTTTACTTCATTCCTTTTGAGTGACAGTAAAAAGCAGAAGTAATCCCTAAGTCCAAATACCCATACCAACAATGAGTTCAGGGTAAGATTTGTAACCTTTAGAATGTGCTCCTTTACCTCCCTTTTTCTTCTTGTGGCTGAGTTAAATACTGAGGCAAACTGCTATTCATAACCTCAAAATTAAGAACCTCTTTTAACTACTCTGTGCAAACATAGACTCATAATAAGTAGACTTGCTGCACTGTTTCACTTCTATTTCACATATTCATTTGCTTTCCATACAGCTTTTAGGTTTTGTGAAATAAAAGTCAAGTTCTGGAAAAGAAGAGATTTCTGAAGGAATATTAATTTAGTTAAAGACCATAAATACCTTTAAAAAACAAGCTAAAAAAGAAAACCCAACAATGCATTCAGCAGCACAAATGAATGAGTTCTGTGAAATGCAAATTCAAAGGATGCTAGAAGTTGTTTCTGACGCATCCACCAGCATGCCACGACGATTTCATTTGGTAAACTCCTATATGTAAAGTATTATTGTTTGAGCCCTCAGTGAATACACTCATCAGTGATAAACCTACAGGTAATTGGAAACACCTGACATTTATGCTTCCAAAGGCATGAGGAGTAACCAACACCCTTTACAACCCAAATACATCCCATGAAAGGGAAGCAGTCAAAACACCAGGACACATACTAAATACAAAACATACCAAGTAACCAGATAATTTCCTACAGTAAAAAAGCATCATCAATCCCTCTCCACACTCTGTTTAGCAGTCACATTTCCTTACTATCTGTGTTTCATAGTCCCAGCTTCAGAATCATAGAATCATAAAATGTCAGGGGTTGAAAGGGACCTCGAAAGACCATCTGGTCTGGTCCCCCTGTCAGAGCAGGATCATATAGAACAGATCACACTGGAACACATCCAGGTGATTCTTCAGTATCTCCAGAGAGGGAGATTTCACAACCTCCCTGTGTAGCCTGTTCCAGTGCTCTGTCACCCTCACAGCAAAAAAGATTCTCCCTCAGATTCACATGGAACCTCCTATGCCTAAACTTCCACCCACTGCCCCTTGTCCTGTCACTGGGCATCACTGAGAAGAGCCTGGCTGCATCCTCCTGGTACTCAGCTCTTACATATTTATAAACATGAATAAGATCACCCCTCAGTCTCCTCCTCTCCAAGCTAAAAAGCCCCACCTCCCTCAGAAGGCAAACAGTATCTCTCTCTGGATTTATGCATCTGAACATGATGACCCAAAGCATGCCAGGGGGAAACACAGGTGCTTTGGAAATTGCTTAGCACTTTGCAAAACTGGAATCACTGAAGAGTTCCCAGGCAAGCACTCTGACAGTGTGAAGAATGGAAGATCATCCCTACAGAGTACATCTGGGCTGCCAGCATATGTGGCATACTTAATTGAAATCAGTCTCATTTCGATAATTTGGGTTGGTTTTTTTGGTTTTTGTTTGTGATTTTTGGTGGGGTTTTTTGTTGTTGTTTTTTTTTGGGGGGGTGTTGTGTGGTTTGTTTGGTTTTTTTTTTTCATAGCTGGGTTTTGAATTTCTGTCACATTCATTCTCTTTACTATTGGAAATGCTTATTCCTGCATAATGTTCAAGGGAAATCAGAAATATTTTGTGTGAAAAAAGGGGATTCAAATGCCTAAGGGATTTCTCACATCCCATCAGACTAGAACACGAGATCCAGGCCCATGGAGAAGCCAGTGACCCCAAATTCCTCCCTTTGAGACCAAATTTTAATATGCTTGGTTTAATCAATTTAAGTGTTTTAATGACACTTGTTCATACCTGGATTGGACATCCCAAGAGAAGGGCTCCTCTGAAACAGTTTAAATTGGGAAGCAGCCTTCCTTCTAAAATACAAGACCAGTGGCTTTAATTTGGTTCCATTTTTAAACAAATGAAAACCTCCAAGCTAGCATTTGCTTTTAGCTGACACCATGCAGATGCCATTAAAACAAAAGAAAGCTGCCAGCGTTTCCCATGGCCCACTGATAATTGCTTTCATTGCCTTATCATGAGGAAGATTCAGCATCACCTCACACCCAGGTTTCTCAATATAAAGATTAATGGGTCTGCAGATGCCAAGTGCCTAATCCCTACAGGTAAGGAGGTGTCTGTGTTGCCCAGCAGTAATTCTTCTGGGTAACTAGGTGGTGCTAATGGGATCTCAAGAGAATCCTGTTTTCCTAGATCAGGAGTAAGTGATCAATAGCAAAATATTATTTAGAGCCTTGTCCACAAGCACAGAAAGAATAAAGCAAGAATTTTAGGTTGTGAACCTGAGAAGCTCTTCTGAGGCACATTTTATTACCCATATATCCTCTGCTCAGGTTTTCCTTGAACTTCAGGGGATTATGGATAAATCATGAGGAGAACGCAAATGTTGCTTTAGCTTTTTCAAAGCATAAATGAAAAGTTCTATCACTGGGGTATGTTAGGAAGCAGAAGAGATGACTAAGCCCTGCAGTTCTGGTACATTAAGGGGAGGACTTTCCTGAAGTAGGAAAACAATACTCTATTAAAAAAAAAAAAAAAAAAAGTTATTAAAGCAGACAGGAGAATACTTCTTTATTTGACTGTTAGTTTAGATCATAATTGGGATTTTGTTTCTGTCTAATACTGATTTTTAAGAAGATCTGTGGGTTTTATGAATTTAGAATAACAGTTATATTTCAGTGGGTCTCATTCTAATTCCAAAAAGAGTTCCAGGGCAATAAACTCGGCAGAATGTCACCAGACAGGGCTTCAATAGCTTCAGCTGTTAGCTCAGGGTGCAGGCATTGCAGCCTTTCATAAGGAAATACACTGTGCCATGCCTTCTTGCAGAAGCAATAAGGTATGCCTTCAAAAAGAAACCTTCAGCTGCTGGCATGACAAGAATTAGTTAAGAAGCAAGGCAGAGCACGCTAACGAGGACTAATTATAAAAAATAAATGATGGCGTACAAAGAGTAAGCAGCCCTTTTTTTTTGCTTCAGAAAAAGCTTTTCTAATTAAAAGTAAATAAACTTGCATTTGACAAAGAAGACCAATTCCTGTAACAGCTATATTTATTATCACCCTCACTTTCGTGCTTTCAATAGAAAACTCAAGTAGAAAGGGGTTCAGATGTCATCTCCAGGGAGACATAATGAGCTGATGGGTTTCAGGAAGACATCGTTGCTTTTCCTTCCTGTTGCCATGGGCTTTGGATGATGTCCGTATCGAATTATATAAAAAGAAAACCACAACAGTGCTACTTATTGCTTAAAATGTCCATATTATTTGATTAACCACTGGAACAAAGAACTGGACTGTTAACAGTTTTCTGATAATCAGATAATATATCCAGTGTGTGGAAGGAGGAACTATTTTCAAATGCTCTAAAGTGAAGAATTCTTTTCTGTGTGTCTCATGGTTTGAACTGAGAGTAGTCTGCCAGTGCTTGGGCTGACTCTCTTTGATAGCCAGTTCCTCCAGATTTAAGGGAAGGCTTTTGAAGTTGCTGTGGAAGTGCATTTTGAGCTCTTGCTGGTTTCTCCTGGGTGAGAAGCTCCATGAGCCAGCAATGAGCTCTTGTGGCCAGGAGGGCCAATGCCATTCTGGGGAGTATTAGAAGGGCTGCAGTTAGTAGGTCGAGAGAGGTTCTCCTGCCCCTCTATTCTGAGGCCTCATCTGGAATACTGTGTCCAGTTCTGGGCCCCCCAGTTCAAGAAGGACATAGAAGTGCTTGAGAGAGTCCAGCACAGAACCACAAAAAACAATTAAGGAAGTTGAACATCTTCCTTATGAGGAGAGACTGAGGGAGCTGGGGCTTGTTAGCTTGGAGAGGAGGAGACTGAGGGGTGACCTCATTCATGTTTATAAGTATGTAAGGGGTGAGTGCCAGGAGGATGGAGTCAGGCTCCGCTTGGTGATGCCCAGTGACAGGACAAGGGGCAACGGGTGGAAGTTGAGGCATAGGAGGTTCCGTGTGAATCTGAGGGAGAATTTTTTTGCTGTGAAGGTGACAGAGCACTGGAACAGGCTGCCCAGGGAGGTTGTGAAGTCTCCCTCTCTGGAGATACTCAAGAACCATCTGGATGTGTTCCAGTGTGATCTGCTCTAGGTGATCCTGTTCTGGCAGGGGGGCTGGACCAGATGATGTTTTGAAGTCCCTTCCAGCCCCTGACATTCTATGATTCTATGATTCTACTGAAGCTTTATCAATATTGGAAAGTCTGTTGTGCATAAAAATTCTTTGTATATATTTGGTTATACAGAACTTACAGAATTCGTTTGTTTTTATGTTTTGTTTTGTTTTGTTTTGTTTTTTTAAAGTTAAATACAAGTCTTTTTCCCCATCAAAACTCAGGTCTTTGAGGGGAGAGAAATCTGTTGTCTGTACCTGCTGTAAAAAGGCAACTTTAAAGAAGCTTTTTCCCTGATGTTTGTTTTTCCTCCCTCCTTTTCAGAGATTGAGGAACTAAAACCCAAAACACTGCATCTGAATTGCCCAAAACTGTGCATCTTGGTGTCAAGAAACACTGGAGATTTTCATGACAAAGCCATCATTTCAACCTCATGTAAAATGGTGCCCCACATTAGTCTTATTTCTCCCTGAGTTAGGTCCTTCTCATTGTTTCAATTCTCCTTTCAAGTATTCCTTGTCACTACTCTTACAAACTTCATTGCCCCACATTTGGTCTGTTGTGCTTAGAGAACAGTGGTGACTTCCAGTCTGTGATCCCCTTCACCCTACGTCCCACCTGCTGCATGCTTCTGAACAGCTACAACATCCTGGTGTTTCATGCCTCTGAGAAAAGGCACATATTTGACTCTGCAATATGGCCTAGCATGTTACAGCTAAGGGAACAAACACACAAATCCCATTTCCAAGAAGCAAATTCTTTGTTGAAGTACTCAGTGCTAATTACCAAACACCAAAGACAAAATAACCCTCTCACTGCATCATGGACTGCATGAGACGCTGGAGGAGATCTTTACCTGGCAGTCACCACAGAAGTATTGAATGTTTTGAATACTGAATATTTTGAATATATTGAATATTTTGGGTCTGACTTGCGATATATCAAACATTTCACTGAGACCATGGAAACCATCAGAGCCCAGCCAAGAGAACTATCTGCTTTCAGCTATTTTAAGGGTTATCTGTCCAGTGAGGGTCCAAACATCAGATAACCTATGAGAAATCCACGTAGAAACACTGCAGAAAGTCTCTAATCCAGCAGGTGCAAAGGGCTTTAAAATAATTTGTCTCCCATACTACTTTTACTGAATTGGATTTGAAAACTGCTGTGCTACCTCCATGTTTTGTAAGTAATTTCAGGACAGAAGACAGATGTAGCCAAGGCTCCAATGATCCTAAGTCCTCCAGCTTCTTAGGTTTTTTTCCTAAAGCTATAGCACATCCAGAGTGTTACTCTAGCAAGAAAACAGGGCAGTAAAAATGTCGACATCTTTTTTCCCCACTACATATTTTAATCCCATATCTGTAAATCAAACTGCTCTGCTTCTTCCACCTTTTCTGATGTGCCTATTTCCTATCTGATAACTGCTTCTGATCCTCATTTTTCCACTTGGCAATATAACACATTCAGAAATGAATATTAATGTCCTTGAACTTGCCATGACCACACATAAAAGTAAAAAAGTCCAAGAAAGGTACCAGTAGAAAATTAACATAAGGTCACACTGAACTTCTGGAGATACTAAGATTTTCTTGTATATAAAATGAGATTACATTGTATACTTGAGGTTAAATTACTTTAAGCTTTAAACAAACAAACAAACAACCCCAAAAACCCCAAACCAAAACCCACCAACAAAACAAACATGTGCATTCTGTAAGATAGTTTAAAAGCAAGGGTTGTTTTGTTTCCAACCAACATTCACTTGTAAGTGACACTTCAAGTTGTGCCAGGATATATACATCATAACTAAATACTTGGTATAGGTATTATAATTTTCAGTTTCAATTGGAATTAAGGTTATAAAAGCTCAAGCAGAGATCTAGAGGCTTGGTTGCATGCTATGTGAGTAGTCGTTCCCCTACTCCATCACGATCTAGTGAAAATGGAGGTTGCTTCTGTAGTGTTAAATCAGAGTTAAGAAAGAGGCCAAAGTTCCATACTCTAAGACTTCCTCCACAGGCTAGCCCTGTGTGCCCTTAGCCCTCCCCTCTGATTTCATGGCTATCTTCAAGCCAGGCCACTAAAGGACCACTTTCTTCCTGTGGATCTCTTTTGACCTTATTTTCAGTCTGGCCAGAAACCGCTTTCTGTTGCACCTAAAAAAGCTAAGGCGAGCAGAACATGAAGGTACATGAATATGTAACACCCATTCCTTCTTCAGGTGTCCTCTCCACACACTGTCAGCTGCAGTATATTTCAGTTCTCACCGCATAGGTATTGAAATACTGCAGTGCCAAACTAGGCAGCTGACCTAGAAGTCAGATCTAATTAATACTGTTTTGTCTGGTGTGGAGATCCTTCAAGAACAGGAATATGTCAGAGATATGCTAATGATATGTCCACTGTTGCTGTCATCAATCTAATCAAAATTCATGGAGAAGGAAGAAGTGATACTGCCCTATATTCCTTTCCTATATCCTGGCTCATCTATCTATATGACGACTGAGAAGTATCTTTCTCCATTTAGCATAAAAATAGGAAATAAAACTTAATCATAAAGAATAGCAATCTAGGTTGCTTTTGAAATTTGTGTCATTCATATGGTAAATTAACTGTTGTTCAACCCGAAATGTGTATTTTTGTTCTCTTTTATGAGTAGGCAGCCTTAGAAAGATAAAGTAGAAATAAATCGATAAGACTAATATGGTAGTCAGAGCTTGCCTGATCAAAAGGATTCTAGAGGAGGTTAAATTTGCAAAAGAGCAGCTGCCACCATAGCTAGCAAATTCCTCTGACCTTGCAGATGGCATGAGTCTTACAAAAGCTGTTAAAAAATAGATAAATGACATAAAAAGCCAATCCACCATATTTTCGAATGGATCCAGGTTATCTATTTGCCAAATGAAGTATCTGTGAACTTCATCTTTTATTGGTGAGCAAAAATTAACAAGACCTTTCATACATTTTTAAAACTATATCATTATGCTAAAGCAAATTTATTGTCTGCAAGGATTTCGTGTGCTGCAGCTGCTTAGTGATAGAAAGAAGATAGAAGACAGAAATTTGGGGTTTTTAAATAGAGTAAATGCAAAGAAAATGCATTGCACTAGCACTCACATGGGATCAGGATGATGGTCAGGGGCTAGGTTAAGCATTTAGGTCTCCTGATATCTTCCTAAATGAACCATTCAGAGAAAGTTTCTTCAAAGACCATTTAAGTCCTTTATCCACTGTGCAGTAAGGAAGCTTGGGTGATACATTTTCTTGTCCTGTTTATAAATGGCATCTGGTATCAGTGGCAGAAATAAGCTTCATGTAGCTCTTAACTTGCTCACAGAGAATCAATTAGCAATACTGTGAGTTCTATCTTCATCATGTGATGTTTAAAAGGAAAGAGCACTTCTTCAGCCTAGTGTAGGGTGGTTTTTTTTCCCCCCAGTTCAGAAGAATCTGATAATGACAGCTTATCTCTGGCAGATTTGGGCTGAAGAAAAGGTTAAATATATCTCATTAAACTAGATCTCTTTGAGCCTGTTCATGCATATGTATTGTTCCCCACTGACTTGATCTTCCGTGTCACTATCATTGCCTACAAAAAGAAGTGAAATGCTGTTTAACAATTGCTGGTCACTCTCAGTGTTTTATGCCATTTGCTAAACCCCTCTTCTCAGGACACTGGGGAACTTCAAAGGAAGAGATGCAAAGGATTCACAGGAAATGATAATTTCCTCACGGTGTATCTCCTAATCTTTATTGTGCAGAGCATGAATGCAGTGCCTCTTTCCAACTTTCACTTTTTTCATTAAGAGCATACATTAATTCTGGAGGTGCACTGGCAGGTACAGTCTTCAATGCAAGGGCAGCCTAAGTTGGATGGATTAAAATGAAGTTGCTGTAGTGTCTTACTACTTTTGAATTCTTTGCTTGTGCTTAGGAAGACCTGTGCTAGTCCTTGAAAGGCTATTGTTAGACTGTATTGTAGAGAAAACATACTACAGTGGGGGAAAAAAAAAGCTTGCTCTTCTTCCTGGAAAATACACTACAGGAAAGGAATAAAAATTGTTTCTCTTCATAGCACAATATAAGGGGGGAAAAAATGGTATCAGTAGTTAATACCTTGCTACATTTCTAAGGGATGAGAAAGGGAAGGAAGTGAGGAAATGAAGTTGCTTTAACAAAACTGAGCTGTGCCTCCAAGCCAGCAGCTGAACAGTAGCGGAAAAGAATATTTATGTTAGAAAAGAAGAACAAGGGAGTGGAATAGGCAAAAAAATGCCAGAAACAGTTGAGAAAAGGAAGACTGGACTGAAAAAGGTGTATTCAGGAATCAATGCTGGATACAATGCAGAAGGGGTGAGGTAACCGAAGCACAGCAACTGCCAATGCAGAAGTCTATTGGCATTTCTAACCCTATTCTAAAGCCTACTGAGAACACAGACCACTGACAAGCCTTTTCCTTGTTGGAGCTGCACGGGACAAACAGACTCTCTCCATGTTAAGAATCGCAACAAGAAGAGCTATAATACCCCCTACAAATTATTGCTGTCCACAGGTATACAAATAAGCATTCATCCTGCACACTATTTCTCTGCTGCTTTAGTTTTCCAGTGTAGTATATTTTTATACATCAAAGTTAGAGAAAAGTGTCATAAAGTTGCATATTACCCTAACATTCTATTTTTCTAACAAAAATCCAAGCAGATACGTCAGTGTGTAATAATTTCATACACAACATTAACCATTCACAACTTCAAATCTGCATTCCATATAAAAATGTTTACTTCATCATGAACCCCAAAGCCCAAGAAGACATCTGAAGAAACAGATTTGCAACCTATTGAGAGCGTTCTGAGACTCGTTATATCCAGTCCTCATCCATCACCTGTGTGTAAACATCTTTGTGATGTGCAACTGCTCCAAGCATCTCCCATAAGAAATGAGCACCGCTCTGTAATTCGATGGAGCTAACATCTTTCAGCACACAAATGGCAATCATTTTTGTGAGACAAGAAAGCATGAGGCCAGGTGGATCTTTTAGAATTAAGATCTGAAGTTATCATGCCACTAACAGCTATGTCAGGCAAGAGTTTAATTTTTCATAGTGTGGAGCAGGGTGAAATTTCACAATGTCATGGTACAACGGAGCTTCTCAGATATTTATTAATGTTAATGGATCACTCATACCTAATCAACTGGAACTTGCAGTCTCTTTTGCCCAGTGGAAAGAGGGCAAATATTAGCTACCTGGAACTACATAATTTAGGAACAAAAAATTCTAATTTTCACCTAGCAGAGTACTTCTCCTTTAGCTACAAATGACTATATAATTTCAGAACAAAAGATAGGAATTTTCACCTACCAGAGTACCTGTCCTTATTATAACACTTCAGTGCTTGACTTAATGATATGAAGTCCTGTGTACAGTTCTGAAGCCCCCAATACAAGAAGGACATGGAACTGTTGAAGCGAGTCCAGAGGAGGCCACGAAGATGCTCAGAGGACTGCAGCAGCTCTGCTACAAGGACAGGCTACAAGAGTTGGGGCTCTTCAGCCTGGAGAAGAGAAGGCTTCCAGGAAACCCTGGAGTGGCCTTCCAGTATCTGAAGGGGGCTACAGGAAGGCTGGGGAGGGATTACTGACAAGGTCTTGTAATGACAGAGCAAGGAGGAATGGGTTTAAATTGGAAGAGGGGAGATTGAAACTGGATGTTAGGAAGAAGTTCTTTGCAGTGAGAGTGGTGAGACACTGGCACAGGTTGCCCAGGGAAGCTGTGGCTGCTCCCTTCCTGGGGGGGTTCAAGGCCAGGTTGGAGGAGGCCTTGAGTGACCTGTTCTAGTGGAAGTTGTCCCTGACTATGGCAGGGGGTTGGAACTGGATGAGCTTTGAGGTCCCTTCCAACCTAAACCAGTCTGTGATTCTATGACCCCATGATTCTATGAAAATGGCTGCCTATAGGCAGATGCAGTTGGAAAAGAAGCAGGTTTCTAGACAGTAGTGGCTAAACACTTTTCACACCTAACAAGACACAAAATATACTCCTGGTGGAGCTCGAGCTACAGTTTCATTTAGGTTGACAAGCTTATATTGTGTGTTCAGCCTTCTGTGTCCTGAAGAGTTAATAAAATAACCTTGTTCTTCCTTCAGGAAGCACTTCAGAAAAATATGCCAAGGAAGTCAATACCTGCACTCACTTCCATTCTTTTCTTGAGGCATGAAGGTTCTGGTGAACTTCCATGCTTTTCAAAGCCATCAGCCATCATGATTGCTAATCTGTTCAGAGTAACCTATTCATATGAATTACACTGTTAATTATCAATGTTCCCACCTGCTCTTTAACATAATTTGGACGTAATGTTTTGAAATCTGTTTTGAAATAGTTTGAANGGGGCGCGGAGAGAATGATGGAGGGATCAGCGCAGCCTGACTGCAATTTCAGGAATTTTATTCAGTAGGTATCTCAATATTCACCATGGAAAAGTCCCTTAATGTGTCAGAATATAGGTAATTTATCTTAAAGGCACTCTTCTAGCGACACCAGCTGCTTCGGGTCATGATTTCTGGGGCTTTTTGGTCTGGTGAAGAGAAGACTCAGAGGGGATCTTATCAATGTTTAGAAATGTCTGAGGGCTGGGGGTCAAGAGAGAGGAGACAAACTCTTCTCAGTTGTGCCTTGGGGTAGGACAAGGGGTAACGGGTATAAATTACAGCACAGGAAGTTCCACCTCAATGTGAGGAAGAACTTCTTTACTGTAAGGGTCACAGACCACTGGAACAGACTGCCCAGAGAGTTTTGGAGTCTCTGGAGTCTTTCATGCCCTATGTGAATGCCTTCCTGTGGGACCTGAACTAGATTCTGTGGTCCTGCTCTGGCAAGGGGGTTGGACTTGGTGACCTATGCAGGTCCCTTCCAACCCCTAACATGTTGTGATCCTGTGATTTCCAATGAAAGGAAGAGAAATGCCTGCAAAAGCTGAAACTTCTTAAAAGTACTTCATTAAAAAAAAACCAACAAAAAAACCCCAAAAACCAAAAAACCAAAACCCACACAAAAACCCAAACCAAAAAAACCCCAAAACCCAAACAAACAGAAAAAAAAACCCCAAACCAGACAACACCCCCCCCACACACACACAAACACACACACAAAAACTAAACAAGCAAAGAACAACAAAAACAACTTGCTGGATAGCCCCTAAATAAACCATTGCTAATTTTGTGTGAGCCTCTGTACATGAAAATTATCTGAAAATGCTTCTTAGAATGTACAACTTGATCTGTCTCTAATAGTGGAAAAAGTAATGTGTCACACTAGGATCTTATCACCACTACCACTTGTAATGTTGAGATTGTCCCCCTTTTGATGTTATTCATTTTTCCTTGTCCTATGAATTGTTTTCTTTCTAATTTTCCCTATAGTAGTTGTTATTCAGTTTGGTGGGTTGTTTTTTGGTTTTTTTTTTTTTTGTTTGGTTGGTTTTTTTGTTGTGGGTTTTTTTTTTTCTTTCACATTCACACAGCTCAGCTTTTCTCTTTTAACTGCTTCCAACTGTCTATGTATTTCTTCAAACCTTATTTTGGTCATTTTGCTCATTCTTTCAAGCTCACGTTCCCCCACTGGGTAAGTAAATCTCACAGCAAACTTCCTCACAGCCTTGCCAGCACTCTTCAAACCATTTTTGGAAGCATTAGCTGCACAGACATGCAAATAATTTTGCATTTGAGTACACATAGTCTTTAACCAACAACACTGACGATATCTGACAAATACAGAAGCTAGAATGGCAGCCATGAAATACATTTCACATAGGCCACTCCGGAGTTGTCAAATGACAGCATGAACAACTCAGCATTAACAGCTTCTGTCAGCTTTGAAGGATTTCAGGTGCAAAAAGAAAGAACAGGATCTCCATGATGCTTCTAATTCCTCAGCATATCTAGCTGCAAGAAAATGTGAATTGTGTATGTCTGACTTGCAGGGAGTTCACCCTTCCTTAGTACTCAGAACACCAATATTCCCATCGGTGCAGATGTAATATCACCATATCTTACCACACTACACAACTAACAACACTGAGATTTTTTACAAGGATGCAATACAAAAGTCTATCAGAAAGAGTGGGCATTGATATTGATGCAGTGTCACAGTCACCACAACATGAATTTTATTCTTATTTCTGCACAGTGCTCCCTCACTCAATACTCTTCACCTCCTTTTCCTCCCTTGACCTCTTCATGCTGAAAGCTGGGGTTATGCCACCTCTATAGTTACCCTACAGAGGGAATGGAAATTGCCTGGAACATTGTTCTCCATAGCCTGCAGTGTTCCTCCCTCTCCTGCTCAAATGTTGAGGTAGATAATAGGTGTGAGCTGGTATTGTAATAACTCAGAAGACAGTGAGTGAAAAACATTGGGAGCTTGTATCCCAGGAAAGGAGTCTAGAAGCACAGTAAGATGACAGCATACAAATATCACTAACTTCAGGCTTTGCCATATGGTAAAGTTCCCCTATGATCCTAGTCCATTGAGATGGGACTGAAGGAACAGTAGGAGGGGGAGAGATAACAAAATCCCATCTGTGTGCCCTGAAGCCTTGATGACTGTCCATCCAAGGATCAAGTACAACTGTGATAATCAGGCTACCATGATTCATTTCTGTTACCATCTTTATCAAGACAGCATCAAGCTATGCAATCTGATGATGCTCTTCTAAAATATTAACTCTTATCTCTCATGCTATGTTCCACAATTGAATCAGAATATCTTGCTACAATTCCTAAGGGTTAAAAAGAGAATGGAAACAGGAATGCCACTCTAAGCAAAGCTCTTATAAGTAGGTTCAGTGTCAATGCCTAAGCAGTGGAATAGATGGAGGTTTTACTAAGGGTGTGTTCTTCAACTTCAAATTGATTCTTACTGCCACTTACCCTCTCCTTTAAAATCTTTTTTGGCTCATACTTGTGTTTGTTCTTACTTTTCACTCTTCTTTCTCAGATTTTTAGCATATCACTGTTCTCCCTACAGCATCTAGAGTAACAGTGAAAGTAAAACTATTTGAGTTGTGCTTCTGTATAACACCACTTTCCCTTTGGCAAAAGAAGACAGCAACAGAGTAAGGCTAACATTGGTATCGTAGCATTGTTGCCACGCAATCAGGTGCACCTTGAACAGCCTGAGGTGGATTTTCTCATTCAAGAATAAAAGCACATGGCCCACTCTATACCTGCTAGTGTTTATGCTTATTTCACTGCTTCTTGGTTACTTTTTATTTGTTTATTTTGTTTTGTTTGCTTTCCCTGCCGAAATTCTGCACCCCTGGAAGAAAGGGAATAATTTGGCTCCTGCAACAAAAGCAAACAAACAACAATGTTCTCTCCTTCCTTTCTAATGAATGTTTTTTAGTAAGGTTGGAGTTTTAGGGATATTCTTTTTTCCTGTATGCCCCTACAATTATGCAACAGCAACTTATGATCTCTTTTCTTGCCACTCCAATCTCTAAGGAATGATGCCTTTCAAAGTTCTCATTTTCAAAACTTTCCTGTTTTCCGTCAGTACGAGGAAGTCTGAAATGTAACCTTGCAACGTCAATCCATCAAAATTACTGCCATCTCCAATAAAAGGAAATGACAGCACATTCTAAGTACTTATAAAATAATTTAAGATATATTTTTGGAGTGATCTGGGGAAAATGGCAGTACGGTATCTAAAAATACAGATTTTTACCCCAAGGCAGGTTACCTATTGCAAATGAGACATTTTTCTGTTGAGAATGAATCTGAATTTTTACAGTAACCATATTGAGTAATTCTGGATCTTATTTGAAGAGAAACTGAGGAGGAAACAGGAAAGAAGAACACAAACAGTCCAACTCAGTAAAAAGAAATCCTAAGATGAGAAAAGGAAATGTACACCATCTGGAAGAGAAGTTTCTAAACATAGACTATTAGGTTATATAGTTCACGATTAAGATCTGGCAAAAGCCTTCTTTTCTCTGGCAGAACAGACAGTATCCTGACTCTTGAATAATATTCATGATACTGCTGCAGAACATAGAAGAATATTAGCTTCTAGAGATAGAAAGTCCTGGATCCCCTGGGAAGAAGCCAATCTCTTGTTTGAGTTGAATACATTTCACAGATGAAGAGGAAGAAGAGAGAAAAGATCTTGCCTATTTACCCTGGATGTTATTAGTTGAGGAAAGCAGTCTGGCATAGCTCCCTACAGTAGGCTGACATCTCTGAGATAGCAAATAATCAGTAATAGTTTTATTTATTTGGTTGAAAGGGCATGACTGGCTGATTCTGTCTCTTGAGTTATTTGAATTTGTAATTAAGATCTAAGTAATCCAGACTGGAGCAATTAAAAGATCGCTTTAAATGTATTTAAAAAAAACCCAACAACAACAATAATAACAAAACCCCAACAACAACAATCAAAAAAAAACAGTGAAATTACATCTAATTTTTATAGCTGCATTCTGTAAGCAGCTGCCCCTTATTAGTGAAACTATGCAAGATAATCTTGAAGAATCTTCTGGGTGTAGTGGGGGATTTGAGAGTAATGACATCTGACAAATCCTTTGCTCAGGCACTACAACAGCATTTCCTCTATGCGAGGAGAAAAAGGAGACTGGAATGTGGAACAGGTAATATCACTCAGAATAATGTATGAAAGAAGTTAATCTTTTATAATTGCTTATCTCTACATTTTGATCACAAAAGAAACCTTTTTCAGCTACAGCTATGCAGCACCATTTGGCACCCAGTAGATGTGCGACCAGCAGCAGCACAGTCACGGCAGACTGGGGCTGTGCCTTGTCGAACACACAACTTCTTGGCAGAGCAAATTAAAGCAAGAAGAGTGCAATAATGCAGCTGTACTCCTTCTTACTGGCTGCTGCTGTCTCTTATAAATACCCTAGGGCTTCACAAAGCCACTGACATCACGGGCTGCAGCTCCCTCTAAGATTATCACAGAATCACAGAATGTCAGGTACTGGAAAGGACCTCAAAAGCTCATCCAGCCCAACCCCCCTTCTGGAGCAGGATCACCTATATCAGATTGCACAGGAATGCATCCAGGTGAGTTTTGAATATCTCCAAAGAGGGAGACTCCACAACCCCCCTGGGCAGCCTGCTCCAGTGTTCTGTCACCCTCAAAGTGAAAAAAAAAAATTCCTCCTCAGGTTGAAATGAAACTTCCCATGCTTCAGCTTCCATTCATTGCCCCTTGTCCTGTCATCGGAGATCACCAAAGAGAGCCTGGCTCCAGCCTCCTGGCACTCACCCTTTACATGTTTATAAACATTGATGAGGTCACCTCTCAGTCTCCTTTTCTCCAAGCTAAAGAGCCCCAGCTCTCTCAGGCTCTCCTCATAAGAGAGATGTTCCATTCCCTTCATCACCTTTGTGGCTTTATTATGTTCCACGTTACCTTGATCAAGAAAGGGAAGCATTGAACTTGGGAAAATGCACATATTTCTGTTGTCTAATTCTTCTATTTTAATAGATTCCACACCACCCCACCCCACCCCCC
>VWZE01025971.1:492781-515426 GCA_013396675.1 Eubucco bourcierii | reverse complement strand
CAGTACTAATGTCAATTACTTTCTTCTGATTTGGAGATAATTCTTAGTTCACAAATTTAAAGAATCAAAGATAACATTCTCACCCTCATATTTTAAGTAAGAGATTTATGATGATAATATTTTCAGTTCAATGACTGTCATGCTTTTTTAAATCAGGTTCCATCTGCAAGATAGGATAAGAGCATAAAGTGGATAAAAAAAGGTGCGTGTGAGATAATTTACTGAGCTTGGAGACATTTGGACATGATCTATTCTAATACTTAATTATTTTCTTAGATTTCTCAGAAGATGTTCTGCAGGATATTCAGTCACCTTGCCTTTACCAGGAGAACAAGCAGGTTTGAATCCCCTCTGGCCAGGAGCTATCAGGAATGAAGACTCTTCTTCTAAATCTGATGTGAAAAAAGAAGATAAACCACAAACTAATGCACAGTGTGGTAGTGCACATCTTCCACTATGCAGGCTACATGAAGGAATTTTTAGATCATGCATCTGGTTAAGAATCAGTGAAATTAGTTCCATGAGTTACAAGAGATGTTTGGATAGATTTGATAGCACTACTCTGAAGTAAAATTGGATGAAAATAATTTAGGAAGATTTCATCAGCAGATTAGTGTGTGCTGGTCTGGTAAGAATGTCAGCAATGTTTCCTTCAGCCCGAGTAAAAGTTTTTTCTCTTTCAAGAGGAAATGTTGAAGGTTTCTGATTTACTGCAGACCAGCTGGGTGCAAGTGACACCTTCCTTAGGAAGACTGCAGAAAGCCATTTTTCACTGTAGGCCTTGGGCAGCTGCTTTAACAGAGAAGTGCAGAGAATGAAGGTAAAAACGAGCTAAAATAGCTACGAAAGTAGCTTCTAGTATTTGAATGCAGAAATACACATACTGCAGCTGTGACATTACAGAGGCAATTAAATGGGTGTTCCATAATCTCTGCTTGACTCACAATCAGAATGGGATGTACTGTTTTAAAATTCTGCCTTCATGCACTACATACGTGAATAAGTGCTGTATAATAATGTTCCAGCTCCAGATTAGTGGAGACAACATGACTAAGCTTGCTATTTTAATCACCTTTGCAACGATGATTACTCTGCTGCAAGACACATCTGAGAATCTTGAATCTAAGACTAGTCATTCATCTCCATTTCTCCCTTGTCACAATTCACCCCAATGCTGTCTAACGTGACCTTTCTGCTCCTGTTTCACTGTGCCGCTTGCCAGAAGATGATGTTTAATCTGCAGGTTCCTTCATAACAAATAAGCCTTACCTCCAGACCTCTGTATCTATGATAATCTGTCTAAAGTAGCGGTCTACACAGGAAATACTTTGGTGTCATCTAAACCTGCCTCTTCTATCTGTTCCGCCTTTGTTTGTCAGAAGGGAGAAAAGCAGCAGACAAAGAGTATTTTTGTGGGAGGCCAGGAATATTGGATAAAGCTGCTCTATTCATGAGAGGATTGGCAGTGGGATACTATCTCTGCAAAGCCATTTGCTGAGGAAATAACCTTTATATCCCTTCTGAGCTGCCAATTTTGTGTACTGGTAAATAACAATGATCTTTAGCTATTGTCTAAGGATACGAAGTTCACACATGAAAACAAATTGCAAAACCTACGTTCTGCTGGTGCCAGTTAGTTTGCTACATCTTTACTACTTCATTTTTACTTCATAAAATAATGATGATCACAAACTGGTGATCTCAAGAGTGCCTCAGGTAAGCCAGCAACATCCTTGTATAAGAATTATGTTAAAGAGGCTTACCCAAAATTCAAATGGAGGGCTGTGTGTTATCTTCTGTTCTTTACACAAAGTGTAGAAGAGATGATGGACCAAAACCTCCTATATATCTGAGAGCTCCCATTCTGCTATGCTCCAACAGATGGCAGGGCTTCCAGGAATTTCTAGGGTTTTTCCTGCTGGGATCCTATGTAAGGTATGGTTGTCCCTCTGCGTGAAGAAAAGGCAGAAGAACAAGCCATCATAAAACATAAGGGATATCCTTGTGTTCACTTTGTTAAATGACTTTACAGTGTTAGAGAAGAAGAAAGCTACAGTTACCCTTTTTGGTTGCTAGAGAGTGTTGCAGATTGTTTTAAGCACATTGCTACAAAGCTCATCTTGTTCTAGAGATGGTGTTTGTTGTCAGAGCATTCACCTGTTCTAAGCAGTGGAATAGCTCTGGAAAAATAACATGCCTTTAATTGTGTCTGTTGGATATTCAAGACAGTAATGTATTTATTTGGAATAGCTTCATAGTTTTGTGTAAAGCTGCCAGAAGGAGCATCTGCTAACTACTTTAAAACCCAGGCAATTAAGAGATACAGATGAGAGAGGGATGGTACTTTCTGGAAACTCTAACCATACTCTGCCCTTGGTTGCCTTTCTGTAGTTTCAGAATAACTCTTGAGAAATGGTTACTTTGAAAAGAGAATATATAACTAAAAGCAGTATGGTTTGGAAATACAGTGTTAACTTCTACCTAGGACTATAGAAGTGAATGAAAATGGAGGTTAAAATACATCAACTGCCACAAACCCGACTGATATTATTTAAGGTAGTAGTATCTCTGAAAATGCTACATGAAAAGGGTCTTTAGGGTCATTGCAATTAAGATGTAAGAATTGACATTCCTGATGTAGCACACTCACAGAACATTAGTCTGGGTTGAACTAGCTTCATGGAACACTTAAAGCTTACTGTAAAGTAGATGTAGAATGGTCTGGGTTGGAAGGGACCTCCAAAGGTCATCTAGTCCAACCCCCTCTGCAGTAAGCAGGGACATTGCCACCAGAGCAGACTGATGAGATCCCTCTTGAGTCTCACCTGGAGATATTCAAGGTGAGGCTCAACAGGGCTCTGGGCAACCTGATCTCATTGAGCTGACTGCAGAGGGGGTTGGACTTTGGAGGTCCCTTCCAACCCAGACTATTCTACGATTCTGTGAATATCTCCTGGGATGAGACCTCAACTGCCTCCCCGGGCAACCCGTTCTAGAGTTCCAACACCCCCATGATAAAGAACTTGTTCCTAACACCCAATCTAAATCCATTTTTCTCTAGTTGGAAGCCATTGTCCCTTGTCCTGTCACCACAGGCCTTTGCAAACAATCTCTCTCCATCCTTTTTGTAGCCCGCTTTGGGTACTGGAAGGTCACTATTAGGTCTCACCAGAGCCTTCTCTCCTCCAGGCTGAACTACTGCAGCTCCCTCAGCCTGTCTTTGTAGGAGAGGTCTTTCCCTGGCTCTTTCTCTGGTTAGACTAGTATATTGTTATACGGTGTGCAGGAAGAGCCACAGTGGCAGTCTCTATTCTTATACGCTTCAGGTTTGCAAAAAATGTAAGCGTATTATGGATTTTTAATTAGTCCTACCAAAGTATATTTGATAACCTTGGTTACTTCTGCTTGAAGTACATGATATGGAATGCCATTCTGGATGTGCCCTAATGACATCAGAGATATGAGTCTACACTAATGAATATATTCCCATGCATAACTTTCTTTTTGAATTAGGCTAACCAGTACACAACTGTGGAGTATGTAACTAATCGATTTTGTTTGTTTCTATCTCTTCTGCAAATTATTAGAGGTGAAGGACAGGTCAACCGAAATGTACTAAAGTATTTCATTCCATTAGGGAGTATGTGAATCAGGTGAGGAGGCCAAAAGTGACCAGCTTAATTCAGTATGATGTATCAGCAAAACAGAACAGCTGCCTTGGGGTATTGGTGGCTCAGAGTTTTCATTTTTAACCACTACATATAATTACTCATATGTCACAAAAGCACTTCTGATTTAGTTATAGAATTTGGAGTCAGATTAACATATTTACCTCTCAACCCTATTCTAGAATCAGATGTTAGTTCAAGGGCTGGTTCCTTCAACAGTATCAGAGGAGGAAAGCTGTGAACACAAAAATGAGTATATAGCTGCGTGCAGACATTTTGGGCTACTATTCTGCATTGATTAAACAAACTCCAACACTAAGCAACACTAAACCACAGCACAAAATACTTAAGAATTGCAAATTACATTTTTCTACCCTCTCTCCTTCCCAAAATCTAAATAACTCTAGTGATAAAGTCACTTGAAATGGCCAGTTAAAAAGAGATAGATCTACCTGAGTAGAATTTCCAGAAATACTTACATGGAAAATTGCTGACTGTACTGTGGCTGTGTTTGGACCTGAAATGCATATAATTTTGTGTGTCTACTCAGGTAAAGGAGTCAAATGGCAGAACAGTCCACAGAAAGGGACATTAAATTAGCATTAGAGAATAAGAACATAGCAAATTTTGAGCATGTACATATGACTAGGCAAAAAGAAATAAGGGGGGTGGGGGGGTGGGATGGGGGAAGAAAAAAGTAATAAGCTTCTTTCAGCCAGTCCTGGAATGGAAAATTACTCCATGACTCATCCATCCAATCAAAGCTCTTTAAAACATCTTAGGTGTTGAATTTCAAAATGTTGGAGTTGTGAACAATATGTACACTAAAACTCACTCAGAGGAATTATCTCATGAATACATTTGAGAAACGAAGATGTTCATGACACAATCACATGCTGCAAGAGAGCTAAAACTAATTAAATCTATTATTCAACGTGTATTACTTGAAGCTTCTTGTCACCGTCAATAGTATGAGATACCAAGCTGGCGAGGCGAGCTTAAAAATACTTTAAAGCAAGAATGTATCATTCACAGCAGCCAGTGTTCATATCCTTCCTCACAGCTACATTATTTACATATGTATTTTAGGAATGACAGAATACAATCAGTGATTTTTACATAGTCTTGCATTTTTATTTATTTATTTTAAAGAGCTCAGCATTGTTACAACAGGGGGGTGCTGGAGAAACTCAAGTGGAGGAAGGTAATCTACAGATCATGGATGGATGGGCTGGCCACTTGGGAGGAATAGAAGACTGCTGTCAGAGGCAACTAGGAAAGGTGAGGGCTCCTTGGAATAAAACCTTGCAAGAGAGGTCAAGGACAACAGAAAAGGCTTATTTAAATACATTGCAGCCAAAGCTAATACTAGAGACAGTGTTGGCCCACTGCTGAATGGGGATGGTGTCCTGGTGACCAGGCATAGGAGGTTCCACATGAACATAAGGTAAAATGATTGCACTGTGAGGGTGGTAGAGCACTGGAACAGGCTGCCCAAAGAGGTTGTGGAGTCTCCTACTATAGAGACATTCAAAACCCACTTGAATTTGTTCCTGTGTGGCCTACTCTAGGTGGCCCTACTCTGGCAGGAGGGTTGGACTGGATGATCTTTTGAGGTCACCTTCAACCCCTAACATTCTGTGATTTTGTGAACTGCTGAAAGCAAGCTGCATGACTTAAAATACAGGCTTAAGAAAATTAACTCTGTGCCAATGAGTTTATTGCAAGATTTTTTTTTTCTTTAGCTTTCTAGCAACTAAGTATAAAATAAAATATAAAGACAAACTCACTGATTAGCTGCACATAATCGATATGCATTTTTTGGATAAACAATAGGCCACAGACTTCAAACAGACCATGAAGCAGGAAAAGAAAGAAAATTGTTGAGTTTGACAAAGTGCAGAAAAGTTACTTGTAACCTTTAAAGCTGTTAATTTAGCAAGAAGCCTTAAATCACAACATAAATCATGAAGCAGATATACTCCATCAACCCAACAATATGCCTTTAGACCTACAATCACTGAAGTGTTTTGGGCATGGATCACTTAACCTCCACTAATGCAGTTTCCTCTTGCAGAGTAGTCACTAGAGACAGAAAGAAATCCAAGCGAGAAAAGCAACCTATAAAGTAGAGATGTGCTAATATTTCTTCACCTAATCAATAACAAATGGTTAAATGTGATAGTGCTTTGAGAAGGACCTGTGAAAAAACCTGAGATGTGCTCCAGAGGAAGTAGAAAAGTCGTTCTGAGAGCCAGGACTTCAGTTTGAACTTTGGGGCTGATGATCCATAGTAGGGCTTTTAAATGTTTTCTCTTTGCACCCAAGAAGCTGTGAGGAGGCTGCTCTCACATCTATATAAGACAATTGCATCCAGTTGAAAGGTGGAACAGCTGCATTAGTAGTCATTAAAAACAACTTATTTGAATAATCTTTACTCCAGTGCTTACAATTTTAAAATTCACGTTCATAATTCAAGTAGATGACTGAGAATGTCCTGAGAGACAAGAATGTCCTGTGATGCAAGAAGAATAGGATACATGATGTCAGGTATCTCATATAGGTGGAGAACTTTTTGATTCAAAGGTAAAGAGAAAGAGAGGCCAGTGCAATGCATTGCCAAGATGGTACTTACTGATGAACAAATAAATTGGATGTTAATTGCTGCAAAATGTGAATTTCTAAATTCCAAGCTGGCCTGTCTCATGATTCACCAATGGCCACAGACAGTAACATGAATATTTGCCATTAGGTTACTTTTCCATATTCACTCCCAGAGAAGAGGCATAGGAGGTTCCATGTGAACCCGAGGAAGCATTTTTTCCTTGTGAGGGTGGCAGAACTCTGGAACAGGCTGCCCAGGGAGGTTGTGCAGTCTCCCTCTCTGGAGATATTCAAGAACCATCTGGATGTGTTCCTGTGTGATCTGCTCTAGGTGATCCTGCTCTGGCAGGGAGGCTGGACCAGATGATCTTTTGAGGTCCCTTCCAGCCCATGACATTCTATGATTCTAAGGCAGAAGGGTAATATGAAAGGCAAGCAGACTATGGAAATGAAGAAACGGCTTCAGAGAAAAACTAGTCTTTGCTCACTAGTAGCAAAGCTGTGATTCCCACTTCATGGTTTGTTACTGTCTTGACACAGACAAAAAAAAAAAAGAGTGAGTCTGGGCTTACCTTTCCTGCAACAAAGCTGAATGAGGTTACTAAGAACTCAAAGTTCAGGCCATCTTGAAAGAGGTAATTTATTCCCTGAAGAAAGGCCTGCTGTGCTATGCAGGGTAAGTGGTAAACAAGAAGGTGAATGCCACTTCAGCCTGGGATCTTGGCAGAAAAGCACACTGTGCAAACAAGCATGGATGCCACTCTCTAAAAGCAAAACAGCTAAATATTTTATAGCAACTTGGTTGTCTAAAAACACAGACATTATGCTATAGGAAAGCAGGAAAGAAAGAGGTTTGTCACTTCTATTGTTTCTAATGAGAGAAGCAAATAAGGAAGTTTTACACCAGCTTGCAGGACTTAGCCTTCAGGAGAATATGGATTCCTCCAGAAGGTTTCTTAGAGCTCTTTAGTCTCAAAAAGCAGAGCCAGAATACCTAAGGAATATCACAGACTGCAGAAGAAAAGATTGTTATGCATGTGAGCTTTGCATATTTTGTTGGAAAACAGGGAGAGAGATGCTCTGCTTCTCTGCTATTTCAGATTGGATGTACAGCACTCTTGACCAGGGACATTGACAATACAAGAAATACAAGAAAAGAAACAACCTGGTTAAGTGTTTTGATAAGTGTCTTCATTCTTCAGAAAAAAAAAAAAAAATCCTAGGAGATTATTTTCTCTGTCTTACATTCTTCTGCAGTATTTCTTTTTGTTGTTACTGAGCTGTTTGTTTGCTTGTTTGTTTTATCAGTGTTGTTTTGAAAATGCATAAATGTGGTGCTAAGGGACATAACTTAGCACCAGACTTGGTGGAGGCAGATAATGGTTGGATTTGATGACTTTAATTGCCTTTTCCAGCTGAAATTATTCTACAATTCTATGATATGCTGAGCATGCAATCTTTTGCAAAGTCAAAGCTGTCCATATCCTATTCTTGCTTACTCTCTTTCCCTTCCTTATTCTCCTGGGCTTTCACAGTTTAGGCTATCTTCATGATTCCTTGCATAGAAGGACTAAGACACAGTCTCTCAGTCTTCTGTTCTTCCAATAGCACAGTTGCTTGGCAGCTGACCTCTCCTCTGGCCCCTTTCTGTTGTTGTTGTATGATCACGTGCATCTTCTCCCTCTCAGCCACAACAGCTTGGGGGAAAAAAAAAAAAAAAAAAAAGGTGTGAGTGGGTTAGAAGTGATACTGTGTACTCCACTCCTCATCAAGTTTAGATATGCAATATGTGAAAGATATGTTGGCAG
Source organism: Eubucco bourcierii (assembly GCA_013396675.1). Classification (NCBI taxonomy): domain Eukaryota; kingdom Metazoa; phylum Chordata; class Aves; order Piciformes; family Ramphastidae; genus Eubucco; species Eubucco bourcierii. The sequence continues at coordinate 507,346 of VWZE01025971.1, read as the reverse complement.
TGCAGCAACAGTAATTCAGATCCTCTGAAGACCTCAGCATTAATATTGAAAAATCATCTCTATGGAAATGCTACTTTTTATAGGAGCAAATCAGACTACAGCAGTAGAGAATGCAAACCTGCACACTCGGTTCTAATCTAGAAGGTCCTGTTTGCACTGAATAGCATGTTACAGAATATGTGGGAGGCCTCTTGGCCTTGTAAGCTTTAGCTTTCAGTATAGTGAATTCAATAAACAAAAATCAGGACAGTGAAAAAATTTGGACAAGTTGAAGTGGCCAACTCAGCAATGACAGACTGAAAACCGGACAGGCAACTCTGGCACAGTGCCATCGTCCCAACATTTGGGTCAATTCATTAATAGTAAATAGGGCACAAACAACTAAGCAAGTTTGCTACTTTCTAGTACATGATTTTAGCTTTTTCTATTTCTTCTCTGGAATACTCAACATTCTGCAAAGCATGTATGTTCTACAGTAGCAATGAGATTGGATTTTTGACTTTGGAGGCTAGTCTACTTCTTACAACAGAGGTGCATGTTAAAAACTCAGTAGCTTCCTGAAGTGAAATGTAAAGCAAAGAAATGGTTTGGAAAGGAGGCTGTGATTGACGTATGCAAGCGGTTGGCATATTTTGTCATTAATGTCTCTATCGTGTCCTGGATGCTGTCTGCTGAAGTTAGAAGACAACTTTGTGGGGGCATCTGTCCCCACAAAACCCTCACACCCACAAGAGCTGTGACATTAAAAAGCAAAATACCTTGTCTGGTGGCTTAATTTCTTTCGATGCCTCTGTTTCACTTCTCATAGTAAGCTGTCCTGCAGATCCAGAGATGTTCTTCCCCCTCCAGAACAGGTGTGTTGTTTGTCTTGGTCACCTTTTTGCATGCTTTCTGTAATACCTGCCCTCCCCTCCTTATACAGGAGGTTGTTCTTTGGTGCTGTTCAATAACATGGTAGGCTCTGCAAATGCAAAAAACTTCACAATCTATTTCAGATAATCTGAGAAGCAGCAGATGTATCAGCCTATCACAGAGACGCATTTGGCTTTCAAACTTAGAAAGACAGGTCTTAGCATTTTGTCCCATCACTTCTTGCTGCTGTAACCAGCTTCTGAATGATAGCTGATGAATGCTTGGAATAATCAAAATGAGAAGTTGTGAAATGTTTCTTAATGTTCCTCCAGGATGTGAGAGCCACTGCATCTTCTGGTTGGCGGAGGATTCTAGTATGACCGCTTTATACAGTCATTGTTGACAAGTAAATAGGTCTTCTGGACAAAAGGAAATCATCTCACCTATAAATACTGGTCATGTAGGTTGCAGAACCCAGCTAAGGAATTAGAGTGAATTCATTAAGCTTCAAGAGGCAAGCATTTGTCTCCTCCTAGATCAGGAAGGACCTGTTGCCGTACACCATCCACATGTAAAAAGAGTCATATTGTCTTGAAATTACTACTATGGCACAGGAGAGTAAACTGGGACAGAGTCTGAACAAAAGCTAAAGTCTGGGACTGCAGCTTCATATTTTCCTGGTGTTTTTCTCTAAGCTCTGCTGGGAAAATAGTCCTTTTTGTGCAGCAGGGAAAGAGAGAATTATAGTTCTCATAAAAACAAATACAGACTGCTGCAAATCTGATTCACCCATTGCACCCCAGAGAAAACCATCAGAGTTCTGGATTTGATAAGCTGCTGTATATATATTCAAATATTTAATTTTATTTTTTGTTCTTTCTCTAGAATGGTGCTTGTGACTATGTGCCAGGGCATTTTTTTTTCCTGTACACCCAGAACCAGATTACTGAGGTTGCTCAGAAGTTGTCTTTATCTTGTAACAAAAACACAGAAATACTGCGTGAAAGAGAATGAGATATAAGCTGGTCATTTACCTGCCATCTCAGGCACCGGGTTCTATCAGTTCTCCAACACAGGAGCTCCCATCAGTTTGTGTTATAAAGGAAAACAAGAGAAGCAGACAAAAACCCCACGGAAAGAAACTAAATCACAACTTGCCTTTAGATCAATCAGCAACGACCATTAGTAAGCCTGAAGCCTGCAGAGAAAAGCTACTCACTCCAGAAAGGATACCTCTGTTTATGGCTAAACTGTTGGATGGAATGGAGCCAGGGAGAGAGCCCATGCACCACACTGCGCCTCATCCACATTAATTAACTGATAGCCTTCACCCTGTGCGGGCAAATTAGCACTCCCTGAGGCACGGTTTACAGCCTGCTCCAGGGCACGTTCCCTTTAGCTAATTAAGAGATGATCACCTGTATTTCAAGAGTAACAATGAAAGTTTTGCTAACCAGATACCAGTCAGCTCTAGTATCTGTCACTTCATTTCAGAGCATACAAACAATCCCTAAGGGTATTCAGTAAGTAATCTAACTCAGCCTCTGCATCGCTAGCCCTTCCTTTAAATAATCTCTAAGCTACCTCACTCTATCAAAGGCACAGAATCACTGAGGCTGGAAATGACCTCTGAGATCATTACATACAGCCTATAACCTAACACCACCACATCAGCTAAACCATGCCACCAAGCGCCACATCCAATCTTCTCTTAAAGACTTTCAGGGATGGTGGCTCCACCACCTCCCTGGACAGTCCACTCCAGTGCTTAAGTCCATCATTGAGCCCATCAGCTGAGAACAGCCTTCACAACTTTCTAATAACTCTAGACTATTTCATCATACACAGAGCTTTGTTCCTTAAATCCTTAAAAAGCTATGTGCTCTGCCACTTCATCAGTGTTCTTAATGCAGCTGAAAATAGGAAGGAATTTCAGGCTTCAAAGGTGTAAATGCTACTTGATAGCAGAAAGTGCCAGCCAGAGAGAGAGTATTTCCACAAACCCGTTCTATGCTGTCAGCATGGAAGTTGCAGACATATCAAGCAGCAGGACATTTTTTAGAGTGTGTATCAATTTTCAAATTCAGAAACACGTCCATAACTATGCTACCCAAGACCTTTTCCCGAGTACAAGTATTTTGCTTCAGAAATAAGATGTTTTCATATCTTTCAAAAAGCAACTTCCTGCCCCAACTCAAAATCCCTGAAAAACTTAACCTCCAAAAGCATACAGATACTGACTCCCCTGACTGCTGCCTGCATCTGTTAGTAAGAACACTTCTCCACTCAGCATAGAGGATGTATTCCATGTAGTAGAATCTCGATTGCAAGAAGCACCTAGGTCACTTCAAGATGATTATAGGAATGATCAGAAACATTCTGAAGTGTTTCCTATCCTCCATTCCATATCAGCCCAGAAGATTTCCACACCACTTGTGTCTGGTGAGTCACAAAGCTCAGAAGTTTTCTGGTATATTACTCAACAGTCAGTCACTGCTATGATGCAAACACTGCTCTAATCCCCAAGCACTGCAGAAGAGAGCTCTTTCCAGAGGTAATGAGGTAATTTGTCATTGGAACAGAGCTCAGCAGCAAAGAGTCTGAGTATTTTCTTTGGACGATTTTATTCCTCATGATATGGTAGCCTTTCAACAGTAGAGGTCAAAAGCACTATCTCAAAATAAAAGGTCAAAAGCACTATCTCAAAATAAACCAACACTTTAGCATAGAATAATTAGTCATGGAAGGTGCCCATTTCCCTCCACTGGCCTTGGAGAGTGCCTACAAAGTAGCAAGGATAATGCACACTTACATCAAGAAGTAAAATTGCCAAACCACCTATGTTTTAATAAACAAAAATATTATAATAGCTAACAAATACCTTGCTTTCTTAATAATAAACACAAAATTTCTTCTAACATAGCTTATTTTCTCAGCCTTGAAACCAAAAAGTAACTAAATGGCAAGGATGTGATGTTTTCTGGAAACTGTCAGCTATCTACCAGCAAGCAGAGCCTGATCAATTCAATATCTAGAGACCTATGACTGAGTTTGAAGTTAATTTAGAGAAACGTGGACAAACCAAACAAGAATAAAATCACCATGCTTCATATACTACTCAATTAAAAGAACTAGACTGTCACAAACACAAGCCAGCTGTCTCAGAAATGACTCTGAAGTAGGAACAGTTAAAATGTTCCTGCATTGTTAGCTATATCCTAAGGAGATTCTCAGTAGAAAAAGGTAACCTGGTACATCTGTGCACCAGTGATGCTCCCTCTATTAACATCACATTTTACCAGAAAGGATATAAGCAAATAAACAATTGCATCCAAATCTATGACCTAGCCAAAAGATCTAAACCATCTGGGATCATCAATACAAAAACCATTAGTATCTTGTAAACTATATAGGCAGTAAGGTTATTACATTCTGGAGGGTTGTAACAACTGGAGAAAGAAAAGGAGTTGCTATGCACCATGTCATTGCCACGTGGCATTCAGCTACCTCTGCACTTCTAGTAAAGGTCCAGAGCACACTGTCTTCGGTGTCCATGGGATCGTGGAGGGCCCCAGACAGTGTTGTGGACAGGTCCCACATGACCATCCCGAGGCCATCTCTGGCCCCAGTCCTCCCACCATGCCTGGTGATCCTGATACACAGTCATTCATGGGCCAACACCTCAATCCAGCCTTGGCCTGTCCCCATCTGCAAGGAGGTGTCTGCGGTTGTGGTGGTCTCCTCTGGCTGTTCTGCCCCTGTCTATCGCTTGGGCACTGGGATGGACTTGGGCTGCTGGGCCCTGTTCTGCTGTCTTGGTGAATCCCCAGAACCTTTGCATCAGTGAGTCCCCAGCCTCTTGGGACCATGACACTTCTAGTCTCCTGCTACATCTTGTTCCTCCATTTGTTCTCAAAATCCAGACCTTCCTTTTCATCATTGCTTTAAATATTCTGCAAAGTAACTCCACGAAACAAACCAGAGATCTCTGTGGTGTGGATCACACATCAGCGTAGCTGAGCTCTGAAATACTATGGCTTTAAATAACTGTACTCGAGGCTCCCACTGGTATCTTAGAGAAAATTTGAGTCATTCCTGGCTTGGGCACTGCCAGTAGCAGAGGGAAGGTGAGTTGCCTGCACCCACCCTACCTGTGAGGCACATCTGGCTGTTGAACTGCTGCAGAACAGTCAACACAGTGTCAGGCTCCTCCTGTGCCATTTCTGCTGTTCCATGAGAAGGGCAAAAGATTCCTGATGGAAGTCAGTCACAGGCTGAGACATACGCAGAGCACCAACTCAACAGCTACCCAGATTGCGGCCTCAGTTTGCCTAACATATCTCCTTCTGACAGCACCTCATTGTGGTAAACCACGGATTTTGAAGTAAACTTGGAACTGAACAATTTGGTTGTAAAGGATAATCCAGTTTTTGCCAGGTAAACCAGGATGTATGAGACCTGTGAAACCACACCTTCACACTGCAGTTGCAGACAATCAGAGTCACCCTATTGATGCAGGACAGAAGAGAAAGTCCCTTTTGATGTTGTTTTTTTCTTTTTCAATGGAAATAAAGCCACCCATAATAAATCACGGGTGGAGACAATTTTTCTTCTACTAGAACGGATCGGAACACTGCTCATGAGTCACAAAGACACTGTGCTAAGTATTGCACAGACAAGAAGGTGATCCCATTTCTGAAGAGATTACAATATCAATATAGTAATGTCTGCAGAGTGAGCAAAGGGAAAAGTAGCAGGCTTTCATTTAGGGTTGATGTCCAAGTCAGAAAGCAATCAAAAAACCTGGGTACCTTAGAATGTGTATTCCTGAGAAACAGAGCAAAAGTGTTGCAAAGAAACAAGATGTATCTCAGCAAATATCTACATTATTCTCACCCATACTTTGAATTAACTTTGGTTTTTTTTTTTTTTTAAAGGTTATGTATAGCAATAAAGTAAACCACAGCAATAAGAGCAGGCTGCCAAATAGTGTTTAAAGCACAAATCAAAGGACTATGCTGGAGTACACATTAAAATTTAAACCTTTCATCTGCTACTTGTGTGACAGCATTGTGAGAAAGACAGAAATGAAAAACTTTTGGCACTAATTAAAACTCCCTGTTGAGATCCAAGTTGTTAGAATTCCAAAGAAAGTGTTGTTATATCAAGACAGTAATCATGATGAGTTTTGGTAAAGTTGAGACAAAAAGGACCAGGAGTTAAAGAAAGATGTTTGTCCTTCCAGATAGCACAGCAGATTTTTTTCAGGTGGTGTAATGCATGTATACACTTTATCATATAGGGTAAGAATCATGCTGAGGGCACAAATGCTCCTGCCTTCTCTGGAATACTGGGATACAGTGCAAAGAGCAGAAAAATAGAAGAGGAAGCAAAAATATTATCTTTTTTTCCCCCAAGCAATTCTTCTTAAAAAGACTTTGAAGAAGCACCAGCTTTAAGAAGATTTTAAAGAGGAAAAGTGTAGTTGTTTGGTATCATTGTTGATCTGTCCTAATAAATTATTATTAATTGGTCCTAAATACCTAGTTTCTATTAGCAATTTTAGGGTTTCTCTATGGTGGTCTAAGGATATTTAGCAAATTGTTGGAAAATGAGATACCATGAAAATTGAAAATTGCAGTCAAAGAAACTCAGCCTGGAGAAGAGAAGGTTCAAATAAGACCTTGTAACAGCCTTTCCGTAGCTGAGGGGAGTCTGCAAGAAAGCTGGGAAGGGACTTTTTGCAAGGGCTGGTGGTGACTAAGTGAGAGAGAATGGACCAAAGCTTAGAGAGGGGGAGATTTAGACTGGAGAATAGGAAGAAAATCTTTACAGTGAGGTTGCTGAGACACTGGAACAGGTTGCCTGGGGAGGTTGCGGATGCTCCCTCCCTGGAGGTGTTCAAGGCCAGGTTGGATGAGGCCTTGAGCAGCCTGGGCTAGTGAAAGGTGTCTCTACCTATGGCAGGGGCATTGAGACTAGATGATCTGTAAGGTCCCTTCCAATTTAAACCATTCCATGAACCTCTGAAATGGTCTCCACCTTTGATTCTGCAAAGTTGAGGGACAGCACAGATGTTGGGATTAGTCTTTACAACATCCTAGCTCTGGATCCGTGCCTGGGAATCGCTGGGAAGAATGCTAGTTAGTATATGCCAAAAGGGTACCTGGGTCCTTCTGAACGTGTGCAGTAGTGCCTGGAGGCATATTCTGAACACTATTTAATTTACTAATATAGACATAGCTGAGGAATTCATTGCCCTAAAGCCACAGCTAATTTGGTAATGTACCATAATCCAGAGAGGCTATGTCAGTGGCTTGCTTATTATTGCACCTAGCAAAAATCTATTAGGAATATCAGAAGTTCACACAGAATTTAAGAGGTAATATCCTGGGTAGTCCTGATGGAAATGCATGCAATAATGGCTTTGCAAAACACAAGGGAAATCAGAATTCTAATCAAAACCATTCTTGAAAGTTTTCTGGCTCTAATAGTGTGCTAAGGTGTCTTGGTGTTTTAAGAACCATCCAAACAATTTAAAATCTGCCAGGCATATCCTTGCCATTTTCTGTGTTCTCCTGAGAAGCAACATACCATAAAAGGTTACTCTAGAAATCAAGTGTATGGTGATGAACATTGTTTAAGATAAAACAGATATATTCTTTTGAAATAGCAAGAGAAAAGAAACAGACTTTCAGGCATCTGAGTTTGAAGTCAATTCTGCTGGTACCTGTTATGAACCACACGAAAAGGTTGTTCATGCCAACGTGATTCACCTCTGTGTTCTTTATTTCGAGGGGTAAGACAAGCTGGAAATGTTCAAATGTTGGCAGAAAGTGATTTTGTTTTCACATAACACACATTTTGTAGATCATGAATGAAATGAAATGAAACGAAACATTCTAAATGCATGTCCTAGTCCTTTGTTTATGATAGGGTTTGTGGGCAGAACTGAAGCACAGCAGTAGTGCTTTGCTTTTTGTACTGCAAAAAAAAAAAAAAGAAAAAAAAAAAAAGACAATATTCCTTTATAGGGCTTCACACCCACAAATGCCTTAGCATTGGTTAAAAGCTCCCATGATATACTAAGGAACATTGTCAAAATATTGGAAAAGTAAACTTCCACTAGTTGTTAACTCACGAGATTCTGGGGTTTAATCAGAAAGGCTAGTATTTTGCATTTCAAAGTCATGTCTGTTCCAACTTCACTGTCAAAGTCTGGCAGAAATAAACATGCCAATTGCATTCATTCCTGCACTCTGAGTTTACTACTGAGTGGTTAATTACATCACACTAAATGCTTAGCTACAAAGATAATTAATTTCTCTCCACGTACACATTTCTATGTTGTAATTTCTAGTTCTAAGAGGTTTTCTTCTAGAGTAACAAAGGTCACACGGGACCACACAAATCAGGGTGCATTGCATGTCTGAGCTATCTACGTATTTTCAGGTGAGCAGTTACATCACACCTTTACAATACCTTTTTTTATGGATGATTGGCTATGGCAAGGTGAAAGAATGAGTTCTAGGAAAGTGTACCACTTTCTCTAATAAGCATTGTTCTAAAGTGTTTTCTCCCTTTGTACAGAAAGCTGGAGCTTTCTATGTCTGTCAGCTAAATAAGAGCATTTAGACACTTTCCAGACTGTTTTATTCTTGATTAATGTTATTTGGATGTCTTGTGAGATCCTTGTGTACCTTTAGTTGTGGTCTTGTTCAATCACTGAAGTAGATCTTCATTCTATACCTATCATGAAAAGAAGGTAGCCATTCTGGCAGAGCAAGGTACCACCTCAGTTTAAATCTTCTTCATAGGTCGTGCGGCATAGCATCAGATGAGCAGAGCTGATGAGTAGATGCAAATAGAACATTGACAGCCTGCTTTGACAAGCTTTCAGGACAGTGAGTGAAAGAAAGAGAAAAATGTCACCTGTTGAAAGTATCCACAAGTTTTGGAGATGATCATCATGTTAATTACAGAAGTGCTGTTAAACCTCAGATACAAACTGGTACCAACACAAGCTCAGAAAAGCATGGCCCAGGCACAGATTAGCAGTGACCGTGTCAAACAAACTACTCAGAAAACCAAAAATCCATTCCAAAAGGTACATTCAAGAATGAGAAAGGACTGAAGAAACGGAAGAATTTATAAAATGTTTGCCCTTTTGCTTCCTACTTTTGGTGAAATTTCTTCTAGGGGTTTTCCAAAAGACTGATTTGCAAGTCCTCAACATTTAAACTGGAAAACTAATTATAGAATGGTAGGGGTTGGAAGGGAAAATCAACTCCAACCTCCCCACCAAAGCAGATGGACTCAGATCGATGATAAGAGTTAGCATTTCTGGCCTGATGGAAGCTTGTGTTGCATTGTGGAGTTCTATGGATCTGCCAATGAGTTCTAATGGCTCAGCAGGCTTGTATTTGCTACATGTATTTGTACATATACATATATATTTGCCTCAAAAGGCTTGCATTTCCTACGTATGAACCCATGGCCACTTTTCAGTATAAAAGCATATATATTGAAGTAATTTAAAAAACACATTAATTATCAGAACTGGTTTTCTGGTGTGCAGACTTGGAAATTATCATATCTATTCTGTGGCATTTTCTGTAATATTCCCTTCAATCCTCTGTATATTTCTACCATGAACAGACCCAGGTCATTCATTCACAAGTTTATTAGGGAGATGCAAGCACAGATGAAGCAAACTGAGTTCTGTAGTATGTTTGAGGAAGTATTAATTAATACTTAATCACATGTAATGTGGTAGCAAAAATAATTACCTGCAAAACAACAGAAATGGTAAAAAAAAAAAAAAAGAGAGTTTTTTTTTTTTTTAAAATAGAAGAACCAGCAACACATCCTAAACCTATTCAAAAGGGCAAGAGTTGTACTAACAAACAACACCTTTTACTATACCATATTGACACATTTGGGAGATAGAGGTGTTTGTGCACCAAGGCATTTCTTCAGATCTAAAATAGCAACTGCAGCCTTTAAAGATGAATAGGGGAAAGTATGCAAGCTGCATATCTCAGGTTGCATATCTCAGGCCATCTGAGAGAAAAAGCAGTTGGCATTTGGGAAGCAGAGGAGTTGCAAAGAGAAAAGGTGATAAGTATAAGCTGATTTTAATAAAAATGCAAGAATGGCTGCATGGGGCCATAGCAGAGCTCTAGATCAGAGATGTGTTTAAATCAATGTCCTACCTTAAAGAATGGATCATTCAAAGAGGAAGTTCCCATGAGTGCACAGTTCTTCACCTTCTCTTGTCACATACCACCTTAGATGACAGCAATATTTTTACATGCAACAAACATATTTAGTTAAAACTCTATGAGACAAAAGATACCTCACATTCAAACCTAATCACAGGTCCATTGTGTTTGCAGTTCAAATTTCTAAGTTCAAGGAGGCAATTTCAAAGGCTACAGTAAAATATTGCTTCAGCAACAACCAAGGGAATTGGTCTTAATTGACTAAGGGTATTTTATCCTTAATAGAGAAATATATTAACACCATTATTCAGGATTTAACTAAATGTTTGAACCCCGACATACTCGGAACAGTTAGAAAATCAGTACAGCAAAAAATAGAACAGAACTGTCTCGCACTAACAGTTTTGATCCTTGTTAGAAGAGCACCAGAACCACCTAGTGGAATTTTCACTTACTACAAGGACTCTAAAATGCCATCTTGTAAGCACTACAGCAATACCTGCTGCCGTATAAGGAACTAATGTGTGCTGAACCACAGAAGCTAGTGCTGGGGAGAGCCCCGCTTAGGTTTCTGACCCATCTTCCTGTCGTGTAAGGCTATGACTCTGTTGTATGTTGCTTTTCACCTGTTTTAAATGTATCAAAGGATGATGAGGTTTGCACTGCTCATTCTGAGTTTTCTCATTTTTTCCCTCTTTAACTTAAAAATGCCCTTTTAAACATAATCTTATTTTCAAAAGCTTTGAATACATTCCTCGTACACCTTTACAGGTTTACCTTCCAAGCCTATAAACTTCTGTCATCTCTCTTCTGTACTCCATAGCAGTATTGGTATGAAATTCTTCTAACGATATCTTCTAAATTGACTTTGTCAACTATCTAAGGAGCTTTTTGTTTCTTCACTCAATTCCCAAAATCACATCTTGGTATCTTTCTGACAGTGTGTGCAAAGCCACTGAAAAATGATGCACAGAAATATCAAGGGCAATTTAAAGTATGTTTTGACTTCATGTCTTTTTTTTTAAAGAATAAATTCAAATATTTCTGCTGTATTCTAAATGAATTTCAGGAATCTGGGCAGGAGTTGATGATTCTGTATGTGTGGTTCTTCTCTTTCAGGGAGTAGGAAAGCACAATGAAATTTCATTCCTTCCTTGATGTGTGTACACATTTTCTAAGAGAAAACTAGGAAGACATAAAAGTTTTCTAAGTCTCAAATATAAAACAGCCATATTAGTCAAACCTGGGAGAAATACAGAGCTGTACTTTCAACAAGTGTTCGGCCGAACACAGAATTAGTTTTTTATTATCTTGCACTTAAATAGATTCAAATCTGTAGGCATAGCTGTAAAGATGATGGCACTTAGAAAATCAGGCTGCCATTTGAATGGGACTCATCTTGCCTGAATAAGAAACACAGCTCCTAGCCAGAACATAGGAATTAAAAGATGATAATCTGAAAATCTGTTTTATATGGAATTTTTGTAGACTTTTTCACCAAAAAATGGCACGTGAGAAAAATGAGATTTACTTTGGTTACTTTTCCAATATATAACTAAGACTGGGGGTTTAAAAAGGTATGGTAACTATCCTGACACAAATATAAAACATCTGTACGTGTATTACATATTAAAATAAAAAATAGAATACAAAACAGAATACATATATAAAAGACATCTTTATGGGAAATATAGAATCATAGAATGGTAAGGTTGGAAGGGATCATCTAGTTCCAACCCCCTGCCATAGGTAGGGACACCTCCCACTAGTACAGGTTATAAACATATGTGAATAAATATAGTTTAATTTGATATATGTATATAATATAATGTACATGTATCTATTAAATGTGTATTTATACAGATTTCTATGTTAAAAATAGATGTATTCTGTTAAGACATGTTCTGGTTTGCGATACCAGTGCCATAGAAGCAAACAAGGCACAAAGCCCACTGGATGTTTGGTACAAGGTGTACCACAGGAACAGGCAGCATTTAGTAATCTGCTATATCCAGTGACATGACAAAATATGTTGGTATACAATGCCGTGCTACAATAAATCCCACAGCACATACTGAGATTTTCCAGTTTCAGTTCTAGAAACAAGCAGGTTTCTAGGGGAAACAGGTTTCATCTTCATTTACATACTGAGATTAATTTATTTCTTTTCCCTGCAGACTATTTTTTTCCCCTGGATACCATTAGTCAGTTATTTCCATTGTATTTTCTCTTGTATAAAGCCACAAAGTCACAGAATGGTTTGGGTTGCAAGGAACCTCCAAGAGTCATCCAGCCCAACCTCCCCTGCAGTCAGGAGGGACATCCTCAACTAGATCAGGTTGCCCAGAGCCTGGTTGAGCCTCACTTTGAATACCTTCAGGGATGGGGCCCCAATCACCTCCCTGAGCAACCTATTTTAGTGTTCCACTACCCTCATGGGAAAGAATTTGTTCCTAACATCCAATCTAAGTCTGCTCTTCTCTAGTTTGAAGCCGCTGCCCCTTGTCCTATCAGTACAGCCCTTTGTAAAGAGGACATATAGAGACCTCAGACCCCTCACATCAGTGTGTCTTTAATTTAGCAGGAAGAAATCTGGGTTGATGAAAAGCTCAACATGAGCCTGCAGTGTGCACATGCAGCCCAGACAGCCAACCGAGTCCTAGGCTGCATCAAGAGAAGCGTGGCCAGCAGAGCAAGGGAGGTGATTCTGCCCCTTTACTCTGCTCTCGTCAGACCCCACCTGGAGTACTGTGTGCAGTTCTGGAACCCTCAGCACAGGAAGGACATGGAAGTGTTGGAGCGGGTCCAGAGGAGGGCCACAAAGATGATCAGAGGGCTGGAGCAGCTCTCCTATGAGGACAGGCTGAGGGAGTTGGGGCTCTTCAGCCTGGAGAAGAGAAGGCTTCGAGGGGACCTGATAGTAGCCTTCCAGTATCTGAAGGGGGCCTACAGGAAGGCTGGGGAAGGATTATTTACAAGGTCCTGCAATGACAGGACAAGGGGCAATGGGCTTAAACTGGCAGAGGGGAGATTTAGACTGGATGTCAGGAGGAAGTTCTTTACAGTGAGGGTGGTGAGGCACTGGAACAGGTTGCCCAGGGAGGTTGTGGATGCTCCCTCCCTGGATGTGTTCAAGGCCAGATTGGATGAGGCCTTGAGTAACCTGTACTAGTGGGAGGTGTCCCTGCCTATGGCAGGGGGTTGGAACTAGATGATCCTTGAGGTCTCTTCCAACCTTACCATTCTATGATTCTATGATTCTATGAAATAGGCACCGTTAAGGCATGACTCATTTGATGTAATTTAAGCCTTTGCTTTAGGATGAGGTGAAACATGTCACAGAAATGACTGCATATATTCTAGCAAGAAACGAGACATGTATCTCCTATGACTATGTCTGAGCTGTAAATATGAATTTCAGTGATATAGCCAGCAGCTGAAATTTTATCCCTTCCTAGGCTCCTCTTTTGCTAAAGTAGAATATGACCTAGCAAGTTCAATACAGGTCAAAGCAAGCACTAATGATTTCTTTCCAGTTGTCTACCTGCAATATATTTTCAGGACAACACTTTTGCATACATTAGATTTGCAAATGGAATTAAACATTTTTTGGTACATTTTACATTCTAAATTGCTGAAAAAATAATTTTCAACATTAAATAAAATAAAAATAATTTTAAATTTTAATAATTTAAAAATTAAATAATCTGGAAAGTTTCCAATATAGCCACGATTGAGGACTCTAGCACCAGTTGTTACAAGGAACTTAAAAAGTAACACATATGTATGAAAAGCATAGGTTTTTGCTGTAATGCAGTGCCTTGCTACACTTCTGCAACACCTCTGCTATGAGGATAGGCTGAGGCAGCTGGGATTGTTCAGACTAGAGAAGTCTCTGCGGGCGACTTTAGAGATGCCTTCCGGTACCTGAAGAGATCCTACAAGAAGGCTGGAGAGGGAAGGAGAGAGGAAAAGTATCTCTTAACAGCGCAAGGGTGAATGGTTTTAAGCTGAGGGAGAGCAGGTTCAGAACGGATTTTAGGGCAAACATAACACCCATCTTCAAGAAGGGTAAAAAGAATGACCCTGGAAACTACAGACCAGTCAGCCTCACCTCTGTGCCTGGCAAGATCATGGAGCAGATCCTGCTGAAAGTCCTGCTAAGGCAAATGGAAAACAAACCAGAGGTGATTGGTGGGAACCAGCATGGCTTCACCAAGGGCAGATCTTGCCTGACAAATTTAGTGGCTTTCTATGATGAAGTCACAGCGACAGTGGACAAGGGAAAGGCAGCTGATGTCATCTACCTGGACCTGAGTAAAGCATTTGACTCTGTCCCACATGACATCCTGGTCACCAAACTGGAAAAACACGGACTTGATGGATGGACCACTCGCTGGATAAGGAATTGGCTGGATGGTCGAACCCAGAGAGTGGCGATCAACGGCACAATGTCCACCTGGAGATCAGTGACAAGTGGTGTCCCTCA
>VWZE01025971.1:477970-492542 GCA_013396675.1 Eubucco bourcierii | reverse complement strand
CAGCACAGGAAGGACATGGAAGTGTTGGAGCGGGTCCAGAGGAGGGCCACAAAGATGATCAGAGGGCTGGAGCAGCTCTCCTATGAGGACAGGCTGAGAGAGTTGGGGCTCTTCAGCCTGGAGAAGAGAAGGCTTCGAGGGGACCTGATAGTAGCCTTCCAGTATCTGAAGGGGGCCTACAGGAAGGCTGGGGAAGGATTATTTACAAGGTCCTGCAATGACAGGACAAGGGGCAATGGGCTTAAACTGGCAGAGGGGAGATTTAGACTAGATGTTAGGAGGAAGTTCTTTACAGTGAGGGTGGTGAGGCACTGGAACAGGTTGCCCAGGGAGGTTGTGGATGCTCCCTCCCTGGATGTGTTCAAGGCCAGATTGGATGAGGCCTTGAGTAACCTGTACTAGTGGGAGTTGTCCCTGCCTATGGCAGGGGGTTGGAACTAGATGATCCTTGAGGTCCCTTCCAACCTTACCATTCTATGATTCTATGATTCTACAAGTTCTTCAGTATGAAGATGGTGAGACTCTGGAATAGGCTGCCCAAGGAGGTTATGGATGCCTCCTTCCTGGGGGTGTCCAAGGCCAGGTTTTGAAGTGGATGATCTCTGAGATCCCTTCCAACCTAAGCCATTCTGTAATTCTATTCACTTAATGAGTGGAAGATATAAAATGACTTATTAACATAATGCACAGTGATGAATTTTCCTGCTCCACAGCCCTTTTCTGGGGGGCATAATTTAGTAAAGATGTGCTTTGAAACTTTTTTTTTTTTTTTTTTAATGGCTTGTTAGATGGTGCACTTTAAAATACTGAGCAATTCTCATTGAGATTGGTTGGGTCAAAATATCATTGGCATTGTTTTTCATTGTTCATGCTCTAACATCACATGAAAGTTGGCAAAGAAAAAAAGCTTAAAAAAATCAAAGCCAGGAAAGGGAGAAAGGGAGGCCACAAGCAAGCTAAACATTACACAAGAAGCAGATTGGCTAAGTATATATTAAAGCATCCAGTTAAATGGATTGTGTAATATTTCTGGGTTTTTTATATATATATATATATATATATATATATGACTATCTGTACAGTTTTACACATCATCTAAACACCTCACAGTACTGCAACAGTTGCTTCAGTCCATATGTTTTAAATGTTCTTAGGAGCCTCGTGTCAAACTGCACTGAACAAGCATGCTGAGCTACTTAAGTGGCAATAAGCTCCATCAGGAAGTACAAAGGAACCCCAGAACTTTGCAGAGACACATACAGCCAAGCACAAGGACAAATGCAACACCAAGCCAAGTTCTCAGGTGCTTGCAAGACTGCTTTGATGAAAGCACTGAAAGTCAAAACCCCTGTGTGTACATTACACTGACCAGTGTTTGTTCTTTATGTACCATGACAGCTTTCAGCATGTCACCTAAACAGGATTAAGAAACCAGGTGGTGAGGACACGGTGAGAGCAAACAGCTCAGAAACATTATTATGGAAACTGCCCTTGAGATAAAAACGATGAAGCAGAAAAGATGAACAACAAAAAGAATTGATCCCATGTGGCATTTTCCAAAGCCAGGTGTCAGACAGCTTCTGAAATAAATAAAGTATGTTACAGTCTTATTGCTGTTTTACTGGCTGCGTGTAATAACTGACCATGAGTACTACCACTAATACTCATCTACAATTCAGTGAAATAATTTATTATACAGAACTATCTCCTTTAGCACATCATCCTACACTTTGACAGATAACTGGGAAAGGTTGATTTTTGAGTTTACTTATTTTAATAGTTTTGCCACTTGCAAGACACTAGCAGGACGTGACAAAATTTGAATCTGAATACAAAATTCCAGATATTCAGAATGATGTCTGTTGTGATTCTGATGACAGATTTCTGCAGTATCAGTAAATGTATTTCTGACTCTCTCCTTCATTTCAACTTACCTTGACATTTTCCCATCAGAAGATTTATATTTCAGACCCTCTGAGTGTATTTTACTGCCTAGGTAATTGCTATGCGCACAGTCAAACTGAGTAAGTGAGTTTCAGGACTGTTTTCAGGACACTAATTCTTCACTGCCCTATTAATGGCTCCACACTGAATTCTGAGCAACATCTTGGATTCTCAGAAGACAAACACAGCAGCTCATTGCATACTTACACAGAAGAAAAATACCAATGAGAAAATAACCCAAATGAAATGCTAAAATGCTGTTGCTTATGTATATATAAGAAATTGTCAGCAGTAAAGACAAATCTCAGTCATTTTGCTTAACAGCATCTCCTGCGAAAGCAGTGAGGGGGTTTTATCCTTGACACATTGGAATAATCTGTGCTAAATCCCTGGGGGAAAGCAGAGAAGATAGCAGCCTGTTTGCTTCTCTTCCTTATCTGAATTCCAGAGACCATTAGAAATCTTACAGTGAAAAGCTGAAGTGCATTATACCAAAAAATCCCTAGGAAAATATTTTGCCCAGAACCTTGGCTTAAATGAAACATCTTCAAAGAATCTCGTTAAAAATCTTTCTCACATCAAGGCATTTTTGACACAAATCCTCTTCCCTGAACCATTATCCAATGTTTCATTTCCTCTGTAATATCTAAGCCAGAGTCATCTTTCACATTGTCTGTAAATCAATATTTTGATGTTTTGTAATTGTTTGTTAATAACAGCAGTAAAAATACTGAGAGATAACAGAGGTTTAGAACGCCTTTTAGAGAGTGTTCTAGGAGCTATCAATCCAGAAAGATGATATCCTGCCACAAAAAGCCAACAAGCTCATCTGAAGTCTAAAGGAAAACAAGAAAATCTAATTGTAAAAATAATTGTTGAGCATATGAAACTGTCTATATAGCTGCCTAGTAATTTGTTTACAGCTTGGATGGACATAAACCTTTATGTCCAGGACTTTAACTTCTCCTCCTGATGTATGTGATACTTGTATATACTCTGTGTATGCTACTTCACTATGTATTGCCAATCTTTCTTGCTAAGCCCATTAGCATCTAATGGCAGTTGCTTCCCACTCCTGACATCTCATCCTTGCATGTAACTCCCTCATCTACTATCAGCTCTCCTCAGTTCTCGGTTTCCTCTTTCCCACACGTCAGTTCTAGCAAATTTCCAAAGCCAACCACTCCACATGCTTAGGGGCATATTAAACTTCTGTCTTTTTTTCCCTCCTTTTCATATTCAGCCACATTTTATGCTTCTCTTACCCAGGGAGCCACAAATTACCAACAACAACAGCAAAATTTCACAGATCAGAGCACATAACCTGAGATAATGAACTTTCTTGGTGGATGTCATATACCAGTGCCATTGAATACTTTGCTATTAAAAGCAGGTAAGAAGAATTATTTCTGCTTGCAAATTGTTGCTCAGCTTCGACAAAAGGAGCAGCGTAGATCTATCACTACTGCTTAGCGATGTACATTTATGAACCAGCCTGATGCTTTGCCATCCATCCTCCTCAGCTGGGGTTTTGGTGCTTATCTATTGCTTACATAAATCTTATATAAATTTAACTCCTAAGACAGGAAGTACAAACTACTTTGTGTTTGGTTACGTTCACTGAGAGCACAGCAGAACCATACTGTGTGTGGGAACACAAATGTTTAAAATACTTAGCACTGCATAATTCTTTTGCTTTCTGTGTGCACGTGAGCGAATATGCCTTTCTTTGAGGCTTACTGGAGGGGTGAATATTTTAAAGGTAGACTTTATGACTGCATTTTCCATCACCAAGAAGATCATGCATGTGGGAGACAGGATGGTGAATTTTAAATTTTTTTTTTTTTCAAGATAGAGACTGCTACATAGTCTTTAGAAGCTCATCAGCAGCTAGCCAGCATTACCATTTAATTTGTTGCTTTAAATGGTAGCATGGAGTCTAGATCCTGAGAAAATCAGGATGGTCAGGAGTTTGGGCTGACAAAAATTGCTATTTGCTGTACTCTCTTTTCTGATAAGTGCGTTACAGAATCACAGAATCAGTCAGGTTGGAAAAGACCTTTGAGATCATCAAGTCTAACCTATCACCCAACATTATCTAATCAGCTAAATCATGGCACCAAGTGCCACATCCAGTCTTTTTAAATGCTTCCAGGGATGGTGACTCCACCATCTCCCCAGGCAGCCCATTCCAATGCCAATCACTCTTGCTGTGACTAACTTCTTCCTAACATCCAGCCTAAACCTCCCCTGATGCAGCTTGAGACTGTGCCTCCTCATTCTGTCACTGGTCGCCTGGGAGAAGAGATCAACCCCCACCTGGCCACAACCTCCTTTCAGGCAGTTGAAAACAGTGATAAAGTCCCCTCTGAGCCTCCTCTTCTCCAGGCTAAACAACCCCAGCTCATGTTCATGTAACCCGACTGGCTCAAACAGGTTCTGATAACTGTAACTACATATACATACACATACATATATAACTGGTAACTTACTACTACATTTCAGTATCTGAAGGGGATATACAAGAAGGCTGGGGAGAGGCTGTCCAGAAGGATTTGCAGTGGTAGGATGAAGGGCACTGGTTTTAAACTGCAGCAGGATAGATCTAGGTTGGCCCTTAGGAAGACGTTCTTTACAATGAGAGATGAAATACTGGAACAGGTAGGCAGTTGAGGTCCAATCCCTTGAAGATATTCAAGATCAGACTTGATGTGGCTCTGAGCAACCTGATCTAGTTGCAGGTGTTCCTCCCCACTGTAGGGCGGTTGCACAAGACAAGTCTGCTGGTTTGAGGCTAATTTGAATATTTTAATGAGAAAAAATAGATTATAGGCTGTGAAAATAAAACAATGGTGATGTCTACTTCACTCATAGGTTTTCTGGGATGTATAAAAACAAGGACACAAACATAAATAAGATTGAGGGTCTGTCTGTCAGAGTCTATTGGTGTCTGTGTTTTCTCCCTGTGCTTCTGCTGCTCTGCTTGGATCTGTTTAACTCAACTCATCATTCTGCTTCTAACCTCCATTGCCCACCCTCCCAACTCACCTTGCAGGTAAGGCAGACTCTGGGATAAGGAAGAGGGGTGGAAAAAAGGCAGAAGGGTGGTTGGGAGCCCCTCCTGGGCACTCTGATTTCTGGGAGGGGAATTGTGTTTTTATATTACTTTTAACTTGTATATTTCTGTATATAACTCTAAAATTTGTAGTATATTGTAAATATCTGCTTGGATATTGTGCTAAGCTGTGAATATAAAGTTTCATTCCTTAACTTCCAGCCAGTTGAGTCTAGTCTGGGTGAAAAAACTCATTGCGGGGGGAGTGGGGGGGTGGAGCAGGTAACTCCCAAATGATCACATTTTTTTGCCACCACACTTGAGGGTCCCTTCCAACCCCATGCAATCTGTGAATCTATCAATCTGTCAAGCAGCTTTCAATACCTGAAGAAAAGTAAGGTCTATTTTTATTTTACTTTCCCCTCACACTGTCATTACTCCATGTGAATCAGGTACTTAATTCCTGGATGAAAAACATAGATTGTGAAAGCTTCTGAAGCTGACTTGTTTTGAACCCCATAACACTAGAAAAATCTCATTTTCTATCAACAGAGGAAAGGATTTTACAATGCAGCTTTTGCAAATCTGTTATCTGAATAGAATTTAGATATCATTGCACATCAAAATGTGTTTAGCTGCATTTTCTCAGATTAGTTTCCAAACTGTGGCAATGAATTCAAATCCATGCAACATGCATCTTTTGGGTGAACATTGCATTTTTATGCATTATTGCATGCATGCATTTCCTGCATGACATGAAGAACATTCCTTAAAATAAACAAAGAAGAAGAAAAAGGATGAAAATGTACATAACCTTGTAATGACTAGACTATGATGAAAAGGATCACAAATACCTGCCAGCAACTATTTCAAGGGTGTAAATGCTGGGCCTGCCAACGTGCTATTTACATCTGTAGAAAATTTGAGGTAATAGTATGTACTTTTCAAACAATGCAGACTGAAGATTAAAGGTTTCTCACCACCATCTGTTAGGATTTTGAATTGCCCTTAATGGAAAACGACTGAAACCTCACTACTTTGAAAGTCAAGCACAATGAAGGACAGAATCCTTGAAGATGACTTTAAGGACTGAAGCCCTGTTTGCTTTAAGCTGCAATAGAGCCTTTTATAGCAAAGTGAACACTTTCCCTCATCTTTATTGTGCTGAAAAATGTTGACCTTACTTCTACTAATAATCTCTGTAATACTTCTCACTCTTTTTCAACTCCAAGACTGTATCTGTATGATACAAATGCAGTGGACTGCAGGCCTATCTAAGCTAGCTCTGAACAATGTGAGAAGGGAGAATCATGCAAAAGTTCTGTGATGCTGCTGCCATGTTATTTCTGGCACATTAATCACTCTGATAGGTCCACATGACACAGATCTGCCTTTACCCTTATACCTGAGAGCTGCCGTACAAAGAAAATGTTTCTGAGACATTTCTATCAGGATGTGGAAGATCAGTTCAAATGGTGAGGCACTGGAACAGGTCGCCCAGGGAGGTTGTGGCTGTTTCCTCCCTGGAGGTGTTCAAGGCCAGGCTGGATGAGGCCTCAAGTGACCTGTTCTAGTGGGAGGTGTCCCTGCCTATGGCAAGGGGTTGGAACTAGATGATCCTTGGGGTCCCTTCCAACCTTACCATTCTATGATTCTATGACTGCACTTTGGTTGTCTTTTCATTATTAAAATGAGTTGTGAGCAGAGGACAAATGATGCTAGTCAAGATCTGAGGCACTCTTGGGAATTATCAACTCCTTCCAATATCCTTTAAAGTAATGAAAAAGTAAGAAAAAAAAGGTGTGTGTGGGGGAAGGAAATATTTCAAAACATTTGAAATGGGACTGATTTGTCCTTTGCATGCTGCTTCATGAGAGCTTGTTGAAGAACAGTGTTCTTTTTAAAAGCATCAGAATAGTACTGCAGTCCTCAAAAATATTATGTAATAAACCCTGTAGCCTTATTTCTTTGCAAGCTGAAGATGGTTCTTGATGACTTTTATCACTGCAAATTTCTTAAAGTAAAGGGAGAAATATTGCTTGAAATTGTTAACATCACTGCATTCTTGTTTGCTTTTATCTACCATGAACTTCAGGTATTTTACATTTGACTTCAATCAATATAATCTGTATTAAAATACCATAAGCTGGAACAAGCAGAATTGAGTTCTGGGGGCAGCAAATGCAAGTGTTTGAAATACACAATTTATTCCAGCAAAGCTAGCAAAAATATTGTCTGGAAAAGGAAATGAAAATATTCATAATGAAGTTATTTTTAGAACTACCTTTTACTACAATCTACAATGATTATTATTATAAGGAAGGATGCCAACCTAAGACTTCATATTTGGGAGGCCAAATTCAATATAGAATGTGTCTAAAACTTCTGCATTGATATCAGATTAAAGGATTTGGAAATGGGCAGTATTTTAACAAAGAAATCTGCCTTTTCTTGCTGGCTTACCAACACTGAAAAGGTTAAGCTGGTAAAACATAACTCTTTATCCAGAGCTCTTCTAAGCTACTGGAAGTATCACAGAATGCTGGGGATTGGAAGGGACCTGAAAAAATCATCCAGTCCAACCCCCTGCCAGACCAGGATCACCTATACCAGATCTAGCCTGGATATTAGGAGGAAGTTCTTGACAGAGACAGTGATTGGCACTGGAATGGGCTGCCCAGGGAGGTGGTGGAGTTGCCATCCCTGAAGGTGTTCAAGAAAAGCCTGGATGGGGCACTTAGTGCCATGGTCTAGTTGATTGGACAAGGCTGGGCATTGGTTGGGCTGGATGAGCTTGGAGGTCTCTTCCAACCTGGTTGATTCTACGATCACACAGTAACACATCCAGGCAGGTCCTGAATATCTCCAGAGAGGTAGACTCCACAACCCTCCCTGGGCAGCCTGTTCCAGTGTTCTGTCACCCTCATAGGGAAAAAACTCCCTGGAGAACGAATCACATTCTGAAACTTGAAATATGAATTTTTTAATAGAACACTTTCATTTTAGGCAGAAAATCAGATGATAAGGCAATTTATTTGCTTCTTGAATGGAGGAAGACTTTGTTAGAACACTTCAGCCACAGTGCCTTCTCTGGCAGAGTAGGTTGCTTTAATAAAAAAAAATAAATTAAAAAACCTTGCATTATAAATCAATCATTTGTGCTACCTAGTGTGTTACAGGACAAGAAAATGATCCTGCAGGTGGAACACAATAGGTGCTAAAATTGCTCAGCTCTGAGTATTAGTGCTAAAAATTGCTGCCAATCACTCCCTGATTAGAATTTATTTTGAAGAGAGCATGGAGCAGAGGGGAAAGGGAAAAAAAAAAGAAAGAGAAAAAGCTCTGCTTTTTTTTTTTTTTTCCAAAAGCGAAGATTTACCTCATAAAGAAGGTAAACCTGATTGTTACAAAATTATACCATTTTGATATGACTAAAATAAATACAGGATATAGGGAAACTTAGTAAGAGAAACCTGCATATTTCAATGGCTACGTTTACTGATCAAACGTGGTTATTTATCACTTTTCAATCAGAAAGCAATACTTTTGTATAACTTCCATAATACAAAGAAATATAAATATAGAACTAGGGAAATTGTTTCTAAGTGCTTATACAACATCTTCTATGGAAATAAACTCCAGTGCAAAATGAAGCCAGATGGATTACAAAAGAATCATTACACTACCTAAAAAGAAATGTCCTGAAAATGTTTTCCCAGTGAAGACTTTTTCTTTCTTTTTTTACCATGCTGTATTGTAAACAGCTAAAGCATTGTATTTGAATATGAAGAAGTGTTTTTCCTCCCACTTTTCCCGAGTCTGAACACTGCCATGATCCAAGTTGGGAGTGTGAAGAGATGAACTGTGGATGGTTTGAAGAAATTGCCAGTTTATGTCATCTCCTGATCTTTTCTACATTACCATGAGGAGCAGATGGAAGCTTGCACATTAATTCTTTCAAAAGCTATGAGATTGCTACCTATGCAAACATGCAGAAACTGTACTTAAGAGTAAAATATGTTATGAAATTCCACTAGTGGCACACGCATTTGTTGAGGATAAAGTGCATCCAGCAAGATTTTCCACTGCACCACCACAACATAACAACAGTATCTAAATGATTCGTAGCATCCACAGCCATTTAGGAACTGAGTAACTGCTGGAACTGCTGCCACTATTCAAAGCAGGAGGAGTCTGACCACAGAAAGAATAATTTTTAAATGCAAGATACAATTGAATAAATCTACTGTAGGACGGTAATAAATCTACTGTATGATGGTAGGTATTTCTTTCTTGCAAAAGAAACAAAGATGTGCATTATAAAATCCCCTTTTAGACCCCTGTGGGTGCCCTGGATGGATGAACTCTTTTTTTTTTCTCCCCTTTGCAAAACAAATTGCTATTTGTACAATATCTCACAGGTTTTTGCACATGCAGTTAACCTACTCTTTGGATTTCAAAGGGAAATAGGGTAATTCAGAGAGTTATCCTTTGTATTTGCAACTGCAGCAGCTAACACATACTAATGTAATCTCATTTGCAGCATTTTCCTACTAATATAGGAGGAACTGAGCAAGTCTATCCTGTATTCATTCATGAAGAAATAATGCTTCATGATGAATGCTATTCAAGTCCAGCACAGTCTTCAGAATGTTTGATTTGAAACATGTAAGCAACTATCCTGCTGTCAAAAAAAAAAATGTTCCTGTTATTTATATTAATTAGGGTAGATTTATTTATATTAATTACGAGAGGTTTGCAAACAAATGAGCCAAAGAATTTGAGTAGATATTGAGTTTCCTTCATTTTCCCATAAATTAATCAAGGTTGTGAATTAACTATTTCAAAATGTTAGTTATTTAGCAGAATAAAACACCACAAATGTAGTAGGAAAGATTTTCTCGACTGTTCAGCCTGCCTGGAAGAGAGTTTTAAATACTTCCTGAAAACTTTTAAAAGCTAGGATTAAACACCTGTTCCTCAACATAACAGCCACATTTGGTTTTGCAGGACGTCAGTGTCAAGCATTTTAGGTTAGCTAAAAACTTTGGAACACAAGACTTCTGCTTTTGCCCCAGCACTTCAATATGGTTGTCTCTACAGAAGTGGAATTTGCATTTGAAGTGTGGTAGTTCATCATTTAACTTGCTGGAGAATTCACAGCAGCATAGAACTGTTTCAGTTGGAAGAGACCTTTAAGATCATTGAGTCCAACCTTCAATAATGTTTGCTTTCAATTACACATATTTTTATATAAATACACACACGTTTGCATGCACAGCTGTTTAAAGTGTAGTGGTTTACATCAATTACCTTCAAGTATTTCCTCAATCAAGTACCTTAGTAGTATGCTCCTGAATGTTTGGAAAGAGTGAAGAATGGAAAAGTCATATAGAGGATTTTCTAAACTTAACAGTTATAGAAGTCATTTTTAATGACAAAATACCTAACTACTTGAGATGCCAAAGCCTACTGATAATACAAACTCAGTGTTGAAAGCTCTTCTCATTATCAAAATTGTTAGAGCTCTTTAGATAGCAACTACAGGAAGAGCTATGGGCATCTTTCTTGGAAAGCAGTGTTTCTAGGACATTAGAAAGGGTTGTGGCTCCAAGCAGCTTGTGCTGGTTTGAGGCTAATTGGAATATTTTAATGAGAGAAATTAGATGATTGGTTGTGAAAAGAAAGTAATGATGATGTCTACATCATTCATTGGTTTGATGAGAGGGATAGAAAGTCAAAATATAAACAATCTTGCCTCACTTTGTTTTGGGATTTGCCCCATTCATTTCTCATTTAATCTGATCTAATCTCTCCTTTAATGTTGGCTAACAACTAACATATAAGTTTTGCTGCCTTTCACTTCTGTTTTTATTTGTCTGAGATAGAGAGGGTGAAAGAGGTGGTAGTTTTGAGCCCTTCTGGACAGTTTCTTTGTCTGGGAGGGAGTTTGGATTTCTGTATTATTTCTAATTTGTACATAGTTGTAAATAAATACTGTATATATCTGCTTGTAAATTTTTTCCATGCTATAAATATAGCTTCATCTTACTTCCAAACTGTCTGAGCTAGTCTGGTAAATTTCAAATAGTGTGTGTGTGTGTAAGTTCCTAACCCACATCATAGTCCTAATTATTCTCAGTGATCTGAAATCTAACACACGACTGAGTCAGAGAGGAAAAGGAACAGGAATTATGGATCTGCAGTCACAATATCTGGGAATATGTTAGTGAGATCATAGAATCATAGAATGGTAAGGTTGGAAGGGACCTCAAGGATCATCTAGTTCCAACCCCCTGCCATAGGCAGGGACACCTCCCACTAGTACAGCTCACTCAAGGCCTCATCCAATCTGGCCTTGAACACATCCAGGGAGGGAGCATCCACAACCTCCCAGGGCAACCTGTTCCAGTGCCTCACCACCCTCACTGGAAAGAACTTCCTCCTAACATCCAGTCTAAATCTCCCCTCTGCCAGTTTAAGCCCATTGCCCCTTGTCCTGTCATTGCAAGACCTTGTAAATAATCCTTCCCCAGCCTTCCTGTAGGCCCCCTTCAGATACTGGAAGGCTACTATCAGGTCCCCTCGAAGCCTTCTCTTCTCCAGGCTGAAGAGCCCCAACTCCCTCAGCCTGTCCTCATAGGAGAGCTGCTCCAGCCCTCTGATCATCTTTGTGGCCCTCCTCTGGACCCGCTCCGACACTTCCATGTCCTTCCTGTGCTGAGGGTTCCAGAACTGCACACAGTACTCCAGGTGGGGTCTGACAAGAGCAGAGTAAAGGGGCAGAATCACCTCCCTTGCCCTGCTGGCCACGCTGCTCTTGATGCAGCCTAGGACTCGGTTGGCTGTCTGGGCTGCATGTGCACACTGCAGGCTCATGTTGAGCTTTTCATCAACCCAGACTCCAAGGTCCTTTTCCTCAGGGCTGCTCTCCAGCCATTCACCACCCAGCCTGTATTTGTGCTTGGGATTGTGCCTACCCAGGTGCAGATGTTTAATTCCTCCTGTGTAGAGTGGCATGCTTGGGAAATTAAGTAACATCAAGAGAAGTAGAGTCACTGAGCAATTTGTCAAACAGAAACTGAAGGACAGCCCTCCTAAGAAAACACATCTTTCCTTGCTACAGAGCATGAGAAGTCAAGCTGCCAAGTGAGCACTGGACAAAATTCACCTATTTGGTGTGCGTTAGCCAATAAGGCTGTGGAGTCACATCTGTAGATGAGGAGGCTGCTAAGAGGGACACTAACTTTGTCAAGGAACATGAATGCAGTATGTGGTCTACTTTTAAGTTCTTTAAACAGACTATGAGTTGTTGTGATATTGTAGATGCATTAGTTGGCTAAACCTTCATGAGAACTTTGAGAAACAAGTTCAGTGCAATGGATTTTATTGCTTAAGGCAACAGGCTTAAGCTAGATACATATAAGGTAATTCTGACTTTGAAATTAGACTGCACTTGGAACTCTGCATATTGGAGTACAGAGGACTAAAAAGATACAGAGCAAGGATTTGTGGAAGATGGCTAAATAGACTAATGAACCACAGCACAGAAAAGACAAACAGAGAAAGAATTCAAGGATGAACTCCCTGTACTGGTAGCAATGATGTGTAAGTTTGGATAACAAGAAAGTTTTAAATACAAACGCTGGAAAGTGACAGAATTAATGCAGTTTTTGGAATAGTTTCATGGAAGATTCATGGAAATGCTGAACTCTAAGTAAGCCTGTCCCAGGTAAATTAGTAGGAATTTAATGATGCATAGTAGTAGTGAACACATGGATAGATACAATCAGGAGAAGTTAATATAACTGCATGTAAAGGCACCTTATATATATATATACACACACATATATCTTAAAAGCCTATTTGTGTTCTTTGAAACAGCCAAAAAATATGTAGAGAAGGTTGATCATCTGTTAGATCTGCTTGCTTGCCTGGATTCCTAAAGTCTTTTGATTTAAAAAAATTTACAAAAACCCCAACAAAATAATTGCCATTAAGCTGTAAGAAGAGTTATATATGGATAAAGAGCTGCTTAAAGCAGGAATCTGTAGGAGCAAGTGCACTTTTCAGGGTGGAAGATGTTTCCCAGTGAACTCCTGAAGAGATCTGTGAAATGATTTCTGCTGTTCAATATATTTACGAATTGAATAGAACAGAGGAATAGCAGTAAGATAATAAAAGCTGATGGTGATAATGATTCATTTCAGGTAAAAAAGGGCAAGGAAGAACTGACCCAGTTCCAGAAGTCCCTGAGCTGAAAATTATTAATGGTTATAAGAATGCTATGCAGTTACTTCATAATATACTTGTCCTATACTTCCCAGGTCATCTGTTTATGGCACAGCACACTGGGTTAGGTAGAGTCTCCGATCTGTTTCATTATGGCCATTTTAATTTTCTCTCCTTTCTACAGTACAAAACCCAGTGGGCTGCAATGAAATGATTATGTTGCAGAGGGTTTCAGTTTTACACAAACTGAAGAATCAGTTTTTCACACAGTACAGAACTATATTAAATTGTGGAACTTGTTTGCAATGTTGTGGAGGATCCAAAGGATTTAGTTCTAAACTAATGGAAGGCAGTCCAGTGGTAGATATTTTCTCTCTCTAGTATCTTTGATCCTGAACAGCAAGCATTCTAACCTAATATAAACCAGGAATGCACTTTGTGAGAGAGCATTAAGAACAATTCCCCAGAAGCTGAAAATCTGGACAGTAATTGAGTTTAAGAAGCCATTTAGTAAACATTAATTTTACAGAAGGCAAAGAGTGAATTATCCATGTGAAAGATGGATGTTTAAAAAAAAATTAAAAAATTATTTTTTAAAAAGAAGAAGCTCACAATACAGGATGAACCAATTGAGAAGAAATGTAAACCAGGCCACTTACATGCAACCTTCCTCCCAGGAGTTCAGCTATCTGTGAAACAAGGCCTACTTTCAGTACAGCACAGCTGTGCAACTCTTCTCAGCTTCCTTCTGAGAAAATTGCTAGAGTGCGAGATAGGCTGGAAGCACGTGAGAAAAGAAAGGTAGAGTTGCAGACTTAAGATTGTGGAGACAGGGAAGTGGCACCTCAAGGACTGAAGGGTAGCAGGACTGACAAGAAAAGGTAAAAAATGCCAAGGAAGAAAAGGGAAACCAGAAGACAGCACCTCAACAACATCACAGCCTGCTCCAGGGAGCAACAGAAGCCAGCCCTCTCCTACCTGAGTGATGACTATTTGGCCATTAGACTCAGTGACTCATTTGGTGGGGGTTGATCTAATGCCTAGTTCATTAGTCCTACAACATATTGCGCGTCTTAGACGATAAATAACTTGCTTTGTTCTTTTAAGCTGTTTATATCTTGCCTGTAGAATCTTTCTGGTAAAAGTTCCCTGAAGAGAGTGACTCCCCGAGGGGGAGGGTTACGTAAGTAATCCAGAATAACAGACACGAATAATATGATTAGTCATGGAGAGAAGCATTTATGCTTTAAAGCACAGGTGCACAATTTAGATAGGTTAGAGGATTTCAGAATATAAGCCCCCCCCCCCCCTCCTTTTTTTTTTCCCATCAGACTATATGTA